>JAQPPZ010002843.1:600000-1104529 GCA_028583015.1 Wollemia nobilis | reverse complement strand
CGAGAAGAATATGTCACGATTTCGTGACATGTTACATTTTCGCGACAAGGAGCAACAAAAAATCCAAAATAGAGGAGAATGTCACGATTTCGTGACATGTCATGGGGACAAAACAAAATGAAGGTAGATTGTCATGATTTCGTGACTTGTCACATTTTCGTGGAAGTGCAAGAAGAGAAATCTAAACGAAGAGAAGATGTCGCATTTTCATGACTGGTGGCAACAGGAGAAAGCAGTAAGTTGAAAATGTCACGATTTCGTGACATGTCGCATTTTTGCGACCTGTCACATTTTCGCGACAGAAGCAACAACAAAGGCCCGATAAAGTTATGTCCGCATTTTCCTTCAAAATTGCATAGGAGAACATGAGGAGAAGATAAGGATCGAACAAAGTAATGTTTTAAAAGCTCTCCAACTGATTTTGAGATCGAGGTCAAAGAGGCTCCAAGATTAAATGTTTTGTTGTTTACCTATGTGCGCAAGATGGGAGAACGTGTTAAATCAGTTTGTTCTCGAAGCCACCAAAACTAAAGATGCCTCCGGTATTAAAAGCTCTTGTTCGTGATCTCCTAACAACTTCAAGCATGCCCCGAGAACGATCATTTAATGGAGAAATATGGTCCCTTGTTTCCATTTGATTTTCAGTTTTGATCCATAAAAGCAGGAATGTCATTTCTCCAAGGCAGATTAAGGGGGATTGTTTCTCTTTTCAAGTGCATATTTTGTGGATCGCCTCTTCAAAATTTGTTTTATGTTTTAAATGTTGTGATTCGAAAGGGAGAGGGAAGACCTCTATAAATACTAATGTATATCTCAAGAAAAAGGGGAGGACCTTCTTGCAAAAATTGAAGCAAAAATCCTAAGTGCATTTTGCTCTATTCTTAGTGTCTTTTGAGTTGGTGATCCAAACTATTGTTCATGTGATGCTTTCTGTGTGATTCACTTCTGCTTAGTCCAGTGTTAAAATATGAGTTGAATTCTGCTGTTCTAAATTTGGCTATGTTTTCATTTGAACATTTGAAGTATAATTGAAGGCAAACTTATGGTCAATGTTTGATCCAATTTCTGTATGTGCATTCTAAGAATTAGTTGTTGCTTATCTTTAGGATCTAGTTGAGGTTATTTGCTATCTGAGGTTGTTCTCCCTATCAACTATCGGCTTCAGCCATATTTCCATCTCTTTATGTTATTTCCCTTTCTTTCTGCATTTTCCATTTCTTTCCCGCACCCTTATCTTCAAACAAGTTTAGATTAGTTTGGGAGCCAACCCTCTCTGGAGATTGGCCCGGGAGACTTCTCTTTCTCTCGGCCTTTCAATGTTGGTCGGGTCTAGGGTGCATTTTATATGACTAGGCGGATTCATGACCAACAATTTTTGGCATGCCCGGTGGGACTCACAAGTCCCATATTTTGACACCCGGAGGAATCAAGATTTTGATGAACTGTCTTGACCTCAAAGCGGAGATTGTAAGTTCATCTGGTGACTCTGTTGAAGGTGACTGTATAGTACCTAGAAATCTCCAATCATGAAGTTGGTGAAAATATTTGCTTCATGATCACGAGATCAAGTGCCAAAGAATCGAAAGACCCAGTCGAATTCTTTGAGATCGATGTTCAAAATTGGAGGGAGCGCTCAAGATTGGTAAGTCCTGTGAACCCATCATTTGCTATTTCTTCACAGGCGATGGGTCAGTTTGTGCCATCTCTGACTCCTCCCAGTACTGCTACGAGCTTGCTAGTAGATCCAAATCCTACAGTGCAAATGGCTGGTCAACAACCTCCTCCACGTCGAATTCCTGCTTGGAACCATTCGGGAGCGTTGGACCTGCCTTTTCAAAATCTAGTTCCTACTGCAGCATTAAAGGCTTTGCCTACATACGATGGGACTGGAAAGACCATGTATGAGCATGTGTCAGATGTGGCATCCTTGGCTACAATTCATAATATCACAGATGAAGATGTCATGATCAAATTGCTCGTGCTGTCACTCCGAGGTAAGTTATTGTGCTGGTATAGATCCTTGTCTCCCAACTCCATAAATTCATGGGATCAATTAGCAGAGATGTTGATCCAAGGGTTCAATGAGCAAGCGGACCCATTTTCTTTGTTGCATCAATTTACTAATATCAAGAGGCATCCTCAAGAGGAGATAGTAGATTTCAATGTTAGGTTTGCCCAAACTTGGCAGAGAGTTCTTGATGGTCTTCGCCCTACTAATGACCAAGCGACATTTTACTTTCTTAGGGCTTTCCATTCAGATATTAGTATGAACATTAGGATGTCCAATGTTCAAACCTTTCTTGCACTATATGCCCAGGCACAGAAGGCTGAGGCCGATCTGATTGCCATTGGGAAATTGCCTCCGAAAATGACTATGCCTATTTTTCCCGAGCTTCCACAATACCAGCATACAGGTGCAGCCTCCACATCTTACACTGCTCCATCCATGTACCCTTCATCTTCATGGAATCCTCCCACAACTTTGGTACCTATGATTCCCATTCCACAGTTAACCTCTCCACTTCCAACTCCTGCATTACCTTCTCCACCAGTTCCATTACCTCTATCGGCACCGCCTGTGTCCTCAAGCCCAGATCCTCAATTGGTTGTTTTGCAAGAAATTCAGTCGGCCATGAGATCCCTCACTAACAAGATGACATCTATGGAGCGGAGAGAGGCGGAAAGGAACTATCAGCCACGAATATTTGTTTCGATGGTAACTAGAGAGCAAGTTGCTCCTAGCAAGGCTATAGAGAAAGTACCTGAGAGGAACTCAATGATCCTGGTAAGTGAAGAGGTTGGCCCTTCTGAAGTTTCACATGAGCCATCTTACTGGTGTTCTTCATGCAATGATCCACATGATGAGTCCACTTGCATGGTCCACCAAAATTATTTACAAGTTCTTACGGGGAGCCGTGTAAACATGATTCGAGAGGTGGATCATAATTTCGCGATGTCTCTTGAGGAATACATGGCAGTCTTGACACGCAGTGGCAAGAAACCAATGTTGGTAGATCCGGCTAAGATGGAGCCATTGAAAGTGCCTCCTGCACAAGCAACAAAGCAACAAATACCTGCAAAGACTCATGATCCTCCAACCCCGCAACAAGACCCACCTATTTTGTCGAAGGATCCTCTTCCACCACAAGCAAAAGAGAGGTTGCAAGCTAAGGCTTCTACCTCCCAGTCAGCAAGCGAAAACAAAGGAACAAGCTAGAGAGACGTTGCGGTATCCATCATTGACTAAACGACAGCGAGTGGAGGCCACCCAACAATATAGAAGCAGATTTGAATCTGCTAGTGGAGGGAGAGAGCCGATTTCGATGGAGTACAACATCGTCGAAGAACTCAAAAGGATACCAGCTAAGGTAAGTCTGTATGACACTTTGCAGCTACCTGGACAGGTGAATCTCTTACAAGAATCCCTGAAGACCACACAAAGTAAGGGGAAGGCTCCAGCCCAGGTAGTTATGGCCCAAACTCTGACCTCTTCAATCATCGAGAAAAAATAGACCACCACCTTTTTATCTTTCATTGAGAATGGAGGGACATGTGGTGCATAATTGCCTCATTGACTCAGGAGCAGCTACTACTGTCATGCCTAAGGCAGTATGTGATGTCATAGGCATGGAATATACAAGGACTAGCACGGGAGTTTTGTAGCTAGATGGTACCTCAGTAAAGACGATGGGTGTAATTAAGGATGTTCCTATCTCCTTGCATGCCATGCCTCAGATTACTGTGATCCAGGAGATCATAGTAGTGGACCTAGAGCCATGTTTTGGTATGTGTCTCTCCCGAGAGTTCACGGCTAAACTCGGGGGTTACCTTTCTTTGGATTTTACTCATTTGGAGGTGATCCATAAAGGTAAAAAGGTGAAGATTTTCAATGAGAAGCCTTCCACATTTCATGTGGAGAGAATAGATGAAATGGACAGGTTAGCAAATTCAGTGCACATGATGTCTGAAGAATTTGGCGAGCTTGACTTAATGGAAGAAGCTTTGGAAGAGCTCCACCCAGAAAATGAATTTTCCATGGCCAATTTCAACGCCATGATGGAAACTGACTTGGGGTGTTACTCCATTTTTAAGCCTGAAAAGGCTCAAGAAAAGAATGATGAAAGTCAAGACCAGCTCTAGAAGCTCTATTTCGATGGAGCACGATGTAGAAATGGCACTGGAGCTGGGATTGTTCTAGTATTACCTTCTGGAATTCAATGATCCTATTCATATCGTTTGACCTGGAGCTGCACAAATAATGCAGCCTGAGGCTTATATGGCCTTTATGTACTCAAGAGGCTAAGAAACTTGGAGCGCGACGGTTGCAAATCTTTGGTGACTCCGAGCTGATTGTCAATCAGGTGACCAATAAGTGTGTGTCCAAGCACCACTATCTCAAGAACTATCGCAACAAGGTCTGGGATCCAGGAGATCATAGAGCCATGTTTTGGTATGTGTCTCTCCCGAGAGTTCACGGCTAAACTCAAGGGTTACCTTGTACATAAAAAAAAAAAAAAAAGAAAAAAGGAGGAAAAAAGAAAAAAAAAAAAAAAAATCGTCAACTTCGGCTCCTTTTGCACACGAGCCCGTAGGTATGTTTATTTCTCTTTCTTTTTCTTTTCCTTCCCAATAGGTAGTGGCTTCCATCTACTTCTTTCCCTTCCTCCCACTCCTTCTTCCACTGTAAATAATCAAGCCACTACTATTGTTTCTACTCCCCTCTCTGATGTTCCCTTTTCTTCACTTCCCCTTTCTTCCAATCCTTTGTCTTTTGAGCATTTCTCCACAGTTCCCACCGCTTTCTCCATTCCATCCACTTCCATTTCATTATCTATTTTCATAGAATCCCAGTAGCTGGTAGCACAATAGCACCCTCTTCAGTTGTTGTATCTACCACTTCTACTCCTCCATCTTCCACCATTCCATCATTCACCATTCCCGTTCCACGGCCTGCACATCTACCGGTCATCACTCCATTCATTCCCATTTTTGCAACTCAGGTGCTTCTCACTACTGCCATGGAGATCCTTGCACAACACCTGGTGATTACCCAGCTCAACCGAGCTAGGCAAAATGCAGTAGTTCAAGGAATAAGGGAAGTTCTGCTATTCCACAAATTTTTGTTGAAGGTCCTGTTTTGAGTGTCGAGCGCCAGCAAGAGCTTGTTGCAGCAGCCCGTAGAGACGTCCAACATCAACCAGCACTCACTTCTTCTGCTCCTCCAGCTTCTTGACTCTGTTGCCCAATGGATAAAGGCCTGAGGTTCGTGCATATAGCAGAACTGTATACCCCGAGAGCCGCCAAGAATGTTGGCATTTTTGCCACATTTTTTTTCTTTTGTTGTTGTTCATGCAAAATAATGCACAAATTGTAGAGATACTCACTCCTCTGTTTGTCCCTCCAACCCTCGAAAAGTGAAAAGTAGTCAAGATATCTCTACAAGTATTTTTGTGCTAAAAGAGCAAAGTAAGTAGGTAAAAATGTCGCGATATCGCGACATGTTGTATTTTCACGGCGTCCGATGCAGAAAGAAGCTAAGCATAGAAAATGTCGCGATATCGCGACATGTCGCATTATCGCTACCTATCGCAGTTTCGCGCTGGAAAGCGAGGAAGGGAGCAAGGAAGTAAAATTGTCGCGATATCGTGACATGTTGGATTTTCGTGACTTATTGCGATGAGGGAGCAGTAAAGGCAAAGTTGTCGCGACATCGCGACATGTCGCATTTTCGTGGCAGACAGTGGCAACAAAGCAAAGTGATAGGAAAATGTCGTGATATCGCGACATACAGCAGCAAAGGGGAGCGCCAAGGAAAAATGTCATGATATCGCGACATGTCACGTTCTCACGGTAGGAAAGCGAGGAAGGAGCAAGATGGTACAAAATGTCGCGATATCATGACATGTCAAATTTTTGTGATAGAAAGCGGCAACGAAGGAGAAGATAGAAAATTGTCGCGATATCATGACATGTTGCGTTTTCACGGGTAGACAGCTGAAAAGTGCAAGTCTGGAGAAAGATGTCACGATTTCGTGACATATCATGGAGACAAAGCAAAATGGAGAAACATGTCGTGATTTCATGATATGTCGCATTTTCGCGGGGCAAAAGTATGAAAGAACAAAACAGAGAAAATTGTCGCGATATCGCGACATGTCGCATTTTCGTGGTGAAAAAATGGGAAGGATAGTGCCAAGTACGGAATGTTGCAATTTTACGACATGTCACATTTGCACCACTTGCAAGAAGATGAAAGTCAACAAAGAGGAGGATGTCATGATTTCGCGACATGTTACGTTTTCGTGGAAATAATGAAGACAGGAGCCAAGTGAGTGAAAATTGTCACGATTTCATGACTTGTCACGTTTTCGTGGGTATAAAGCAGAAAAGGAGCCAGAAGGAAGAAATTGTCATGATTTCGTGACATGTCACTTTTTCGTGGAACAAAAGCGGACAAGACAACACCGAGAGGAAGATGTCACGATTTTGTGACATGTTACATTTTCGTGACAAGGAGCAGTGAAAAAGCCAAAACAGAGGAGAATGTCACGATTTCACGACATGTCATGGGGACAAAACAAAATGAAGGCAGATTGTCACGATTTCGCGACTTGTCACGTTTTCGTGGAAGTGCAAGAAGAGAAAGCTAAACGAAGAGAAGATGTCACGATTTCGTGACATGTCGCATTTTCATGACTGGTGGCAACAGGAGAAAGTAGTAAGTTGAAAATGTCACGATATCGCGACATGTCGCATTTTTGCGACCTGTCACATTTTCACGATAGAAGCAACAACAAAGGCCCGATAAAGTTATGTCCGCATTTTCCTTCAAAATTGCATAGGAGAACGTGAGGAGAAGATAAGGATCGAACAAAGTAATGTTTTAAAAGCTCTCCAACTAATTTTGAGATCGAGGTCAAAGAGGCTCCAAGATTAAATGTTTTGTTGTTTACCTATGTGCGCAAGATGGGAGAACATGTTAAATCATGCAGTTTTCGAAGCCACCAAAATTAAAGATGCCTCCGGTATTAAAAGCTCTTGTTCATGATCTCCTAACAACTTCAAGCATGCCCCGAGAATGGTCATTTAATGAAGAAATATGGTCCCTTGTTTCCATTCGATTTTCAGTTTTGATCCATAAAAGCAGGGAATGTCATTTCTCCGAGGCAGATTAAGGGGGATTGTTTCTCTTTTCAAGTGCATATTTTGTGGATCGCCTCTTCAAAATCTGTTTTATGTTTTAAATGTTGTGATTCGAAAGGGAGAGGGAAGGCCTCTATAAATACTAATGTATATCTCAAAGAAAAGGAGGGAGGACCTTTTTGCAAAAATTGAAGCAGAAATCCTAAGTGCATTTTGCTCTATTCTTAGTGTCTTTTGAGTTGGTGATCCAAACTGTTGTTCATGTGATGCTTTCTGTGTGATTCACTTCTGCTTAGTCCAGTGTTAAAATATGAGTTGAATTCTGTTGTTCTGAATTTGGCTATGTTTTCATTTGAACATTTGAAGTATAATTGAAGGCAAACTTATGGTCAATGTTTGATCCAATTTCTATATGTGCATTCTAAGAATTAGTTGTTGCTTATCTTCAGGATCTAGTTGAGGTTATTTGCTATCTGAGGTTGTTCTCCCTATCAACTATCGGCTTCAGCCATATTTCCATCTCTTTCTATTATTTCCCTTTCTTTCTGCATTTTCCATTTCTTTCCCGCACCCTTATCTTCAAACAAGTTTAGATTAGTTTGGGAGCCAGCCCTCTCTGGAGATTGGCTCGGGAGACTTCTCTTTCTCTCGGCCTTTCAATGTTGGTCGGGTCTAGGGCGCATTTTATATGACTAGGTGGATTCGTGACCAACAGTTTTTCAAGGAGTTTCCAAAAGTAAGTTTGATCCATTCTATTGAGGATTTATTTCTTGCATAAAATAACTTTGGTGGATGGTAAAATAAAGTAGGGGTAATAAGGTTTTACTTGGATATTTTTGTTATGTTATTACTCTAACCCTTGTTGAGAGTTGAAAAAGAAAGCGTGTTGAGTGAGATAGATTTTGTGGACAACAAATAAGGTATAAAAAAGGTATGAGCAATATTCTCCATTGATTTTATTTGGGTTTTTTATTTCTGAAATATCATTGGAGTGAAAAGGATTGATTGTGGTTTCCTATTCGAAAATAGTTGGTTTAATTCTTCAAGATTTTTTGGTTTGAAAGTTGTGATTAAAACCTTGTTTTAAAAGCATTATTGTTGAAGCCATTGGTTGTGCAAAGAACTTGAACTTGAGTTAGAAAATAATATGAGTATCATTTTTATGTGAGATTTGTTGTTGAGAATTGTTGGGAATATTTTGAGTTGATTGATACATGCTTGGACTAGGTTTTGTAAGAAAGAGTTGGTCCTTGTGGTGAATGATTGAGTTGAGTTGATTCAGCCTAGTCAAGTGGAGTCAAGTGGTTTTTCAAGTTCTAAGAAAAAAACTATTCTTTATTTTGATTTGAGTTGAGATTGAGATTTGAGAATATAACATATTGAGTCTCTAACAATTCTCTTTATGCTTTTATGAGATTGTTGAGTTGATATTGCTGAGTTGAGATTGATTTAAGTTGAGATTGGATTTGAGTATAGAACATATTGAGTCTCTAAAAATTATCTTTATGCTTCTATGAGATTACTGAGTTGAGATTGATTTGAGTTGAGATTGGGATTTGAGTATAGAACATATTGAGTCTCTAACAAATCTCTTTATGCTTCTATGAGATTGAGTTGAGATTTTGTTGAGCTGATTTGAGGTAAGTCTTTGAGAAGGCTTGTGGACTGATTTTGAGTAAGCTTTTGTGAAAGCTTGCTATGCAAATTTGAGCAATTCCTAGAGAGGACTTATTGAGCAGATTTGGACAAGTTCTGAGTGAGCTTGTTGAGCAGGTTTGGACAAGTTTTGAGTGAGCTTGTTGAGCATATTTGAGCAGGTTCTAAGTGAGCCTATTGAGCAGATTTGAGTAGGTTTTGAGTGAGCCTATTGAGCATATTTGAAGAGGTTCTGAGTGAACCTATTGATAAATATTTGGAGGTGACAGATAATAGAGGATAGAGTCTTAGTGGATAGATATCCAACAGCCAAGACAATTGAAGATAGATCTTAGTGAGGAGTCTTCAAGTGGAGAGAGATCCACAAGTCAGTGTAGAAAAGAGATAAATTCTTCTAGAAGATCACTAGCCAGAGCAGAAGGGGAAATATTTCTCCTATGGAAGAGATCCACAAACTTGAGATTTAGGGGATCAACATCTCCTTTGGACAGAGGTCCATAAATATTGTAATTGGTAAGGATTCCCAAGAGATTATTTGAGAAATATTTAGAAGAAATATTTTTTGTGGAGATAGCCCACATTGGGTGAACCACCTTAAAAATGATATCTCTCATGTGTGTGATCCTTTGTGTGATTTTTACTATTTTATTAATGTTGATGCTACTATTTGGAGAAAAGTTGTATATTATACTGTTCGCCCCCCCTCTTAGTATAAGCACATGTTCTTCAATTGGTATCAAAGTCGATCTCTCCGTTAAGAGTCTAACAGCTTGGAAGAGCATCCATCAGTAATACACATGTGATCAAAGATTAAATAAAGTATAGACTTTGAGGAAGCACTCTTCAATTGTCTCCAAGATCTTGAAAGGATTCAAGAAGAGAGGGCACAACTAAAAGAACAAATCTAAAATGATGAATTGGAAAGAATTAAGCTTCTACAAAGGGTAATAAATATCAAAATAGAATAAATAAGAGATTGAACATCATTTGAGAGATATGTTCAAAAAAAAAGAAGCAGGACTTGAAAGAGTGGCAACAGAGATTATGAAGTTAAAATGCAAAACTAAAAAAGCATCAAGTAAGCTAGAGAAAGAAGCATGTCAGCAAGAGGCATGAACATCAAACAAAAGGGAGGTATCTTATCATATCTCAAGGAAATAATACCACAAAATAAAGAATATCAGATCAAGTCCTCAGTAAGACAGGTTACAAAATTTCTTCCATGGACATTGTTTTTCTTGCAATAAATATGGTCATAGAGCTATGCAGTGTACTAGCAAAGACAATGGTAGTAGTAGTACAATTTTTTTTGCACCACATATGGATAATGATTATAAGTTTTACAAATGCAATTTTTTTTAGCATACAACTATAAGGTGCAAACTATAAACCTTTAAGTCTAGTACTAGAAAGGAAGAAAAAGGGAAAGGAAAATTAAAATCCTTGCTGGTTAAAATAGCATTGCAAGCACAAGATAGAGAAGAAAAATGGTTTTTGGATAGCAGATGCTCTAGACACATGACAGGAGAAAAGTACAATTTTATAGCTTTGAAAGAAGGAAATATAGGTTCAGTAAACTTTAGGGACAATGGTTCAGCAAAGATTTGTAGAAAAGGAACTCTAAGTATAGGCAATGGGAAAGCAAAAGCTAAAAATTTTCTTTATGTGGAAGATCTGAAAAATAATCTCTTGAGCATTAGTAAACTTTGTGATCAAGGTCATATAGTAACTTTTCATCAAGATATATGTGAAGTAAGAAAATCTAAATCTGGAAAACTTGTAGCTAGTGCTATAACAGAAAGAAATATTTATGTACTCAATGAAATCAAAAAGGAGAAATGTTTCTTATCCAAAGAAAATAAGATCAATTTTCAACATATAAGATTGTGGCCAAATGAAAATCTTCTAATGGCCTTAGAAGGTAAAGAAGATAATTATATAGAATACAAGCCAAAAGGAAGTAATGATAAGGACAAAGGTAAAAAAATAGAGGATTATTCAGCAGAGAATGGTTATGATCTCAAGGGAGAACTTATTCATGCTCTTGACATAGTAAAGAAGGTAAGAAAGCAACACTCTAAGCTTGAAAGTCAATTTCAAGAATGTGATGAAGAAATATTATTTCTCATAAAGGACTTAGAGAAGTCAAAGGCTAAGGCAAGTAAGTTCAAGGATAAGTTAGAAGCAAATATTTTCGAGTGTGAAAAATTAACACAAGAAATGGCACTACTAAAGGAATATTTAGAGGATTCCAAGAAAAATTTGGACAAGTATGTGAACAGTGCAAAGAGTGTAGACAAAATAATCAAGTTACAAATAGGAACAATAAATAAGACAGGTCTTGGTTCCAAACAGGCTCAAAATAAATGGGAAGAAAAGTCTACTTATAGTCTTGAAGAAGAGGGAATTTTAGAAGAAGATACTTCAGAAAATGAAAGTGTAAGTTGGAATGAGACATCAGAGGATGATTTGGACAAAAAAGAGGTCAAAAATAGGAACAATGCACAAAGAAGATATAGATGGAACAACAATCATAATAGGAGACCAATGAGGTCTAGGCAAGGAAACTTCAATGGGAGATGCTTCTCATGTCACAGGTTTGGGCACATGGCTTCACAGTGCAGGTCATATGAAAGACAGGAATATGGGAAAGGAAAGCTTTTCCATGGGTATTGCTACTCATGCAATGAGTATGGTTACAAAGCAATAAATTGCAAGGTTCATGGCAGAAGAGGATATGGTTTCACTAGGAGGTATCCTAAGACATTTGCACCTCCAAGGAATAATAACATTAAGTGTTATAAGTGCAATAATTATGGACACATAGCAAGATGGTGTAGAGCAAATATTCCAAAAGCATGTATGAATAGGAACAAGAGCATGGATGAGAACAAAAATATGAATAGGAATAGGAACATGGATGAGAATAAGAACAAAAATGATAACATAAATAAGGATGATGGCTTGGAAAGAAATAGTGAGAGGATTCATAAAACTCAGAAAGGAAGAGAGAAAGATAAAGGTAAAGAGCAGTGCTTTAGGGGAGTAGAAATACTCCCACCCCAAAATTAACCACCTCATGAGGAGGTGGGGAGGGGCTAAGTTAAAAGGCTCATTCTTAGCCCCGAGCCCCAAAGGTGACCCTTTGCCATTGATGTCAAAGGGGGAGATATTTGTGTATATTGGGGAGAGTTTTGATATGAGGAGATATTTGATATTTGAGAGAGTATTGAGCCAGGGGGAGAAAAGTCCCAAGGGGAGCAAAAAACAAGGTCAGATTTTAGTAAAAGGATATGGGTTACCATCAATGACAAAGGGGGAGATCTGAGTGAGGAGTCTTCAAGTGGAGAGAGATCCACAATTTAGTGCAGTAGAGAGACAGAGTCTTCTAGAATATCACTAACCAGAGCGGAAGGGGAAAGAGTTCTCCTATGAAAGAGATCCATGAACTTGAGATTTAGGGTATCAGCATCTCCTTTGGATAGAGGTCCATAAACATTGTAATTGGGAAGGATTCCTAAGAGATTATTTGAGAAATATTTAGAAGAAATATTTTCTATGGAGGTAGCCTACATTGGGTGAACCACATTAAAAATGATGTCTCTCATGTGTGTGATGCTTTGTGTGATGTTTACTATTTTATTAATGTTGATGCTACTATTTGGGGAAAAATTTTATATTATAATGTTCACACCCCCCTCTCAGTATAAGCACATGTTCTTTAGAATAGTGGTCACACAAGCTATTGGTGCGAATTTTTCTTCATAATCAATTCCCTCCATATAAGTATATCCTTTAGCTACTATATGAGCTTTGTATTTGTCAAGTATTC
The DNA here is from genome assembly GCA_028583015.1 of Wollemia nobilis. Taxonomy (NCBI): domain Eukaryota; kingdom Viridiplantae; phylum Streptophyta; class Pinopsida; order Araucariales; family Araucariaceae; genus Wollemia; species Wollemia nobilis. The sequence continues at coordinate 1,091,898 of JAQPPZ010002843.1, read as the reverse complement.
CATCTAGTTTTTTTTTGAGTTTGTAAACCCACTTGCATCCAACTATCTTCTTTCCTGGGGGTAGGTTTACTAGATTCCATATCTTATTATTTTTTAGTGATGCATATTCATATTCCATAGCTACTTTCCAACGTGATTTTTCTAGTGCTTGGGTTGTTGATGTTGGTTCTACTGAGTTGCTCAACATTACTCTATTTATTTATGTCATGCTACAAGTTTGAGTTCCTATAGTGGTAATAACTGGCATTATTTCCAAATTTGATTATCTGAGAGTATCTCTGAGCCATATTGGTTCTTTTCTAGGCAATTTTGACGATGCTTTTGTATTTTATCCTTGAGATTCGTATTTTGACTCTATACTCATTGTATCTCCTTCTGATAGATCTATGAGAACTTTTGTGTCACCACTAGATTCATCTGGGTTGGTCTTGGCTTTCTCATCAAAGACAACATCTCTACTAATGTAGACTTTATTTTTAGATGGATGTAAATTTTTTTACCTTGTAGATTCATTATCATAGCCAACAAATATCCCTATCATAGTCTTGTCATCTAGTTTACTTCTCCTTTGCTTTAGAACATGCATGTAAGCTTTGCATCCAAAGACCTTTAATTTCTCTATATTAGGCTTTTGTCCTGACCATGCTTCTTTCGATGTAATATGTTTGAATACTCCTATTGGTAGTCTATTTTATATGTAGATTATTGTTTGTACTACTTCAGCCCAGTATTCATGGCCAAGTTGCACTTCTTTCAACATACATCTTACCATTTCCATTATAGATCTATTTATTATATTTGTAATTTCGTTTTACTGAGGCGAGTATGTTGTAATAAGTTATCTCTTGATCTCATTTTCTTCAAGGAATGAATAAAATTATTTTAAAATAAATTCTCCTCCTCTATCTGAATGAAGTGCTTTTATGGTCTTTCCTTGTTTGTTTTCCACTTGAAGCTTGAACTGTTTGAAGTGACTGAATGCTTCTGATTTGTACTTCATAAAGGATACCCACATTTTTCTAGTGTGATCATCAACAAACAACTAAAAATATTTATGACCTCCAACACCGTCAACTTTCATTGGTACATAGAAATTTGTATATATTATTTTTAGAGGATGTTGAGCCATGTCCTGATTAAGTTCAAAAGGAATCCTATGTATTTTTCCCGCTAGGCATTTTGGACATATAGTCGACTCTGGAGATAAATTGGGTAGTCCTTCTACCTGATATCTAGAAAATTCCTTCATTGATGTCTTATCGGTATGTCCTAGTCATTTATGCCATAATTTTGAAGCATTTACTAAGAGTGTTGAGTGAAATGTCGTGTATAGAACAAATAGACCATTTTTATAAGATCCTGATGTTATCATTTTTCCTTGTCTAAAGATGTGACATTGTTTTCTACCAATGAGAACCTTGAATTCAACAAATAGATCTTGATCCATGAGTTGTGAAATTGAAATAATATTGGTAGTTAGTCCAGGAACATACAATACATTTTTTATTATACCTTTTCCATCTTTAAGATTCACTAGAACATTTCATATTCCTTTTACATCATATGTTTTGTTATCTGCTATAGCAACTGGTTTTTCATTTATCCTCTTTAGATATATGAACCAATGTATGTTTCCCATCATACGCTTACTTGCACCTGAATCTATATACCAATAATCCATACTTGTTATAATAATATGTAGGATATTGTTAAAACTTGGTTGATTTTGTAAATTTATGAAAAAAATTCTAAAAAATCAACTTATATTGTCCTTATTTCTCCTATTGAACTAAGCACTTTTTCTAGATATCAAGAGGTTTTTAATGTTGGATATTTTGTCTCTATTTGAGAGGATTTGAAACAAGTATATATTATAATGTCCAACTTTTATATGATATTGATAAACCTCTTATAATGGCCCTTTAGAATTTGATTTTAATTTTTCTAATTTCCAATAAATCAATTTGAAGTAGTATACCTTATGACTCCCAACTTTGGAAAATTAGAAAATATAATTATATTTACAAAATATTTAAATGTTACAACCTAAGTAGAAGGCCTCTCCTAGGTTAATTTGTAAATAGTATTCTGATTTTTAGGTAAGTTATCTCCTCTGTCTTTGCTTTCTCAATATTAAAATTTAATCCATAAAATATTACCTTATAACTCCAATGTTTGAAAGTAATATTAATGAGATATTTTTCTTACCTTAGCCCTCTTAACTTCACACTTGGATAGCACTGATTTGGCTGAAATATGACAATCCTCTATATATCCTTTCTACGACACTTGATTTGATGAGGCTGAGGAAACAAGTGTGGTATGGTTGTTGGGCTTCTTCATTGATGCTTGGAGAGTAGACACTGGTCCTTTCAATGGAGTCTTTAATACTCCTATGTTCTCCTTCTTCCATGCTTGTTATGGCTATCGAGCTTTTGTTGGCAAATGCAAACATAAATTAAAATGCATAAACCATAGAAATTTAATATTGATATCAATGGGGTTTAAATAACATTAGGTTAGGCTATGAATAGCCTAAATAGATTGCCCCACCTGAAAGGTAGCATAGCACGTATTATATTTCCCTCCCCCTAAGGTAGCTAACAACCTTAGAAATTGACGCTAACAACTAACTAATATTATTCACGTTACAATGTGAATAATCCAACATACCATTAACCATAGGTAATAGTTAAAGATATTTACAATGGTAAATCAAAGTAAATAATGGAATAACCTAGTGGTAAAAATAAATATTACTTTTTACCATGTGGTAAATGAAATCTACCCTAATGTAGGAATATGGTTAATATCCCGAATAATGGAATATTACTCTAACATCCCCCCTTATTACATTATTTGGGTAATGTATATAACTATCCCAATACAATGAAAAAGATGTTGATCTGTTGGCTCTTGCTCTGTCACAGTGCTCTGGCTGCTCCTAAGCAAAAAGTGGGTCATTCCTCACTTTGTCTTCACATCAATGAATGTCCTTATTGTAATCTTGTCATCCAACCGGATTGCATGGGTAACCAACCACTGCAACCGCTAGGTGTACTAGAGTAGATCACTACATACGAGGTTCATTCGGTTACAATATGATTTTGCAAAAGTTTTGATAAGGTAGCTAAGGTGTCGGTCACTGCCAAAAATGCACCCTTATAAGTTTCCCCCCTTGTTGCAAAACATGTTGTAATGGAATTTCTGAAAGAAGTGTGACTAAGGTGTCGGTCACTACCGAAAATGCACCCTTATAAGTCTTCTTCCCTTTTTACAAAAATTTGTGTGAAGTAGGAAAAGAAATGTTTATCCCCCCTTAATTGCAAAATATGTGCAACTCATGAAGCTTTGTTAAGGCTTTTACAAAGATTGCCTCCTAGGCAAATTTTACACCAGAAAATTCCCCCTTTTGTTACAAGTACTTCAAACAAAAAGAGTTTGCTATTTATGAAGCCTAAAAGAGGTACAATCACCCCTTTATTGCAAGTACTTCAAACAAAAACTTATGCTATTTATGAAGCCTAAAAAGAGAGTGTAAATGGTGCTTGCCTAAGGTGACAAATTTGTTTCCCTTTACAATATTGTTTTAGCCATGAGCACTTTGTGTGCTCTTTCTAAACCAGAATCAGAATCGGAATCAGACACTTCACTAGCAACATTGCCTTTGTTTTGCTTCTGTGATGTGCCTTTGCCATTTTTGTTTTGCTTGTTTTTAAACCAACACCGATTGGTGTCATGGTTGTCCTTTTTACAATGTGAGCAAAACTTCTTTTGAGGTTTCTTTCCCTTACCTTTTGAAGATGATCCTCCCTTCTGAAAGTTTCCTTTCTTCTTTTCACCCTGATTGTTCGAGTAAAGTGCATTGTTTGTCACTTCATCGCTTTGGAGTTGATTTGCTTCCTCCGTTTGAAGCAAATTGACTAACTCCACAAAGGTGACTGTTCTTTGAGATACATTAAGGGATGTTATTAACATCTTGTAGGATTCTGGAAGAGCCCTCAATATTACTGAAGTCAGAATAGTATCTTCTACTTTTGCTCCTAAAGCATTTAGCTTTGACTTCAGTTCTGCTACTCTATAGAGGAATAGTTCTACTGATTCTCCTGACTTCATATGGAGTGTATGAAGTTGTGTTTGAAGGTTTAGAATAGTCGATTGATTCTTGCCTTCAAAAATGGTACAAAGTGCATCCCATGCATCTTTACCATTTTTAGCTTCACTTATGTGAGGTTGGATCTCATCAGTAGTAGCTAGGAGAATCAACATGAGAAGACGATTGTTCTTTTTATCCCATGCTTTTTTATCTGCTCCTGTTGATGTGGGTCTTGTTTCAGTGCCATCTACTAAATCCCACATTTCCTCTATAGTAAGTATGGCTTTCATCTTAGTTTTCCATGTTGAATAGTTAGGACCTTTAAGCAATTGTGTATCATTTAGGTATTTGTTGATAGTTGCCATGATGAAGGTTCTAGAATTTGCACTAAGATGATCTTTCTTTCACTCTTAAGTGGTATTTAATGGCACCTTCCTGAAAACTCTCTTTGAAGAAAGATGATCAGTTTGAGGATATTTAAGCCAAACAAATAAGAAGTGAAAGAGAATTCACTCAAAAAGATATTTAATGGCACCTGCCTGAAAATCCTCTTGAAGAGGAATAATCAGTTTGAGGATATTGAGCCAAACAAATAAGAGTGAATTTTAGGGTTTGTAAGGAGAGAATATCAATTTTACAAATGGCTTATACTTGTGCAAATGAATTACACAATTTATTGTGAAATTTTGGGGTTTTGAGTGCTCTTGATTTTGATGACTTATAATTGCAAAGAACAAGAAATTAAATGCAATAATCAATCAAAGAGTGCCCACAAAATTATTATCACTTAGGTGTCGGATGCAACCGAAAATGCACCTAATTTGCCAATTTGTAATAAAGGTGTCGAGTAATATCGAAAATGCACCTTTATCACCAATTTTTGCAACAAAATTTGGATTTGTGTTGTGCAAAAATTTGATATTTTATGTCTCCTCTTGTTTTTCAATTTTGCAAAGAATGTGGCATAAAACAATTGCCTTTCCTTTTTGTGTTTGCAAAATTAACAAGTTTTGATTTTTAAGTGCTCCTCACTTTGTGTTACAATTTTGCAAAGAAATACAATTTCTTGTCTTCCCCCCTTTGATTTGCAAAATTAACAAAGTAGCACTCCTTTCAAGTCAAGTCGACACACGACCCGCGTTTGAAAGGCTTCCAGAACTAGTCGACACACGACTTGGTTTTTATGGACCCAAGGTCTTCAATTTCTTCTCAATTTTGCAAAAAATAGAATGTGCAATTTCTTTTGTTATATTCCTCCTTGGAGAAAACAAATGCACACTTTGCCTTTGAATTTTACAAAATTTTGTGTCTCCTTGTGTTACAATTTGGCAAAAAAGAATTCAAGTTTGATCCTTTATTGTTTGCAAAATTAACAAGGTTTTGAGAAGATTTTAGGTTCCCTAATTTTGCAAAAAAAAATGTGCTCTTAAATGTCTTATATCCCCCTTTGAGGAGAAAACAAAAGCATACTTTTGTTGGTGTTGCAAAAAAAATAGGTCCCCTTTTTTTTAATTTAATTTGCAAAATTTAAACTAAAAAATTTAATCATATAATTTAAATTAATAATAAAAAATAAATTAATGTTTTATTAAAAAATCAATTTATAAAAAAATGATTTTAAAAACATAAATTATATTTTAAATTATTAAAAAAAAATATATAAAAAAACTTTAAATTAAAAAAAAACAAATTAAAAAAAAATTGTTGAAAACTTATACCTTTTTTTAATTTGTTTTTCGAATGGATAAGAAAAAGGTCTTTTGATTCCCATCGAGAGTCGATCCCACAACTCCATGGGTGCTAGCCGTTCGATTGGCTCTCCTGCCAGTTGAGCTAGGTGGCCCGACGAAAATGGAAGGGAATAATATTTCCTTTCCCTTCTTTCCCTCGTGCAAGCGGGAAAAAATGGTATTTATCCCACATCGCCCATGCGGATGATGTTATGGGATATAAAAGGGAAAATATGCCCTTGTGTCTATGACTACCTTTGGGCAGTCAATATTATCCACTATTTTTATCACTGCCACTTATCGCAGTAGGTCTTGTCCACGTGTCGGGTCTGTGGTTTATTTGCCACATGTCAAGTTTGTGGCTTATCCACCATGTTTTAGGTCATCCACCAGGTGGTGCATGGCTAGTCCACTACGTGTTGCCAATGTGTTAGTCTAGTCCAATGGCTTTTCCATCATGTGTCAGGTCTAGGTTCACCCTCGGGATGTGTGCTAGTTTGATACCATCCTTAGGGTGCATGCCACATCCGATGCCATCCTCGAGGTGTGTGCCACATCAAATGAGGTTGTCGATGGTTGTTAGGTTCTATGTTTACATGTCCTATTTTATGTGTTATACTATAGAGGGAAATCCTACCATTTGGTTTTGGTTGACCACTAGAGAGTGCTCTTGCCCAGTGGTTGGTCTACGAGTGGTCATCAGAGCCTCGCTCTAGTCGCTGGCTCAAAGCAGGCCTTGATCGACCACTAGAGGATGCTCCTACTCTCTGGTTAATGGTTTACCAACTATATCGATGGTTGAAGACTTACTTTAGTCATCGGCTCAGGGTAGGCCATGGTTGGCTCCTTGATCCAATCACTAAACAGGATTGTCCAATCACTAGTTAGATGGTAGGCCGACCACGACCTGCTCACGTGGATAAATCCACTATACGCCTCTGATCCAAAAAAATTATAAAAATAAATGAATTAAGCAAATAATTAACAACCACCTTGGTTGCCTTGAAATGCGTGGAACAAGAGACTTCCTCTCGCCTTGCCTAGTCTAGAATGAGACTTCCTCTTGCCTTGCCCAGTGCACCTTGCCTCCTCCGTAGCTCTGATGCCAATGTTGGCAAATGCAAACATAAATTAAAATGCATAAACCATAGAAGTTTAATATTGATATCAATGGGGTTTAAATAACATTAGGTTAGGCTATGAATAGCCTAAATAGATTTTCCCACCTGAAAGGTAGCATAGCACGTATTAGGTTGCCCTCCCCCCTAAGGTAGCTAACAACCTTAGAAATTGACGCTAACAACTAACTAATATTATTCACGTTACAATGTGAATAATCCAACATACCATTAACCATAGATAATAGTTAAAGGTATTTACAATAGTAAATAATGAAATAACCTAGTGGTAAAAATAAAAGTTACTTTTTACCATGTGGTAAATGAAATCTACCCTAATGTAGGAATATGGTTAATATCCTAAATAATGGAATATTACTCTAACAGCTTTTGCATTGAAGTTGGACGTGGATAAATGTTGGACATTTCAACAAAGTATTTAATGCTCCTATTCTCTCCTTCTTCCACACTACGAATTCACTTAAATGTGCTTGCTTTTCACACTCTATGGATGTTGGACGTGAAATGCTATCTTCATTTCTCTGTGCTGCATATATGGGAAGTCTTTGGTAAACAAATGGTACTTGATTTGCTACCTCCTATTCTTATAGCGTTGCTCTACCAATTGGGTAGTCTTTGATGAACAAATGGTACTCCAGTTTTCTTAGTAATGCTACCTACTTTTTTTGTAATATTGCTCCACTAGCTATTACATATCCTTCTTGCTTGAGAGCTCTCAACATTCATTTCTTGAGCGCTAGATAAATTATAGCCATGAGGGAATAATATTCCAAGTGGCACTCAATCCTTTTGCATGGAATTTCCTACATAATGCCTCCAAGAAGGATATTATAACTCCTTCCGAGTCTTTCTCATTAGCTTGCATCAATTTCTTGGAGAGCAAGCAAAGTATTTCCTTCTGCAGGTGATCTATGAGTCATCTTGGAGCTTGGGATGAAGATGTGGTAGCTCTCTTGCTACTCTTTTTTGATGCTACTCTTAATGTAGAATCCATCTTGTTGTTGTGTGCTTATCCCTACATGGTGCTCCCTATTCACGAATATAGATATGAATATTGATGCTTCTAAATGCTGCACTACGCTCTATATTTTATTTTATATAGATAGTTTTACTGCCTTGCTTGTGATTTACATAAATATGTATGATATAATTCCCCGTTCCTTTAGCTTACGTACGTACCCTTTGAGAGGCTTTTTGTCATTTACGTAAAGCTTCTTTTGACTGCAGGTTCAATGTTGGAGAGAATGCCCTTTTGGTGATGGAGAATGTTCAATATTTTGGCCCTTCCTTTGGACTTTCCTTTGGCTGCTTCTTCCTTATACCTTTTGTGCCTATTGTGGCACCTTTAAATCTGCTCCTTTACTGCATTTGATATAATTTAGAAGTGCAACACCATGTAATATATAATCCTTATATTACACCTTTTCCTTATACTATTTTGCAGGTTTGAGATTCTTATTTTTGTAGCAGATTGATGAGTGCAATAAGAGGGTTTTATGTAAGTCTCTTTGGCTAGACTCCTTATCCTTTTTTCTTGGAATATAGATGGTGAATCCAAGCCTTGTAGATGTTGTAAAACAAAATCTTTCTTTTAGTTGCACTAACCCTAAGTGCTTGGATTTGATACTCACCAAGTTTCAATCTTAGAAGCTTCTTTTTGGTTAGATTTTTTTCTTTTTCCTTTGCTTGTACTAACCAATTTCGGTGGCTTCTGATGGCCACTCTGAGTTGCAGGTTTATGTACTTTTAAAAAAGTATCTTTAGACACTTGATCTAAACTAGATTTTGTAGCCTTTATTTCAAAGCACAAAACTAATTTATTTTGAGAGTAATAATAGTGCAAATAGCTCTAACATATTCTACTTATAATGCACTAACAAATTACAACTTATCACTCCAATTTACTCTCAATAAAATGCACTTAATAAATTTATTGCAACTAATCAAGAATAATCTCAAGTAAACCTTCAAGATTTATTCTATAAATCCTTTAAAAGAAAGATATTAGGAGATAACCTTCTTTTGCTTTCCAAAGTAGATAATAGGCTAGTTGGTAGATTATTAACAATTCTAAAATCTAATCAACTCCTAATGTGCAAATCAACCTTAAAAAGAATTTTTATTTTTGCACACTTGAAGACTGTAATACAAATATCCTTTTTGTAACTTTAATTAGGATGAAGGTGCTTTAATAAATCTGATAAGTAGTTCACCTAATGAATCTACTTACACCAATAGTTGCATACCTTTTTCTAAACACTTTTGTAGCTCCTTTTATGATTATGTAGAGGATGTAGATCTTAGTGCCTAAGAACACCAAGTTACTACCTTGAATAGGATCTTGCAGCTCTTTGTTGTCCTGAAAACCTCTTTCAATCTTCAAGTCTCCTATATTTTGGGCTTGTTTTCAGATGGTGAAAATTATCCCAAATATTTCTCTGATCTCCTTGTTTTTTCAAGCAATCTTCAAAGTGATGGACTTTTCAAGTGGTAGGTCCAAAGGCGTGTCTATTTTACAAAACCCGTAGTAATGACTTTTCCTATTCCTGTATAAGAACGACCATAGCTCTGATACCACTGATATATTTCCAAGTAGTGCATAACACCATGATATAAAGATCAAGATAAATAAACTTTGTATTAAATGGAATAAGCTGCTTATTACAAATGGAACTATGTGGCCCTTTATATAGGAATATGGATTCCTTGGACAACACTCTTTCTAGTTGTACAATATGACACCTTGCACACTTACAACATGCACAATGACACCTATGCATATGTTACTTCTTCCCCAAGTAACTAGATAGCTTCCCCCTCAAGTAATCTAATGTCCTAGTTATGTACCTTAGGCACATTACATAATATCAACCAAATGATGTAATAAACTCTAATTATAACAATAGTTATAACTAAAATTATATTCATAATATAAAAATAAGTAGACCTCCATAATGACTCTCTATAGAAGAGGGATCCACTTAGGAATATGTTTAATTTATAAGAAGGGGTGCAAGATAAAGTGATAAGTATCTCTATGGAGAGATGTGGTGACATGGGTTATATTTACTAAGGAGGATTGTAATGGAAAATATTAGATTCCTATGAAGAGATGTTTACAATAACTCTATATAGGAAGGAAGGATGTTGATTGATCTTCACAAGGACTTAATTATGTGGAAAATCCAATAAGATCAATAAATAACAAACTGGGCATTAATACAGCAGTGGAAAATAAAAAAGAAAAGGATGAGTGAATGGCTTCTCAAAACAAATATCCATATGAATATGAACATGACTAAAAATTTATGGCACTAATTCATAGGATGTCATGCTTCACACTAGGAAACAATAGATAAAGCACTATGGTAGGATATTGTAGACCCCAAAACCTAGTCCTCCACAAAGCCCTCCATCCACCCCACAATTCTGCATAATAAAATATGCCTAAGTCTAAACTTAGGTATAAAAATCCTGCACATAATCCTATTTTCCAGATTTTATTAAAATATGGAAAATCCCCCTAGGATACCCTATCTCTTCCCTTTTGACATGTGTCCTAGCCACCACTACCCTCTATTTATTTTATCCCTCTCACACCTCACTCCACACATCACTCCACTCCCACCTACCCACATGCCACCACTCCACCTAAGTGAGACACTCTAGGTGACTCACTGCAACTACCTAGGATAGGTGGCTGCCTAGTCCCTGCCACTTGGTAGCCCTGGCTTACCACCTATATTTTCCCTTCAAAACCCCAAAAGGCCTATAAAGGTACCATCATATCACCACCCAAAATGAGGCTAAAATTTACATTGTTACGCTACTAGAATCACTATAGGATGTCATCTATGTACTTGGAGATCAACTCATCGATGCTCTTGGATCAAACCCTAGAAGCTCTACCATTCAGTCACAAACACCGACAAGAATTTACACAATTGCAAATGTGTATCCGTGTGTACCAAATTCCAACCCATGTTTAGTCAACCCTAAATGCATGCTCGTGTTTGCTCAGGAGCACCTTTCACCATCAATAGACATGTATCAATGAGGTAAATAACAAGGTATTTTGATTTACATGTTTTCTATTTCCTGCATCTTTTATATCCTTTGCAAGTATTTAGAATAAGATTTTGAGGCTTTTCATTTCCATATAAGAAATACCCTCACACAATGGAGGTCCTTCATATGCTACTAATTCCTTTTTTTGATGTTGGCATTCTCACAGATACAAGAGATAGGTCTTTGAAGAGTTGTTGAAGCAAGGATGGCCCGCGAGGATACTCAAGCCCATCCGACAATCTGATTGGAGCAAAGAAGACTGAAGACACCCCCACCCTTCTTGATTGTAAAAGAGGTTTTTTCTCCCTCTTATCCATTGTAATCTAAGAGAGCAAGAGAAGCATTGTATACATACCCTTGCACACTTGGGGAAATTTATTGTAAAATGGAGACTAAGGCTCCACTATTTTAATACAAAGATCAATTCTTTCATTCTTGCACTTGCTTGTATTTTATTCTATTGCTTGGTGTTGTCTTCTTTTAGCTTACAAAATGGTGATCACGGTGGGACCCCCAAAGGGTTCTATTTTTGATTTGCCTTTTTATTTTTATGTTTTTATTTCTATCTATCTTTGTTGCAGGTTTTTGGAGCTTGATCGCACAAAAATTGAACAATCAACTTTGGGGGTTCCAAGATCTGTTTCGGTTGTTCTTGCACCTATGCAAACACAAAGTGGTGTTTGATAAATATGCATGAGCATTTGGTCATCTAATAAATATGGGTAGGTGTTTGGTCTACTACACAAATGCAAATGAGCATTTGAGAAACTGGAGAAGGATTAGGATCACAAGTCTGTCATAATAAAACACTCCAGTGTAAGATTTCATTTTAAAAAAAGGAAAGAATAGTTCTTTGATTCCAACACCTGCTTGCATTTAGACCTAAGATTAAGTGCATTTTTAGGTATTTTAAATATTTACAAACATAAAAAAAAAAAAGTATTTGCATTTACTCTACATTTTTAGGGTATGTTTTCATATTTATAAATTATAGAAAGCTTTAAATTTGTAGCTAGGGTCTAGGTCATCTCAACATTTTCATATATTTTTTGTCTTACCTCTGATGCACAGTAAAAAATGCATACTCATGTTTGGCCAGTTTCAAACTTGTACCTGCATTTGGAAAACACACACCCACATTTGACAAGTCTTAAAAATGCTCCCACATTTTCTTATGTGTTTTAGAGCCATGGCCAGGATAATAAAAAATTTATTCTTCTGCATTTGTTTTAGTTTTCTATGGTTTTGTATATGTCTATAATTTTGTTTTCTCTTGAGTGTTTTGATTTTGCATTTGTAGGTATCAAAACATGAATTACATTTTAGATTGCATAAAACCATAGCAAACATCAACACCACACACACTTGCACGTCTCACAATAACATTGGTAAGGTTGGACTTCATCACCAACCCCCAATCGAGATCGGTGATGTTGGAATTCACCTCCTTCCACCGGCTCGCCCCCTAGACACCATAGTAGCCCATAACGAGTGGCTTTCTAGACTTCATCACCAGAAAGTCCCCTACTTTTGGGTGCACCTAGAGTAGGAAGGACTAGTAATGCCCTTTTACCATGGGGCTTAATAATAAGTGGAACACAACTATCATTCTTGTCCAAGCTCACCTAAGAGTGAAGCGAAATCCTGTGGGACCCTTCCTAGGTATTAGGCAAGTAGCAGGACTTAGACAACATGACCCCTTTAAGGGGTAATTGTGACTCCATAAGGTTACCTTGAGCCAATCATACCTTAGGAAGCCATTTTTTAGTCGTTTGTGATTCATCCTTCATTAGAGGGGTGAGGCTCAAATACAGCTACCTTTTTAGTTGCATACATCATTCACCTTGCTAGTCATCTAGGAATAGGAGTTTCAACATCAAAACACACAAAAACTCGAAAAAAAAATCAAAAACTTCAAAAAATAAAAAAATAAAAACAAAAAAAATCAAATATTAAAACAAAACTTGCAAAAACTTAGAAAACATTTGTTTGTTTGATTGCTTTGTGTGTTTTTCATTTGCATTTCCACCACATTTCACACACATACCTTCACATTCACCACCTCATTCCACCCTTAGCTTATGGTAATGACCTAGAGTCAAGCCAAAGCTTTAACCCAAGTCCAAGGTCAACCATCTTCATCCATGGCACATTTTTCTCAACCTTCCCAAGCTCCTACCACTTCTGTGGTGGGGCAAGTCAATGTGGCCCACACTATGTATCTAGACTTGTCCATTGGGCCATCCAATCGTGCCCCCACTTTGGACATGGATGTGATGCAAAGGGCTACCCATGCTACCATTCTAGAGACTCCTAGGAGTGAGCCACCCATACCATCTAACCATGCACATCATGTATCTGGATACTGATACCATTAGGACTTACTTGACTATAATAGGCTTGGTCTTTCCATCATTACCTCCTCTCACCATTCCACCCCACACCATTCTCGCATTACATCAAGAAGCCATCTACTCTCATCCATAACAAACTCATCAGTTCATCACCAATCCACTTTTTGAATCAACTACTACAACCATGACCCACACCCATCCATCATCATCTCATCAATACATCTCCATCCCATCACATCAAAACATCATCTGCTCTAACCCCCTCTATGAAGCACAAGTCAATGCTACTTCATAGATACCTACATCCATCCCATCCACATCATCTATTGATCCCATCCAACATGCCATCCCTCATTCAATCATGGTACCCTTTCACCACCTACCCTCCACTCACATCCACTCACATGGTTGTCACACATCCAACCCAATATTCTCACCCTCCATGTGACCATGCCATCTACATCTACGATTGCTATACAACAAGATTTTCTGCACTTACAACAATTGCTTGTGGATGAGGCCAACCAAAGCACTCATCCTAACACACAACAACAATCATAGGTTCTAGATCCTAACCATCCATCCACCTCACAACAAAATACCTTTTTCACTCAAGATCCATCATGGGTATCACGACCACCCACCATAACCATCCCCAACCATCCACTTCATCACATGTATGCTAATTCATTAGGACAACATACCATCATACCCCCATATCCTCATCATCAACAAATCCATCCACAACATTCATTCCATAATCCATTCCACCATAACATCCATCATCATCAAATTCCAACCAACAACACACATCCCTTTCATCAACAACAAACAAATCAAGGTTTTCACTCATCATCAGAAGACCCTAAGTTTCAATTCTTGCAAAACCATATTGATAGCTTGGCCATGCAAACACCTAGGATGTTGTACCAAAAACCAACCCTAAGGTAGTTGATCAATCACCCAATTCATTCTTTGGTACCATCACCGCCTTATCTAGTAGATTTCACATTATCAAAGTTTGATAAGTTCAAGGGGGATGAGGACCCCTGAGAGCACGTGAGTGGTTTCATCAATGCATGTTTCAGGATACAAGAGAATGACCCTCTCATGCTCTGAATATTTCCTCAAACATTTGGAGGAGATGCCCTAGATTGGTACAATCATCTACCACACCAAAGTATTTATACTTTTGAGCAACTAGCGGACCAATTCTTGGAGCGTTTCTCTCTTAATGTTAGAAAGAAAACAACATTAACCAACTTGTTCAACCTATGCCAATTTGAAGATGAGTCAGTTTATGACTTTGGAAATCGTTGGAGGGTAGTCATCACAAAATTACCATTCTCCCTCCCCATGGTAGAATTGACAAGAATGTTCACAAGGAGTTATTCCAAACCAATCTCCTTGTTACTACAATTGCAATAATATAGAACATTCGAGGAAGCTCTCACCCAGGCCTGGGTAATTGAAGAAATTAAAATCCAAGAGGGTGAGATAAAGCTAAGAAAGAAAGAATGGCAAAACAAGGGATAAAGGGGGAACAACCAGGGCCAGTCCAAGACTGGTCAGGTTAATCAAGTAGTCTTGAGCCAACCACCACAACAAACACAACAAGCTCAAGCCCAAGTACAACAACCCCCACAACAACAACAACAACCACCATAGACTTATCAAGTGGTTCCACCCCACAACAACTACAAAATCAAGCTCAACCTATAGATAATCATCAATACCAATTCAATCGACAACCCCACAATTACACCCCATTGCCTGAATCATATTCATCCCTCTTCCAAAAGTTGTATGATGCACAAGCTATTACCTTGCTAGAGATGAAACCTGAAGATCCAAATAAACCATGTGGTAAGAACTATAAGGAGCATTTGTACTACACTTTTCATCGATAAAAAGGTCATGACATTAACAATTGCTATGCATTCAAAAACATAGTGCAAGATCTGCTTGAAAGGGGATATATCAAGATTGATAACCCTTTGGCCCAACAAAACCAGAACCTTGGTATATATCAAACACCACTACCTCATCATGAGGCAACTCAACAAATGACTGGGGCATCAACTTCTACAGTTCCCCCAACCAATTCAATCATGTATCTCAAGTGTACCAAGGTTTTGTGGGGGCTATTCACGTAGTCACCCATGGGCAAAGAAGCACAAATCACACACAACAAGCAAATGGACCAACTCAAGCAGTACCTACTCCTATAGCACAACAAAAAAATGTGCCCATACAACCAAACCCCACCATTCCATCTCCACCCATCCATATCCCAAGTCATCCACCTAGGCCAATCATCACATTGAGGAGTCGATTGACATAGAGCTTAAGGATGGCTTCGGCCAAGTTATCCATATATGAGCTTATACAACAATCTCCCCCACATCATGAGGCATTGATGGAGATCTTAAAATCCATCAAACTTCAGATAGAATATCCCAATACCTTCAACACTTTTGTGGGGAGTGTTCAAACTTGTATGGAACCTTCAATTTCATTCTATGATTTTGAAGTCAAGAACATATCATCGGAGTTACCCGATCCTCTATTGCATATTGTAGCTCACATTGATCGAAAACCCTTCAAATGGGTGCTCATTGATATCTGATTCCTCTATCAATATCATCACCACCAAAGCCATCCAACATCTCAAACTACCACCATCTCACATTACATCATCCACCTTCACCTTACGGGCGTTCAATGATGCTTTGTGTTCCATAGTAGGAAATGTAGTTCTACCTATGATAGTGGGGGTGAAAACAATCCATACACTCTTCCATATCTTAGAGGGGGCCATGTAGTACAACATACTTCTTGGCCATCCCTGGATTAGGAAAATGAAGTGTGTTCCCTCAATATTGCATCAATGCTTGAAATATGTGCATGAGGGAAAGATTCATTGCATTCTAGCTAACACTGAGCCATTCAAATATTACAACTTGATTTCAAATCCATATGAGCCACCCCTCCCATCCACTCATCTATCCATCCAACCACTCATCATCAGAGCCACTCCAAATCACAACACCTCATCCAAAGCACCCATACTGAAAGCTCTTCCAATCACTGATCCAAATCATGCCTCCACCTCAACCACATTTCACCTTCCCAATCACACCTCATCATCCCATAAATCAACCATCACCTTCATCAAACCACATCTCATCACATCAACCAAATAATCATACCTCATCACACACATCTCCAATTCAACAAGTCACCCCATATCAACCACTGACCAATAATCACCCCACTCAACAAGATCCACCCCTACAACCATCTACTATCTCATAGATAGGGCCACCTATTTGAGAGGAACCCTCATAACCTACACCATATCCCCCACTTGAGCCATCAATCACCATTGAAGCCTCCACATCCACACCTGATTCATCCACATCCACCACCACTCAAGTTGTAGTCCATCTTGCCAATCCAAGCATTGGTGAGTACATAGTTGAGAATGTTACAATAACACCACCTATCTAGACTATTAGAGATTATGGTCACCCATGCGACCCACCTTTAGCCATAGGTGTAGTGTATAACATGGGTTCAAAACCAAACATGATTAATTTTGTATATGGGGGAGTGGATTCTTCGTCCGATCCACCTCCTCCTAATGATGAATCCATGCAACAATTTTGTGCCAACTTAGAATATCTATCCAACCCAAATTTCCCTATACGATATTTTTATTGGGTTAACTGGTAGGGATATGGTCTTGGATAACATGAGTAGGGTCCATATAATATTATTGAACCTCACTATCGAGAGGTACATGATCACTCTAGCTTAGGGTACAAGCCAACATCTTCTACCACCTCCTTTGAGCATGCATTCCAACAACTCACCCTTGATTTCGAGGAGGAAGATAGCGAAGATAGCGATGATAGTGAGGATGAATACATAGACCCTGACTTTGCACCTTATTTATATGAGGCCTTTTCAAAAATGTGACCGCACATCGACATGATTAATTACATTTTTGATGATGACTATGAGGAAGACTTCAGAGAGGAATTTGATGCCCTATCTATTGCCTCCGATGATTTCAAAGAAGATGCAGCCCCCATAGTGCCCATAGATGAAAGAGATGAGTACTACATTAGAATGTTTCCCATCCATCGACCCATATTCCACTTGCATCTTCCATGAGAGTGACCTGAGCCAGATCCACCACCACCACCTTGGTTGCCTACATGGCAACACCATTATCCATCCTTCATAGGTCAGTTTCTCCCTAGAGAGAGTGTGTGAGAGAGCTCACCTTTCAAATCATAGCCACCTCACTTCCACCAAGTTAACATGATTTTTTTTGACTTGTTCACCCCACTCTATAATCCATATGATTTGGTAAAATCAATTTCGATCGATGCTAGCCTTATCGACATGGATAGGATTTCATCCCCGCCATCCATAGCCGAGTTCATCCTATCCAAAGAATTGCTAAGAGCTTCTAACACTTACATACCTCAACAATATTCATCTTCATCTACCTCTATTTTTCAAACCAAGGTAGAAGAAGCCCCACTCGAGTCATTTGATAATGTGGAGGATGATATTCATCTCATTCCTACTCCACATCAGTTAGAGGAAGGTTCACACATGCTAATTGAAGAATCTATCGATGTGAACCTAAGTGAAGATACGAAAAATCCACAAATTGTGAAAATGGCAAAATATTTATCCGTAGAAGAAAGAGAAAGACTCCTAGATGTCTTAACAAGGAAGAAAGGTGTTTTTGCATGGTCGTACAGAGACATGTCTGGCCTTGACCCCAACTTGGTGGTCCATAACCTCACCTTAGCTCCCAAAGCAAAATCGTTCAAGCAAAAATTGAGGAAACTTCATCCTACCATAGCCCTCATGGTCAAAGAAGAGCTACAAAAATTGTTAGATGTGGGTTTCATACAACCCATTGATTATCTCGAATGGCTCTCAAACATGGTACCCATTCATAAATCGAATGGGGGGATTCACGTATGCACAAATTTTTGAGATCTAAACAAAGCATGTCCCAAAGATGATTTTCCATTACCAAACATCGATCAACTAGTAGACTCTTGCATTGGCCATGAAATGCTTTCTTTAATGGATGATTTTTTAGGATACAACCAAATTCAGATTAATCCTGATGACCAACACAAAACAACATTCACCACACCTTGGGGGACTTTTTGTTACAAGGTGATGCCTTTCGGCCTCAAAAATGTAGGAGCTACTTACCAACGTGCCATGACGTATATCTTCCATGACTATATGCATAAAATCATTGAATATTATGTGGATGATTTAATAGCCAAATCTAAAACATATCTTGAGCATATCGATGTACTAGAAAAAGTCTTTGATCGGTTATTAGAACACAAGGTGAGGTTAAATCCTAAGAAGTGTGTATTTGGAGTCACATCAGGAAAACTTCTAGGTTTCATTATCTCCAAGAGAGGCATTGAAGTGGATCTCGATAAGGTCAAGGCCATTATCAAAATGCCACCCCCAATAAACCTTAAAGAGTTGCATAGTTTACAAGGAAATATTCAATCGATTCATCGATTCATCACACAACTCTCAGATAAATGTAGGCCATTCAATCACCTGCTACAAAAGGGGTCACCTTTTCTTGGATAAAAGAATGTCAAGAGGCCTTTGATGATATAAAGCAATATCTGGCCTCATCGCTAGTGCTAACATCACCTCGTTCAGGAGTCCCTTTTCATATTTACATCTCTGCTATAGATTTTGCGTTAGGGACAATGCTTGCACAAAAGAATGAAAATAAAAGAGAGCAAGCAATCTATTACATTAGTCAAACATTGGTGAGTTATGAAACAAGATACGCTTATGTTGAAAATTTGTGCTTAGCAGTGGTTTTTACCACTAAGAAACTCAAATATTATATGCTAAGTAATACAACTTATGTCATAGCTAGAGAAAATCCTTTGCGTTATATGATGACTCGCACATACAACAACACTCGTACCATGAAATGGATAATGCTCTTAATGGAATTTGATCTTGAATTCATTAGCCAAAAATCCATTAAGGGTTAGGTGATAGTCGATCAACTTGTGGAGGCTCCACTTCCAAATGATCAACCCTTATTTATCGAGCTACCAGATGATTCGATCTTCTCAGTCACTGAATAGGAAGAACTAGTCCCTCTTGAGGATGATGTTGACATCACCCTGTTCTTTGATGGATCAAAGTGTAAAAAAGGACAAGGTGTTGGAGTCATGTTTTACACACTAGAAGGAATGCCAATTCCTTTATCATTCAAACTCGACTTTCCATGCATGAATAACAATGTAGAGTATGAAGCCCTAATATTAGGACTTCAAGCCACCATAGCTATGGGTATAAAGTGTATAAGCATCTTTGGTGATTCTAAACTTGTCATTCACCAAGTAAAAGGAACTTACCAATGTAGAGAACTAGTCTTGAAATAATACAATGCAGTAGCAATGAAATTGCTAGCAAAGTTTGATTGGTATAAAATTGATAACTTGCCTCATTCGACTAATAGATTTGTGGATGTGATGGCCTCTCTAGGATCATTGATTCCAAAGAACACAAATGGAGAGATCCAACCGCTAATCATTACAACAATGTCCAAATCTGCAATCTCACGAGCAGAGTCTGAGGGTGAAAAGAGTGTTTGTTTCACTCATGCAGAGCCATACGAGCCTTGGCTTAGTCAGGTAAAGGACTTTCTCAGGTTTGGAACCCTCCCAATAGATTTTTCATGAACTACCAAATGAATGTTCAAACAAAAGGTAGCTCGTTATACTCTCTTGGGGGATGTCTTATATAGACATGGCTATGATGGAATCCTACTTTGATGTCTAGATCCTGTAGAGGCACAAAGAGCTATATGTGAAGCCCATGATGGTACTTGTGGTGGCCACTTTAGTGGGATGGCCATTGCAAAGTGCATTTTGTGCATGGGTTATTATTGGCCCATGATGGAAAATGACTATTGCAAGTACGTAAAGAAATGTCAAAAGTGTCAACAACATGCCAACTTGACCCATGTACCATCACAAGCATTACAACCCATTCAAAGTCTTTGGCCCTTTTCACAATGGGGCCTAGATTTGATTGGCAAAATTTCACCTACCTCCTCGGGACAACATAAGTTCATCATCACTACCACATAGTACTTCACAAAGTGGGTCAAGGTGATCCCTATGACCACTACGACTGGACCTCGAATTGTGGAGTTCATACTCCAACATATTATCTATCATTTTGGTATTCCCTCAAAGATCATTTTTGATAATGGCAAGTCCTTCAAGAACAAGGATGTTCGAGCACTATGCAACAAATACAACATCCAACATAGTTTCTCGACTCCTTATTACCCATAGGAAAATGGACAAGTTGAGGTGACCAATAAGACATTGATAGCCATTCTCAAGAAACTTGTCAAAGAAAATCATAGAGATTGGCATACACAAATCCCCTTGGCATTATGGGCTTATCGAACAAGCATTTGAATGCCTATAGGGGCAACACCCTTTTCATTGGTCTATGGAGCTAAAGTAATCATACCTCTTGAGCTTGAGATCCCCTCACTATGAATCACATTACAAGAATTCATGGATGACAACACCACTAGACAAGCACATCTTGACCAACTCACACTCCTTGATGAAAGGTGAATCAATGCCTTAGAACACCTACGAGTGTATCAAGATCGCATCAAGCATGCTTATAATGTAAAATTTCATCTTCATGAATTCCAAGTAGGAGATCTCATTCTTAAAGAGAATCAATAGAATACCAATGCATTGCCACACTTGCATGACAAATTCACGGCTAATTGGTTAGGTCCATACATTGTCAAGCAAAATTTGGGTCCTAGAATATATAGGCTTGCAAATTTAGAGGGAAGAATGGAGCTTGAACCATTGAATATCATTCACTTGAGAGCATTCTATGCATAATGTGAATTATATATACATATACATGGCTTAAAAAATACACACAAAAACATTTGCATTACCAAAATTTGTGCACCACCTACATTGCATACATACATTCGTATCATTTGCATCCATTCATGTAGCTTACAATATTAGTCATCATTAGGTCAGTTTGGATAATTTCTAGTCCACTATGTCTTGTTGCCTTAATCAGGGGCACCTTCAGTTTAACATTAGTCACCAATCCATCAGTCACAATCATTTACAACTTTCCTTGTGGTATTTTGATCATTAAGAGGTCCGTATAAGATAGGATAGATACTGTATGACCATCAACAATGATGATTATATGACCACTGACTATTTTATGCACACCCCTTAGTTTTCAAAATCTCATAAGGAAAGTACAATTACATCTCACATAACACAATGTTTATCAAATAATACCTAGGTGTTTTCGATCACTCAACCACTCCTAGTGTTTTAAGCAACCTCAATCAAAATTCAAACAAGTTTGAAATGCTATAGGTTGGTCTTGGCCCCATCAAGTTTCCTCTTCGACCACGCACATCAAAACACATTAAAACATTGTGAACTCTAGGAAGGACGAAGTCATGAGTAGCTATTTCCATAAAGTGAATGGTTTTCCCTACTCATCCAATTATGTGCATGGTCTAGAAAATTGAGAATTGGAAAAAGGACAAGCTCACCCTTCTTAAAAAAACAAAAAAAAATCCCTTGCTCTCCTTCAAAATGAGCAAGTATCCTAAAAAAATCCCTTGCTCTCCTTCAAAATGAGCAAGTATCCCAAAAAAAATCCCCTTGCTCTTCTTCAAAATGAGCAAGTCCAAAAAATAAAATCCTCTTGCTCTTTCTCAAAATGAGAAAGTCCCAAAAGCAATAAAATCCCCTTTGCTCCTCTACAAAAATGAGCAAAAATCCTAAATAAAATCCCAAATCCAAAAATCCAAATGCAATAAAAGAAGGGAAAAGAGCTTGAATCCCTAGAATTCTTAGTATTTTGAAAACCTTGGGGTGATCCCCATTATAACAATGGGCTCCAAGAGTCGACCTGACAATGGGGTATCCTTATGCATGGTGACATGTCTATCACATTAGCAACCTTCTTTTATAGACCTATATCACTCTCGGATGAGCTAGCTTATTGGCATAAGTTACAATTGATTAGTCTACCCTAGCTCATGATTGGAAATGAACATTCACTGCACACATAGTTGGTCACTAGAAATTTGACTCCACTAAGAACACCATTGGCATCTTATAAATTTGGGAGATTAATAGATGAGTTTGTTTGAGATCACTAGGATGTTTGAGTCTTTGAAAAAAACTCTAGATCCTTCTCTAACGCAAAACAAAGTCATAAGCGAGCTTCCATTCCATACCATCATCACATTGTCAAGCTATCAACATATAGTTAAGCTAGTACTATTATGTTGGTGCCCCTGATTAAGCAATAAATATAAAGTCGATCAAACAAGAGTCTAAACCATCTATGAATGATCATTAGAACATAATACCATCACCTCATTTGCATACATCATCATAATAAATTAGGCATCTCATTCATTAAACATTCATTCCATCATATACATATGCATCCATCCATACATCCACAATAAAAACACTACAAAAAGTGCAACACAAAATCATACATAAAATGAAAGCCATGTATATATATATGAATCACATATACAAAAGTTTACCCAAAGGTTGTATACATCAGAGCACTAAGGCTCACAAAAAAATAGAAAAAACAAAAATAGGTAATAAGCGCTACTAGCTAGCACCACCCTGATCTCTAGGAGGACCATGAGTAGATCCCTATGACCCTGATGGATCACAAAAAGTAGGAGCCCTCGAGTGAGAACTACCAGGCCTAGACTCACTCTACCTACTAGAACCGAATATAGAGGAAGAAGGCCGCATAGGTAATGGAATGTGATGTTGAGAAAGCAAATCCTCAAGTGTTTGAATGTACCTATCTTGAGATTGTAAATGAGATAGATCCTATCTCTAACGTGACTCCCATAATGCAATCTCAACATGAAGAGTAAAAATCTAAGCACTATCACCACCTACACCTAGGACCACCTATAGCCCCTCCATATCACTCTATAAATGAGCTATCTCGGCATACTCGAGCTACCAGTGCACTCTATAGCCTTGTAATATTTGTGTCATGGGCTATTGCAGCCTGTACGAGGTGATCTTGCTCCTCATCCAAGCTATCTCGCTCATCCTAGAGGACACCCCAATCCTCCTCACTATGCACTTGAGGTCTCTCTAGAACCTCCTCCATGGTATCCATACCTCCACCCCCATATCCATCACCCCTAACTCTAGCATCTAGAGGTAGATCCACATCAGCCCTCACCCACCTCCTACCACTACTACCTCGATGATATCTCTATCATCAAGGAGTCTCCTCTATAGGATCTCGATCATCTCTACTATCTCCATCATCCATAGCCTAATTGGGTTCCCAAGGAGGCTATAAAGCAAACCATGCATCATACTCAAAAGTGGTCCCAACATCATCCATGTTTGGGGTATCTAACACCTCATCATCATGGTCATCAATATCCCAATCATGAGAAGGATAAGGGAGGCTAAGCTCATCATCCTGATGCCTATATATGACTAGGGCATTAGGAACCCCCTACACCATCCCAAACTATTGTAGAACATGAGAGAACTAGATCAACTCCTTCTCTCTACCATACCACCCAACCACCCATCTGGCTCATCTAGTCCATCATAGTTGTGCACTATCCTCAGGCCAGGCAACCCCTATCTATGGTCACCAAATAACATCTACACTAGTCAATCCTACCCACATCTCTTGATACTCCTAGCTACTATGGCTAGGATGACTTAGTGGAAGCTCCCCACTAGTCTACCAATGAAGAGCACAAGGGTGCAAGCTATCCCACTCGTAGGGTAAACCATCAGGTCGAGCCACTCTGAAGTGCTCCCATCCCTAAATCTAGAGAAGCAAGTTGTAGCCTAAACCCTTTCACTCTCACCTCTTCACCTCATAAATCTCCACATACATCTAGTAGAGCAAGGAAGGTGCCCAAGCATACACATGAGGCTCATCAATCATATCCAACACTAGCCTGATCTGGTTCCATGGGAACCTAGCTCCTATACTGCTTGGCAACAACATAGTGGATAAAATATACATCACAAATGTAGGTAGTGGTTGTAGCTCTCCCTTCTAGAACATCTCTAGATATTGAATCCCACCCCTACTCACATCCACATCCCTCCATCCATCACCAAATAAAGGCCTCAACTCATCCTCCTTGTCATGGTCGACTCGGACTGGTAGCCCCTCGATAGGAACATGGAAGATGCGATAAACATCTTCCAGGGTAATAGTAATCTCCCTAGTCAGGAGCTGAAATGACCCCCTATCAAGGTCCCATCTCTCTGCTAAGGCCGATAAGTACTCCTCATCCACCCTCACCCACTCAACTCTACCACAGCCAACCAAACCCACTATCTCCAACCACTTCCAGTGGTCATCAGTCAATTCCTTCCTCACATGAGAAAGGACAGGAGAAAAATGGTGGTGAGCCTCCAAAAATTTCACCTACAAAAAAAAAATAAAAAACATTTCCATTTCATTCATCATCATATTTTCACCTCAAAAAAATAACACAAAAACATTTCCATCATTCTTTCATCATCATTTTGTTCACTTCAAACAAAACAAAAACAAAAACAACGACAAAAAATATTTCCATTTCATTTCATCATCATCTTTCAAAAAATAAAAAATAAACTTCTACCCCTTTACTAGTTTAATAAAAATGCTTTTACCACCCCCATTATGGTTTTCCAAAAAAACAAAACAGAAAAATGAAAAAAAAAAAATGCAATAAAACAACAATAAAGGAATTGGGACCTACCTTGACCACCCGAACAATAATTCCAACCATGCCACCAGCCCTGATTGCTCCACCATCTTCGTTCTCCTCTCTTGCCATCTCTCTCACCATCACAACCACTATCACTCCACAACTCTCTCTCAAATGCTCACTCAATCTCAACCACAACAATGAAACCAAATGGGCCCCCCAAACCTATTTATAGCCGAATTTTGTGCCTCCAAATGTGAACCCGCATTTATCGAGCATGTCTAAACATGGATCCACATTTGGAAGGCACACATAAATGTGAATGCACATTTGACCAGCCCCAAACATGATTTCACGTTTGAACCTCAAACATGCCCGGCCCATTAACCAATCAAACGAACCGTATTTTCCAAAAAACAACAAAAATAATTAAATTCATCAAATCACTCCATCAATGCATCCAATAAATCATCACACTAGAAATCAGATCAGTTTGGTCCCTCAATTTTTGAGTGTGACTACATTCAAGAAAATTTGCCCAAGGTTATCATTAAGCCCTCTCCATGGGGTTACAAACATGAAAATTTCTTACAACTCTCAATTTGGTAGGAATTGCTACAATCACTAGGGTCCTCAAGCTCCTAGGGTGGTGGTTCCTTTAACACCACATCTAAAATGGTGGTTCCTTTACCACATCATATTGCACTTCATTGCTACCAAAGGCAAATTTTTGACAACACAAGACCCACCCCAAACTTGGGGCATCCAACTTGATCTTGATTTTCAAACATTTACATCCATCACATTCATCCCTTTTCATCATTCACATTCGGTCAATTGGCTTGTGGGTTTCATTCTTCACCCATTCGCCAATTGAGGGGGTAAGCTAAAATCAAAATTTTCAAAAGTCATTCATTCTTTGCGTCGAGATAACCTGAGTCCGTTACTCCATCCAATAATGCCATGTGTCTCTTGTTTTTGCACTACATTGTGTTTTACACAACATGGTACAAAAAGGGGCATCTGTAGACACCAAAACCTAGTCCTTCACAAAGCCCCCCATCCACCCCACAATCCTGCATAATAAAATATGCCTAAGTCTAAACTTAGGTATAAAAATCCTGCACATAATCCTATTTTCTAGATTTTATTAAATCTAGAAAATCCCCCTAGGATACCCTATCTCCCCATTTGACATGTGTCCTAGCCACCACTACCCCTCCATTTGCCACATCTCACACCTCACTCCACACATCACTCCACCTACCCACATGCCACCACTCCACCTAAGTGAGACACTCTAGGTGACTCACTATAGTTGCCCAAGATAGGTGGTTGCCTAGTCCCTGCCACTTGGCAGCCCTGGCTTGCCACCTATATTTTCCCTCCAAAACTCCAAAAGGTCTATAAAGGCACCATCATCTCACCACCCAAAATGAGGCTAAATTATACATCGTTACGCTATTAGAATCACTATAGGAGGTCATCTACGTACTTGGATATTGACTCATCGACACTCTTGGATCAAACCCTAGCATCTTTTCCATTTAGCCAAAAATGTTAGTAGGCATTTACACAGTTGCAAACGCTAATCTGTGTTTGTCAAATGCCAGCCTAGGTTTAGTTAGCTCCAAACACACACCCATATTTACTCAAGAGCACCTTCCACCATCGATAGACATAGATCAACGATGTAAATAGCAAGGTATTTTGATTTATATGTTTTATGTTTCCTACATATTTTATAACCTCTACAAGTATTTAGAATAGGGTTTCATTGCTTTTCATTTCCATCTAAAAAAGGGCCTCACATAGTGGAGGCCCTTCATATGATACTAATCCTCTTTTTTATGTTTACATTCTTACAAACATATGAGATAGGTATTTGAAGAGTTGTTGAAGTAAGGATGGCCCATGAAGATACTCAATCCCATTCGACAATCTAATTGGAGCAAATAATATTGAAGATACGCCCACCCTTCTTGATTGTAAAAGAGGATTTTTCTCTCTCTTATCCATTGTAATCTAAGAGAACAAGAGAAGCATTGTACACAAACCCTTACACACTCAGGGTAACTTGTTGTAAAATTAATACTAAGGCTCCACTATTTTAATGTAAAGATTAAATATTTCATTCATGCGCTTGCTTGTCTTTTGTGCTATTGCTTGGTTTTGTCTTATTTTAGCTTACAAATACATTAAATACAACATAGTTGTGACTGAAATATACTCATAAAATGAAACATGAGTAGATATCTATAAAATGCATACCTCTTATATTATAAGAGATATTATAATGAGTCTTTGTATAAGAGATATGCATAAATTCATAAGTTGAATCCCTAATAAGGGGTGCAAGATGATGTAGGCCATATCTCTATGGAAAGGTTTGATGACATGAGTAAGGAGGAATTTAATGGCATAGGTAATAGCCATATGAAGAGATGTGTTGGTACAATTCATGTATTTGATTTGTGAATATGTAGGCAGGCAATTTGATACATTTGCATGAATGTAAGTTTGAGTGTATGAATGTGTGTGCATAGTGTATTTGTAATAACTTATCATGTAGTTTTGTGTGTACACATGACAAAGTGCTTGTAATAATGCACACATGCAAAGTGTTTGTAATAATTTGCATGTGGCAAAGTGTTTGTGATAATGTAATGTAATGGGGTATTTAAAAAAATTTATGTAAATGAATAATTCAAAGGTAGTTCGGTAGTTGTCAACTACATCTCAATATGGTTATGTCTATAAGTATGCTTCTATGTGGGAGATGAAATCAAGGGTAGTGCTTGTTGTTGTTGGTCAAATAGTGTTTATTTATTTGGTTTGTAGATATTTTTTGTGTAGGATACATATTATGTGCATAGTGTACTAATTTGTATTTATAAGTACTCCTATTGTATATTTTATTTATATAAGTGGTAATGGAATTGTATTAGAGTATGTTGTATTTCATTTCTAAAGATTCAATTACTATCTCACTAGTGCTAATTGCCTAATATTTGCTTCTCCCATTTTACATTCATTCTTTTCCATATGTCTGGAATAACCTTTATTGAAATGGTTGTAACATAATAGGAAAAAATGATATTGGAGGGTTAAATGATTTTTCTTCCAACTATACCTAATAGTTATAATATTTTGGAGTTATCCATTAACCTCTTAGGCCAAAGTGGTACTAACATGACACTTATGAAAATTTTGACATCGTCTCAACAAATGTTGATAATTAAT
The DNA here is from genome assembly GCA_028583015.1 of Wollemia nobilis. Lineage (NCBI taxonomy): Eukaryota > Viridiplantae > Streptophyta > Pinopsida > Araucariales > Araucariaceae > Wollemia > Wollemia nobilis. Next base: position 1,063,429 of record JAQPPZ010002843.1, on the reverse strand, counting down.
GGTTTAGCATTCAAAAATAGGTTAGAAACTATAAATTTAAATTATTTGGAGTGTCTTTCACCCAAAAACAAGTGGAGTATCGGAGTTGGTTAGAGCATACCCCACATATTTCAAAAATTACTTATATATGCAAATTATATCATCAATGAAGAAGTTATAACTTCTAAAAGTGAACCCAATGGAAAATATAGAAGGATGGTATTGATGCAAATGTGGTTTTAGAAATGATAGCAAGTATTGATGCACATAATAAAGGTCAGTACCAATATTAAAATGTGGTTTTAGCATCATTAGTGAGTTTCGACACTTAAAATAAATGTTGGCATTGACATCAATGTTATATGATAGCACCAAAATTGGTAGGTTGTGTTGGTGCCAACATCAAATGTTAGCACTAATGTGATTTTTGGTGTCAATGCAATATAATGGTATTGATATCAATAGTTGGTACTAGCACCGATGATTAAGGATAGAGGTAGATGCTTCCTCCAAAACATGCACAAGGATATCCTCTAAACTTATGCTAATTATAAATATAAATTGTTAAATTCAAATTTCATTTAACGTAAGTTAAATCAATATTTGAGTGACATGGCCAACCCTAGGTGTATGCATAGGACCACTAGACCACAATCCCTTGTGCGACCTCTATAGTTGGGTCCTAAAAATAATTTAAAATGTTAGGCTAGCTCAACATGCCCCTCATGGGGTAGTGGTAGGCTACAATAGGATAAAATCATAACAAACAAAAGAAGATAAATTAACCTTGAGCAATCATAAATTCAATTATGAATGACCAAATATTTTTCTTTAAGAGACAACAATATCAAGTGAAATAATTTAAGAATATATAACTAATGTCAAAATGTATTCCAACATATTCCTTACATTTTTCTAATCTCAAGGATAAAAACAATTAAACTTCTTATATTTTGAATAACATTTACCACTAAAAATAAGAAATCTACTATTATTTTTTCTATCAAAAAGTAAAATCATTTAAATACTATTTCAAAATTATTAGTAATTCGTTAACTCAATATTCATTGTTCATTCTCAACATGTTAGTTTGAAATTTTAGTATTTATATATTTATACATTTAAATATAGACTTGGAATCAACCATCCACCATTAAACCTCTATATCCATAAAGACTTCATTTATTTTGGATATTAGTCACTCAAACTTAACTTTTAGAAGTATTGTGTTCAAATTCGTAATACTTTCCAAAAGCATTCTAAAATATGCATTCACCATGATCATATCCAAAAAATATGCAAGAGTGGTTTGAACACAACATAAGTAAAATAAATGAAATGAGAGAGGGGGGGATAAACAACACAAGAGGATTAAAGGGTGGGTGTCTATAAGTACCTCATAATATTTCACATATCACTCATACCGATACAATGGATAATTTATTGGGGGGTATTTATAGTTATACTAAACCCTAATTAGTAGTTAGCCTTGTTAGAAATTATTACATCATAGCCCATGCGATAGTAATAATGGTATAACCACCCAACACAAGGATTGCGCATGTACTATAGGACAAGGGTAGTTATAGGATAAGTTAGAAGTTTGTCATGCCAAAAATGGGCATCTAGGGTATTAAAATATTAATTATTTTATAATGTAATACATCGAAGCATTGAGTTCTTATGTGTTGTATTAGAGTAGGTGGAAGTAAAATGCATCTCTCCTTTAGATCCTTCTCTTGTTTTGGTCTAGAAAATATTATTTCAAGGGAAAAATTACCAAAATATTGATTAGATTAATCTCAAAATAAGAGGTAATCATATTCTCCATGAAACAAATTCCAATAAAGACTCAAAATTAACAATATTTTAAAAAAACTCAAAATAAAGGTAATCATTTTTTTTGTGAAGCAAATTCTATGGAAGATTAAAATTTGGAGGATGCCCAAACACCAAATAGGACCTACCAACGAATATATTGATATAAAAAGTGTGAGGAAGCAACAAGAAGGTAAACAATCTATAAGAACATGAAGATATCAAACAATTTTTTTCAGAGAAGCCATAAGACATAGAGGTAGAAATCAGACCTAGTCAAAACACATTTGTACTCGAATATGATGAAAAGTGGAGATAATGGCAAGCAAAACAATAGTGTAAATAGAGCAACAAACCTATGTATTCATGTAGATGAAGTTCTGGTTTAACCATAAGTACCCTTTATCAAGGAGTAACTCATACAACAATAAGCTCATGCATGCCTATACAAACAAAGTTTTGGTTCAACCATGAGTGTTTTATGTCAAGAACAACTCAAACAACAATAAGTTCATGCAAGTATACACAAATAAAGTTTTTAGTTCAATAATGAGTGTCTTACATTAAAATTAATGGTTACTCAACCAAAAATAGTTTTGTTTCTAGCATCAAGATATTTTATAGATGATACATATTCAAACCATTTGCGAATACAACAAATTTTAGAGCTTTATATAGTATAAAATAATCAATCAGAAGGTATATTATTTGAATTATCTCAAAGAAATATGTGAAAAGATATTTCAAGTCAAATGAGTAGACTACCATACTCCTAAGTAGCAAGCATAAGAAATGACCAGTATCCAGTAAAAATACCAAGCAATCAATATATGAGAAAGGAAATCTAACCAGAGCAAGATGTCAAAGGCATTGGAGGAATGATGCCAAATGAGCACACTCATAGGTTAGATACAAATGCTAAGCTTATTTATAATAAAATAACAATGGTGAATACCCGAATTAATAGGGCCTGATTCAAGACAATGGCATTAATGACTGATGGGGAGCCACAATCGCTCACGCCAAATCTATGTTCTCATTCAACAATTTGAAAAAGATTACAATAATGGCAACAGTCTGCCAAATAAACTCCTTTATCCCAAAATATAGTTTATTTTTTTTATTACATTACAACATTTCCAACTCTGGAATAAAAATAGCCTAAACAGGTCCAGAATGGCCCTCTTGCCTTCACGTCTACAACACTGTCTTGACAGTTTTTCGACCCTGGAAGAAAACAGCTCAAACAGGTCCAGAATGGCCCTCTTGCCTTCATGTTTGCAACTCTGTCTCAGCAGTTTCCAACCCCTTGTGCATGCCTTCACTTCCCCTTTTAAAATCTCTGGTGTGACTCTCCGTCTCCCTTTTTTGACCCTTCGTTTCATTTCTCATGCCTCTTTTTTGACATGTCGCGATATTGTGACACTTTTGCTTTTCGGCCTTCCTGCCCTTTGTGAGTCGTGAAAATGCGACATGTCATGATATCACGACACTTTTTCTCTCCTACGCCTCCTCTCATCTTTTGGTTGTGATAATGCGACATGTCGTGATATCATGACACTTTTTCTCTCCTGCGCCTCCTCTCGCCTTTTGGTCACAAAAATGTGACCTGTCACGATATCGCGACACTTTTCTCTCTTGTGCCTCCTCTCGTCTTCTGGTCGCAAAAATGTGACATGTCACGATATCGTGACACTTTTCTCTCTTGCGCCTCCTCTCGTCTTCTGGTCACGAAAATGCGACATGTTGTGATATCATGACACTTTTCTCTCTTGCACCTTCTCTCGGCTTTTGGTCACGATAATGCGACATGTCGCGATATCGAGACACTTTTCTCTCTTGAGCCTTCTCTCAAATTTTGGTCGTGATAATGTGACATGTCGCGATATCATGACATCTTTCCTTTCTGCCACCTCCTCACCTCTCGAGTCTTGAAATTGCGACATGTCACGATATCGCGATAGCTTTGCTCTCTGCTTTCTCTCTCTTTTTGGGTCACGAAATCATGACATGTCGCGATATCACGACAATTTCCTTCCTTGCTTTCTTTTTGCTCCTTCGGTCATGATTTCACGACATGTCGCGAAATCACGACATTTTCTTCTCTAGCCTTTCCTGTCTTCTTTCGGTCGCGATTTCACGACATGTCACGAAATCATGACATTTTTGCTCCGCGCCTTCTCTCTCCTTCTTGAGTCGCAAAAACGTGACATGTCGTGATATCGTGACACTTTTTCTTCTTTGTCGACCTATCGCAATATCATGACACTTTTTCTACTTTGTGGTATTTTGCCTTTCGTTGGATGCTCCTACATCAGACAACCGAGGTGGATTGAGAAGTGACCTTCACTTCTGTACTATTCTGTCACCTTATTTTTAATTGGGGCTGTACAAGCTCTCCAAGCTTCAACAAAATTTGGGTCTGCAGGGTACAAACCCTTAAGTTCTTCAAACCCCACAACTTCCACTCTCATTGTTGTCAACAAACTCTTTTCATCCATCTCCTTCAATGGCTTCAACTTGTGGCACACTCCACCTTTTGTCAGAGAGTAAGTATTCGCATGCCCATCATACACCGCACGTCTATCAAATTGCCATGGCCTCCCCAACAACACATGGCAAGCATCCATAGGCAAAACATCACATAGGACCTCATCCTGGTATCTCCCAATATTAAACTTGACTAAGGACTGTTCACTGACCAATGCCCTATGGTCCTTCTACAACCATGCAATCCGGTATGGATGCGGGTGTCTCCTCCTCTCTAGATGTAACTTAGTAATGATTTCTTTAGAGACCGAGTTATCAGTACTCCCATTATCTATAATAACATTACAGACCTTATCTAAACATTTGCACCTTGTGCGAAACAGGCTCCTTCTCTGGTCTGATCCCTTCTCCTCATTCAACAAAGTCCTCCTTGTGACCATAACTTCTCCTCTCTCTGCCTCCTCAGAATGTTCTGATTCAACACCTTCATCTGCTACAATAGCTCTGGCATGACCCTCAGGTCTCCTATTCGCCCTCTCTTGGTGCTGGGGACACTCATATGCCCGATGTCCCTCTTCTCCACAATGGAAACAAGTTCCATGAAATCCTCCTCTTCCATATCTACCTCTTCCTCTTTGGTAACCATTATTCTGATTATGGGTTCTGTAATCATTATCCCCATTCTGATCCTGACTGTAGCTAGCTTCTTCTTTCTTCTCATCTCGTCCTCCATCTATTCTTCCACCAGTTATTTCTCCATGACCTCTTCCTTTCTGCTTACCCTCAAACCTTCTCGTTCAGCTTCTCTTCAACTTTTAGAGCAAACTGGTAAGCATCCTCAATGGTGCTAATCCTAACCAGACTCAACTCTTCTTGAATACTGGTTCTCAATCCATTAATGTAACAGGCTACCTTCTCCTTGTTAGCCTTAGAATGGCTAGTTGTGATTGAGATCTGGTAAAACTCCTCTGTATATTCTTGGACAGATTTGCTTGACTGTCTCAGGCTCTGCATTTTTCTCAACATATCCAATTCGTAATCTGCAGGAATAAACTGCCTCTTCAACTTCTCTACCGTTCGATCCCATCTGGTTATCTTTTATTTTTTGCTTCTATTTCTTTCTAGCTACACTCCTTTCCACCATATGCTAGCATGGCCTTTCAACTTCATTTTTGCCAATTTGATCCTATCTAGATCGACAACCTCCTCATACTCAAAATATTCCTCCAAATCATTGATCCAATCAATCAATTCCTCTGGATTGAGATTCCCAGAATACGTGGAGACATCAAACTTTGGCTTCTTCCTGATCCGATATATGGCCTTAACTAATCTGGTTGCTGCAGGATCCATTACTTCTTCTTCATTTAATGGATCATCAACCTCCTAAGCTTCATCTTCACTACGATCTTCTCTCTTTGGCTCAACCCCTCTTCGCAACTCCTCTTGCAGGGCTTGCACTTGCCTCTGCAAAACTCTAAAATCTTCTTCAGGTACCACATTTCTCCCACCACCACGGTTTCTTTGTGGAGGCATTCTTCCTCACTCTCTTCTCACAATCCTTAACCACAGATCCTGATGTAAACTACCTCACGTTCGACGATCTGTTTACACACTCAGGCACTCCCGCTCTTCCACAGATCCTAGTGCAAATTGCCTCACTTTCGACGATCTGCTCACACACTCAGGAACTCCCACTCTGATACCACTTGATGGGGAGCCACAATCGCTCACACCAAATCTATGTTCTCATTCAACAATTCAGAAAATATTACAATAATGGCAATAGTCTACCAAATAAACTCCTTTATCCCGAAATATAGTTTATTTTTTTTATTACATTACAAAATTTCCAAGTCTGGAAGAAAAACATCCTAAACAGATCCAGAATGGCGCTCTTGCCTTCACGTCTACAACACTGTCTTGGCAGTTTTTTGACCTTGGAAGAAAACAACTCAAACAGGTCCAGAATGGCCCTCTTGCCTTCACGTTTGCAACTCTGTCTCAGCAGTTTCCAACCCCTTGTTCATGCCTTCACTTCCCCTTTTAAAATCTCTGGCGTGACTCTCCGTCTCCCTTTTTTGACCCTTCATTTCATTTCTCGTGCCTCTTTGTTGTCTTGGCTTTCGAAACGTCTTTCTTTTCGACTCTTGATCTTCGTCTGCTTTCACTGCACCTTGGTGCCACGTGCTTGTCCAGTGCTGCCACTGTGGACTCTGTCCGCCTGCCAACCAATGATGATGCTCGATATACCTACCACTCGATAATTTCCTCTGTAACAGCCCCTGTAACCGCCTGCCTTTTCTTTTCTTTTGATTGGTTGCAAAAATGTGACATGTTGCAATATCGTGACATTTTTGCTTCACTGCCTTCCTGCCCTTTGCGAGTCGTGAAAATGTGACATGTCGTGATATCACGACACTTTTGCTTTTCGGCCTTCCTGCCCTTTGCGAGTCATGAAAATGCGACATGTCGTGATATCACGACACTTTTGCTTTTCGGCCTTCCTACCCTTTGCGAGTCATGAAAATGCGACATGTCATGATATCGTGACACTTTTTCTCTCCTGCGCCTCCTCTCGTCTTTTGGTCGCGATAATGCGACATGTCGCGATATCGTGACACTTTTTCTCTCCTACGCCTCCTCTTGCCTTTTGGTCATGAAAATGCGACCTATCGCGATATCGTGACACTTTTTCTCTCTTGCGCCTCCTCTCGTCTTCTGGTCACGAAAATGCGACATGTCATGATATCGTGACACTTTTCTCTCTTGCGCCTCCTCTCGTCTTTTGGTCGTGAAAATTTGACATGTCGTGATATCGTGACACTTTTCTCTTTTGCACCTTCTCTCGAATTTTGGTCACGATAATGTGACATGTCGCGATATCGCGACACTTTTCTCTCTTGAGCCTTCTCTCATATTTTGGTCACGATAATGTGACATGTCACGATATCGTGACATCTTTCCTTTCTGCCTCCTCCTCGCCTCTCGGGTCGCGAAATCGCAACATGTCATGATATCGCGACAGCTTTGCTCTCTGCTTTCTCTCTCTATTTCAGGTCATGAAATCGTGACATGTCGCGATATCACGACAATTTCCTTCCTTGCTTTCTTTCTGCTCCTTCGGTTGCGATTTCACGATATGTCATGAAATCACGATATTTTCTTCTCTGGCCTTTCCTGTCTTCTTTCGATCGTGATTTCATGACATGTCGCAAAATCATGATATTTTTGCTTCGTGCCTTCTCTCTTCTTCCTGAGTCGCGAAAACGCGACATGTCGTGATATCGCGACACTTTTTCTTCTTTGCCGACCTGTCACGATATCGTGACACTTTTTCTACTTTGCGGTATTTTGCCTTTCGTTGGATGCTTCTGCATCAATGACAATCAACCAAGAAGAACTCATATAACAACCATGCCAAGGAGAAATTTGAATATCAAACCTATTGTTAGAGCACTTTTCTAAAATAACAACATTGTGGATGACGTGAGGAGAATGTCGATCAAATTATATTGGGAAGACTTCTTGGAAATTTCCAAAATAATGAAATGCATTTTCAAATTTAGTACCTCAATAGAAATATGTTGCAATCAAAGTTCCACCCAAAAATAAAAATATACCTCTTTTATTCATCAACAAGAAGATTCAAGCCATCAATCGACCTATTTAGTTATCCCACACACATTGTGGAGAGGCTTATTAAAGCCTATAATAATTTTATTTTTTTTCTTTGCTATTATAGGTGAAAAAGAGAAGCACATAATTTTGAAGTGTTGGAATATTCTAAATAATATTCCCTACAGGAAGGATATTCCCTCTACTTAATATTTTTGCTCGACAAGATACTAATTTTCTTGCAATTTGTGGCATCAGTAAAATAACAAGTATAGGCTTATATATACTCATAAAAAAACATTTTTTGAGGTTGATTCATTAAAATAAAAAATATTCACTTTTTTGAAGATTTACTATGGCTAGTGGTGTACCATAGTTTCTATTGTTTCAATTCCCAACTATTAAGAGGGATTAATTATGCATCTTGGAATACCAAACTCAAAACACAACTAGATTTCGAAGAAGTATGGCAAGTTGTAGATGGAACCATTCAAAATCCTACTATAGAAGGTGAAGATCAAATAAAGTTTGAAAAGGTATATAGAAAGACAAGGTTAATCATCATGCTCAAAGTAGTATATGAAGCACAACCATACATTCAAGATTTGACCACAACTAAAGATGCATGGGATAAATTATAGATAGTTTTTAAGGCAAAGAACCAGAACCAAATACTATTTTTACAGATCTAGATATATTACTTAAAGATAAATAATAGAGAAAAACTTGAATCTTTCATGAGAAGAATTACTAAACTGCAAGCATCACTATAAGCATTAGGAGAAAATGTGTCTAATAAAAATTGTTCCAATAATTTTAAGATATCTTCCTTCTCAATATAAGATACTTGTGACGACATTAGATGTCACTGAGAAAACACCAAGCTTTGAAAATATGGTGAACCTAGTTCAAAAACTAGATGTCTCACATACAACACAAGAAGAACTTATTCATACAAATCAAAAGGGTAAGTAACCTTTCAAAAGAGGTATAATATCTCAACAATGTTTACAAATATATTAGCTACCAAGAAATGATTCTTACGGATATCAACAACAACAAAAGTAATTTTCATGCACAAAATATGTGTGAACTTTATGGCAGAAATGTCCACACAGTGAAAGAATATTGGCATAATCCATTCATAAATGGGTCACCTTAATGATAGATGCACCAATAGTAAGACAAGTCATCATAATATAAGATAAATCAAACCTCAGTTAGTATGAGGAGACTGAAATCCCTCATAAAAACCCATGCTTTACCCTAAAATTTTGTCCAAGATATTAGAGTACATTCCTTCTTTGATTACAGATGAAATAAATAAATATTTGATCAAACCTTTTACTAAAGAAGAAATCAAAGGGGATATTTTTTTTATGAATAAGGGTAAAGCACCAGGGCCAGATGGATTCCCAGCAGTATTTTTCCAATCATGTTGGGACATAGTTGGAGATGATGTTGTTAAAGCAGTAAAAGACTTTCAGGAGAAAGAAAAAAATTTGAAATCATGGAATGCAACTTTCTTGGCCCTCATTCCAAAATTCCAAGGAGTTAATGACTTTAAATATTTTAGACCTATTAGTATTTGTAATATTATCTACAAAATAATCACAAAGATCTTGGTTTGTAAGCTTCAAATATATTTACCCCTCTTGATCTCTGAAGAGCAAGATGGTTTTGTGCAAGGTAGACAAATAATAGATGGAATAATAACCATGCATGAAACACTCCATTCGATCAATAAAACAAAGCAGTTAGGAATTTTTCTTAATCTTGACATAGAAAAAGCTTATGATGGAGTCAATTGGAGAATCTTATATAGGATACTAGATAAATTTAGTTTTGAAGAGAAGTGGAGGATATGGATTCAAGTGTGTACATCATCAACTAGATTTTCTATTTTGATCAATGGGGAAGTAACTAGTTTCTTTCCAGCACAGATAGGATTAATACAACGAGATCCAATTTTCCCTTACCTCTTCATTTTAATGGTTGAAGTATTAATAAGAGCTATCAAATATGTAAAAAAGGAGAAAAGGATATATGACATCCTTCCTTGTCCCAATTGTGAAATAGTGACTCATCATTAGTTTATAGATGATACCATATTGCTTGGAAAGGCATCAATTCAAGAGGCTAAGGAGTTAATGAAGGTACTTCAATTGTATGAGACTGCTTCCCATCAAAAGGTAAATTTCCAAAAGACTAAAGTATTCTTTCTTCACACTCCAGAAAAGAGACAAAAGAAAATTATTGAGATTTTGAAATGTCAGATTAGCAGTTTACCATCAATTTATTTGGGAATGCCTTTATTTATTGGAAGATTCAAAGTAAACTTTTGGGATAGGATTTTGGACAAAATTGGTGAAAAGCTTATTGGATGGAAAGAAATAACATTGAGTCAAGTAGGTAAATTGCAGTTGATAAAAACAACACTCCAAAGCCAACCTATCTACAATGCACTAGTTTTCAAAATGCCATCTACCATAGCAAAAATAATTGATCAAATATGTAATAGATTCCTTTGGTCAGGAATGGAGGAGAAGAAAAGAATGTCCTTGGTTGCATGGGATAAGGTTTGCAAAAGTAAATTGTTGGGTGGACTTGGATTGAGAAAAATGAAAGTCTTGAGTAAAGCCTTAAGAGGAAAATTAGGCTGGAAGTTATGCCAAAATAAAGGATCTGAATGGACTTATATTTGTAAAGAAAAATATCTTGATAACTCCAACTCCTTTCTAAGAGTGGAAAACCTTCCAAATGGTTCTGTATTTTGGAATGGGTTGGTAGGTATCAGGAATTTTTTATGGGATCATTTGTCATGGGAAGTCAAATAAGGATTAGGAGTCTTCTTCTAGGAGGATGCTTGGTTAAGGAAAAAAACATTGATTAGGTATGAGGATATTAAGCAGGAGGTACAATGGGAAATGGCTACTCAAGGAAAGAAAGTAAGTGACTACCTCATAATGACTGAGGAAGGAAGGTAATGGCATGTTTAGGAGGCTCCAAACTAGAAAATAGATAAGCAATTGGAGGTAGTAAGATAGGAACTAATAAAAAATTGATAATTCTGGACAAGAAGACAATCTAGTATGGAAAGGAGATAAAGGAGGTGAGTACAAAGTAAAATTTACCTTTAAACTATTGAATGATGCCACAATGGATGGATGCCCTCAATTATGGAAAAAGGTATGGGTAAAAGGGCTTATCCCAAAAATATCCTTCTTCCTTTGGATTGCTGCTCATAATAAGATTTTAACCTTAGATAATTTGCAGAAAAGGGGTTTCCAATTTCCAAATAGATGTATCTTATGCTACAAAGAAGAAGAAACTATGGATCATATTTTCATACACTATAATTTTATGAGAACAATTTGGAGTAGATTGTGGAATGACTTGAGCATTCAATGGGTAATTTGTACCTCCTTGAAAGATCTCCTAGTACAATGGGAAAGGAATTCAAGTAGGAATATACTAAATAAAATTTAGTTCTTTGTCCCTCCACATCTTATTTGGGTTGTGTGGAAGGAGGAGAATCTAATAATTTTCCAAAATTGAAGCAGGATGTGTATCAACTAGTGAAGGCCTATGTAAGTGATAATTATTCAGTTTGTTGACTCCCAAGCATAGGAAAGAAGAAAGAAATGATAAAAGTACTACAATTACTTTTCCATGATGAGGTGGAAGGTGATGATGAGTTGGACATGGCTTAATGGGGGTGTTGGATGTGACTCCCAAGATAACATGATGTATAATGATGATGAATTAAGATGTAATAACAATTTGGTACAAGAACGATTGAAAGGACATTCAAACAAGATCGATTGGTATGTTGTGAATGATGCAAATAAGACTTTTTTTCAAGAAGCAGAAGAGGTAAATTAGTTATAGTTTTTGGATTGATGTCTATAATATAACTAATCTATAATGCTTCAGTTTTGTTGGGGATATGTTTCAATTTTTTTATGAAGTTTGAAATATTTTTGTAAATAGGTTTTGGGGACCCTATACAAAAAACCCGCCTCTTTATTTACCTAATAAAAAAATAAAGTAATATTGTCAAAGAGAACCAGGTTAAAGAGGAATAATAAAAGGATCACCATAAAGTGAAGACATGTTAATGCTACAAGGTCATGTTTATTAGTTAGGTTCTTAATTAATTGTTATGAGGCTTTAATAAGACCTCATTAGAATAGTTTATTTTAATGTGCAATATCATTTCATGTTCATTTGAATTTCATGTAATATTGATTTGGGAACCCTAACCCTAATCTCATTTTTCTCAATATATAATTCCATAATACAAAGGGAATGATGTGATTTTTCATTCTCTCCATTGTCAAAAATCTTCTCCTCCTTTTTTTTCTTGTTTCATGTGGTTGAGCTTGGGCACATAGCATTGATCTTTGGTACTAGTGTTATATGATCTTGGATGCTTACCCCTCCAACAACAAATATTAGACAAGCATTGCATTCCCATCCTCTCCTCATCCACAAATTTATGTGTTGAGTTGAAGGATAACATGAGGATGTTGCATGAGGTTTCATAAAACCTCCATAGATTTTCTTTTTATTGTAGATATTAGCTTGTATCTTTGTTTGTAAGTATCCAAAATCTATAGATGACCGATTTTGGTAGCCTCTATGTAAACTGACCATGTTAATTTTTACACAACCATATAGTATCCAAAATCTGGACTTGGTAGAGTTCGGCAACCTATGTATAAACTGATCATGTTCATTTTTACATAGCCATACAGTATCCATAATCTAGATTTGACCAAGTTTGGTGGCATTTATGTAAACTGATCATGTTCATTTTTACATAGCCATACAATATCCAAAATATGGATATGATGGAGTTCAACAACCTCTATGTAAACTAATTTTTTTATAGCACAGTTGGCTTTTAGCCTCTCCATTGTACTTGTATAAGTGGCTTAGAAAATTTTCCACATTGCTTTTGGCTAAATTATAGCCCTCATTTGTAAAAGTGATTCCACTTGGACGATGAGCAAGGTCTAGTGGATCACACCTAACATACATACTACCACATTAGCACTGTAGTAGCACTCCATCTGCACTCCAAGTCTATTTTTAGTTTTCATTTATTTTCTTTCACTACAAATCAATTCACATCTTTGTATCATCCCTAAAAGGAATGCATCTAATAACTCATTTTGTATACTAGCCTCGTGGAAGGATGTCACTTCCTTGATGGTGGAAAATCTGCATTAAAGGCCTTGTGAGTCAAAGTTGGATTGGACTTAATAAGAATACATAGTGAAGGGGGTTAGCCATACCTATGAACCTTTGTAAAAGGATCATCCTTTCACCTATGCTTCAAAATTTGAAAACTCCTAGTCAAGATTAAAATTAATTTGGTCTAATATTTGTCATAGTTTTCAAATAGAGCACATACTTCTCTTAAAAGAGTATATCACTGACCACAATAAACTGGATGAGGACTGGTAGGACTTGGGCTTCATCATGGTTTGGATTTCATCATCGAGCATCTGTATGTGGGCATCCAGGTGAAGGCCTTAATTTGAGAAAACCTCATTATACCTCTCCAACTTTCAACACCTCACCTACTTGTAGTCATAAGATTGAGGTTACTAATTTTTCACATCTCACACTTTGGTATTCAGTTGTGTAATATAATGTTGGAGATATTGACCTGCACATTCATCTATTAGAGATATTAAATTTTACATTCATCTACAGTATTTCAATTTAAGAAACACACATTTTTTTAGTACTTTAGATTTAGCCACATCATCATCCTATTGCATCAAGACTCATAGCCACTTGTACAAATTCATAATTTGTAAAAGAGATTCCACTTGGACGATGAGCAAGGTCTAATGGATCGTATCCATTCATTATCATCTATAACAACCCTACTAGAATAACTATTATTTTAACAATAATTTATACTTGCTTTTGCTTCTAGTATGTGGTATTGTTGATGGATTTATGATTGCAAGAACAGGTATTTATCCTTAGGCATGCATAATAATATCAAGAGGACTAGGTACCCTCCTTCAGGCGGTAGATGAGGAGCGACCATGAGAGGTAAGGACGGATATGATGGAGGTGGTAAAAAACACCATGACTCGTGAGTACATGAAAGATCATATCATTCATATAGGGGCATTCTGACTGATGACTGCATTATGCGTATGATTTGTTTGTTTGATTGTGTGACATCATTATCTTTGAAAGATTGAATATTTTCATTATTTTATGTTTGATATAAAATAGGAAATATAAAATATAATATATAAATAATAATAATATAATAAATATATATATAAATCCTTTTGTTTTAAGCTATGAATAACGTAGCTCATAAATATTTCACAATGTATATGAGTGTACTCCCACCTGGCAGAATGTAGAAAACCAAAGGTGGAGATTTTCATGTTAATCCAAGTTTTTGAGCCAATTTTTGTTGTAAATCCTTTATTGAGACGTGGTAAAGCATAAAACGGGGGTCCTGGGGTGGTATCATTCTATGTTATGTTGTACAACAATAATGCAATATGTTTGCCTAAGGAGAGGAGCTTGTGAAATTAAACCCAAGTGTTGTCTGAACTTTCAACCATTTACAGGTCAGAGTTTCTAGGGGTGAACTCTATGTTGTTTGATATTGTAAATTGATGTGTGAAATATACTTTATTGGGTGTTCTTCTTAATTGAGTTCTTTTAAGGAAAAAGGGTCTTGCATTTTAAGATATAGTTATGTCTGCATTCGTTGAAGGCTTTATTAATAAATATTTATATTAATATTAGAAATTTTGTGTTAGATATGAAAGCTAGTTATGCACTGTCGTGAGGGCTATTACTGTTTTAAATTTTAATATGAAGAGATGAATGATGGTTTACACTGTTTTGAGGGTTATGGTTGTTTTAAAACTTTAACATATATATATATATATATATATATATATATATATATATATATATATATATATATATATATATATATATAATTTAAAACACTGCTAGCTATTCTACTGTGTTGCGATCATAGTTGTATAAACTTTAAAGTTAAGAATACTCTTCAAATGAATTAGTGTTCTATGCATCATAGTGTCGCAGTTGTCTCTTCTTCTTCTTGGATTGTATTTGCATTTAGAACTGCATTTGCATATATTATTTGTGAGTCATTCTGATCCCACACGGTGGCAAATGAGACCCAGGTTGTTGGATGTAGCAAAATAGAAGGAATTTCTAGGGGTCAACTCGATTTAGTCATGCGATGGGAGTTCATACTACGAAGTGTAGACATCTAAACACGTAATTTTTAGGAGACTACTCATATGGGCATATTTGTAGACCATATGAATGATCTTGGACCTTTCCAAGAGCTAGCATTGGTTTTAACCACTCATTTGGGGTAGTTTTTCCCTATCCAATCTCAACCACTAACGATCAGAGCGGTTGCCATACTAGTCACTGATGCTCAGAGCGGATATGATATAGCCACCCTGAGTGAGAGCAACTAGCTCTAAAGAAAACTCAGCCTTGAGGGTCGAGCCAAAATCAGTTTTAATGGCCAGAGCAACTGATTTTTGATGGTTTTTGTGAGAAAGCTTCTGGATGCTTCCTTCAAAATTCTCCAACCTCCCAATTCTTGATATTGGCTTCTCAAGGAAGCTACGATGAGGAATTGTGGAGGCTATAATACCCCCCTCCAAATCAGGGAGAATAAGGAGAAGAGATTCCAAGTTTAATGCAGTGAATCCCTACCAAATTGGAGAGCCAATTGCACATTGTGGAGAGCAACAAGATGCTGTCAAAATCCAATTTGATCATCAAACTTGCAACAATGGAGATCTCAAGAGCTTGAGGAGCAAGCTTGATAATTGACTTACTTCCATTGCAAATTTAGATGAATTACATCACCAATCTATTCCAAAACATCTAGATGACCCTTGATCATCAATTCAACTGGTGAATTGTGTGTTGTAGACCTTGATTCAAGATGTAAAAGCTTTAGTTCATGGTCATTGTCGCTGACAGTAGCCTGCAAGCCTCCATCGTTGATTGTAGCATTGGCTAGGGTTTTATGCATGATTTCCTAAATTTTAGCTTAGATTGTTTCTTATTTCTACTTTATTAGCTTAACTTAGGGCAAATATATCATTTCTATTATATTTGCATGGTTAATTAGAAATATTAGAGGTAGATTTACCTTGATTTAGCCATATTTTCTTACTTTCATAAGTCTTCTTAAATTAGCTTTATTGCATGTTTTTATTACAAATTACATGGTATATTGACTATATTTCCATGTTTTACTACATGCTTTGCATCAATTTAGCTATTTCTTGATCATATTTGTGTATCTTTATGCTTTCTTTCAAGATTAGCCATACTTGTACATTCTTGATAAAAGCATCATCATGAGAGGCCTCATATGGTTTTAATTATGCTTTGTTGTTTCATGAATGTAGGTTACAGGATCTTGTAGGCTTCAAGGCATCATCAATATCAAGTTCCTCTTGGAAAATAGAGAAGAAGGCATCCTTATAAGCCCTTAAGCAATTTTATGGAGATATGAAGACCAATTGAAACACATCTTCCCCCATTTTGGGGTTATTTGCTTATTGTAACAATTGTATCAATCTTTTGGTATCCCTAAGAGGGAAAAATCTATAACAAGATTTATTTGATTAATAAAAGAGAGCTTTCCTTTGTTATTTCCTTCTTTTTGTCAAATGTATGCTTAGATTACATGTTTTCCTTTCTTACTGTTGCAATATCAATGGATGTGTGGTCTCCATAGCCTTCTACAGTGGTGATCATGATGGCACACCTGCATTTTATGTTGTTTTACTAATTTACTGAGTTTTTTTTGTATACAGGTGTAGTCACTCTGATTGATAGTGGCTAGCAGAGCTCAGTCGCTTTTGAAGATAACGGCTAGGAACAGAGTCACCCTGAGCAATAATGGTCGATAGAAAAACCTACAAACAATAGACAATCAAATCTTCAACAGACTTGGATTCCAGGTTGGTTGGAATTCCCTATAATTTTACTTCTTTGTCTATGTTTTTGTCATCTGAAATGCAGTAGATGAATATTAAATAGAAAACATAGAGAAAGTGTAAAAGCAAAATTCATAATATCTCTTAGCTTTTCTACTAGTCGTTGCTAGGAGCAGCGGTCTAGATTGTGTGTTAGAGTTTGAATGCTTGGGGCCTATCTAAAGGCCAATTTTCATGTAACTTTACATTGCATTATTTCAAAATAGCATTTAATTTTACATCCTTCTAAAATTAAAACGTAAATTTCCTAGGCATATAGGAAAAATCATGGGTGCTCTCTAATGCATTTTACTTTTCATGTAAAATTTAAATAAATCCCCGCACACCATGTTCCATTTAAACATTAGTAGCATTGGGCTCTTACATCTAACCCATTTATCAAGACCAATAGTAGATGTCATTACCACTTGGTTGGCTCATTTGAAATTGTACTATCAGGACCTATTCGTGGCCAAGTCCAACCCAAGATCTATCCTATCCATGCAAAATAGCACGCACTCCTCTTCAAAGGGGTGTATCACCATACATGGTGTGCTAGGTGAGGGTTGGTAGTACCTATGCTACCTTGTTGAGTATGGACTTCACTCCCATATTCAGCTTGTGTGAGTATATAGGTGAAATCCCTTAAACTATACAAGTATATCATCAACAAAATTGCAAACATGATGAGATATAGTTTATGATTCAACAAACCAAAACTCACGAAATAGTTTTAGGGCTCACAAATAATATTTAAAAGAGATAAACACCCTTGTTTTCTTTGTATTCCCTAAAATTTACAAAAGAGATAATTCACATTATGGTCAACACATAAAGAGGCCGACCTTGGAAGACAATCGAGGTGGATTTCGAAGCTCTATGAGAAACACAAAATTATGTGTTGGAATCTCAACCATAGGATCCTCCCAAATGATTTTCTACGAGTATCAGAGGTGATAATTCGATGCATGGGGATTATGTTCAAGACACCCCAGTTAGAGGACGTAACACACAGTTCTCACAAGATAGAGCTGAGGGTGGCTCAAGGCCCCCATCTTCCACCCAGTCAGGGGTAGGAAGATAGGGCTGCATCAGAGTATAGAACCCTAAAAACTCCAAACCCTAGTGGACTTGGAAATTTCATGATAGATCTAGCCATGCTTGGAGCCAATGGCACATCGCATAACAAGCCTTGGAAGACTAGGCAACTTGATGGTCTAGAACAAGTTCTAGGGCGATTAGGTTGTAAGCCTTATACTGCTCACTCTTACTCTAAGATTTCATGCAGTGAGAGCACACATAGGCATACCACTAAGCCAGGAGAGTGCTCAAATTGCTCCCATAGTATGTGTGCCCCATCCACACAAGTGGGCATAGATAACAGACTACTACACAACATGAATGTCGTCTACACAAACAAGGGCAAGAGTGTTGTAGATAAGTTTGTTGGGGTTCACACTCATAAAGCCTCTCGAACAGAGTTGAACAACCAAAGGCCTCACACTGTCGATCTTATAGATCAATCTCAGAGACTAATCTCAGAGTAGAGGTAGCGTATCTTCCAATACCATTTGGAAGGTGTGCATGCAAAGTGCGATTGCCTCGAGAATGAGGATACTCAAAGTCAAAGGTTTCTTAGGCAATGTTTTTATGAGCAGTGCATGTGAGAGGAATGCATCCTAGATCAAAAGGATTGTGCATAGAGAGAAGATATATTATATTGAGCTAATATTCCTCCTCAAAGTAATTTTAGGGAGTGCAACCAAAGGCGTGTTGTGTTGCAACCTGAAATGCACCCTAAACAAGTTGAAAATCATACTCATAGTACGACCCAAAACACATAGCAACAACAAGTTCTATAATAACCTGGGCATACCCAATATGCAGGGTCAGAGGGATATGAGCAAGAGCAACAGTATCCTAAGATCTTCTTAGTATATATGGATGATGATCCTAATCCTCCACCTCAGCCCAAAAATAATCTACCTCCAGTAGCTTTGTAGAGACCTCTTAGGGAAGAGGAAATCTTGTCCTCGCAAGCATACAAATGATATTTATTAACATGTGCTCCCAGATACAAAGTAATGATGCCTTGTTGCTTAGAACCTTCATACTGACCCTTTCAAGACCCACCCTAGAATGGTTCAACCAATTGAAGAGGTACAACATTACCAGCTTCAAATAGCTAGTAAATGCCTTTCTTGAATACTTTTATTTTGGCATCAATAAAAAGACCAATTTGACTGAATTGGTAGCTCTAAAGTAGTATGACGATGAGCCAATCATGGATTTTGGCAACAGATGGAGAAATATAATGGCTAAGCTCCCATTTTCCATTCCTATTATATAACTGACTCGAATGTTCACCAAGAATTTTGCAAACACATATCATTGTTATTGCAATTGCAGCAATATCATACATTTTATGAGGCCTTGGCTCAAGCCAAGGTTATAGAGGACATCAAGTTACAGGAAGGTGACTTGAAGCTTTGGACTAAAAAGAAGTGGAACAATAAAAATATAAAGAACCAACACCAACAGGACAAGCCTTCACACATAAATTAGGTGGTGTTGAATCAACAAAAGGGAAATCATGGCTAACAACCTCAAAATCATTAGGATCAACCTCCCCCTATACAGTGCAATCAGCACAACAACAAGAAACAGGTTAAAAATAGAGATAAGCATCCTCATCACCATTTTATGCCATTGTCGAAGACTATGGCATCAATATTCAAATAATTGTGTGATGCAAATGCCATAAATTTACTCGAATTCAAATTAATCAATCCTAATCAACCTAAATTGAAAGTATTTAGGGAAGATCAGTTATATTTGTTCCATAGACAAAAAGGACATGACATCGAAGGATGCCATAATTTCAAACATATTTTGTAGAACATGATTGATAGGAACGTGTTGATTATTGATAATCCTCAGGCTCTAGATAATCATAACATGGGGATATTCAAAAATTCCCTATCAAACCATGAGCCTCCAAGGAATAATTTGACAAGTGAATCAAGTGCGGATCGAACTACCCACACAAGATTTTATCAGCATGGTGAATGTTGTCACTAGGAACATGAGATATAATCAGCTAGAGCCTCCTCATCCTTTAGTTAGAATTCAAGCTACGCCCCCTCAAAATATAGCACAAAATAAGTTGCCAAGCCCACCAACTAGATCGGTGGTGACCATAAGAAATAGGCATATTCAAAGCCTACAGATGGCCTCGACAAAGCTATCAATTTTAGAGATAATTCAACATTATCCTAGGCATAGGGAGATGCTCATGGACATTCTGAGGTCCATAGAAGTACATTCCCAAGATCCAAAAGCATTCACAAATTTTATGGGACATGTACAATAGTGTCAAGAGCCTATGATTCAGTTTTATGATCACAAAATTAAAATAGTCTCTACTGCTATAGCGGACCCACCACTTCACATTATTACATGTGTAAACCACACACTCTTCAAGTGGGTGTTTATCGACACTGGATCTTCGATCAAAATAATTACCACAAAGGCCTTGGCACATTTAAAATTTTCTAAATTGCATATTGTGCCTTCGACTTTCACACTGTGAGCATTTAATGATGCATTATTCTCGACAGTGGATACTATAAATCTGCCTATCCAAGTGGTATTGAAGACCATCCTGATGATGTGTCATGTACTTGAAGGTGCGATGTAATACATCATTCTCATAGGCAAGCCTTGGATAAGAGAGATGCAGTGTGTACCCTTGATATTACATCAGTGTATCAAATATGTACACGAGGGGCAAGTGCATGTGGTTCCTCCAAACGAGAAGCCCTTCAAGTATGTTAACCAAGTGGATTTGTTGGGATATTTTATCCTCCCATCGATGCATCTGGATGTAATACCTGCATCACCTATACGGCATCCAACAGGTAGATCAAAGGAAGTGTACGTTGGTCCTTTAACATCAACATTACGATCATCTGCACATACAAAAGCTACTTCTGCAAAGCCCACAACATCAATGATGCTTAAGAATGATCATAATATAAATGTAGCATTAGGTGAAAAAGAGTCAAAAGAAATCCCCAATATAGCAATTGCTAAGGTCCCAAATCCCATGGAGGAGGGAGACTCACATAAAGAAGTCAAGGAGGTACTCCAGCCTACCTCACCTGCATCTTTAGCTGGTTCATCTACACCACAGGTGATAATTCATTTGGTTAATACTGGATTAGCATAATACCTAGTGCAAAATGTGAATTTCATGCCACTCATCAAATCTACATAGGATATAGGCAGACCTCAAGCCCATTGCTTTCCTGTAGGGATGGTGGTACCACTAGGGTTGCCACCCAATCAAACCAACTTCATCTATGGAGACCTAGATTAACTCATAGATCGTACACCTATGGATGAAGATGATGATGAAACATTCACGATGAATGTTCATTATCTATCTAACCCAAAATTTGCCCTTCGATATTTTGAAATTTACCATTGGTATGGTTACGGTATAGGTCTATTTGAACAAGGGTACCGAACTCCATATGAACCATGATATCAGTTGTTAACTGATCAGTTCAGGTTGGGCTATGACATAAGAGGTCAGGACAAAATTATATCCATATCATTAGATCGCCTGAACCTAAGCATGGGGGTAGATGATATCGATTGTAACCCCTACCATCCTAACCCTTCGTATTCTTGAATAGGTGACTAGTCGGTGACTATGGTTGCCATAGAACCACCTCTGATCTATCATGACAACATCTTGGTGGAGGCTAGTCTGGATGGTATGCCAAAAATTGATTGGCTCATTAGGAACCATATATATAAATAACACTGGCATTGAAACCCAAAATCTTGATATAATAGCAAAACCTGAATTAGAAGACACCTCTCAGGAAGGATATTTAGTATCCATCCCTAAAAGTGGTGGACCAAAATCCAATTCTAGTAAAGATAATGACAAGCGTTTCTCATAAGATGAGAAATACAAATATGAGACTGAGTTGACCTACTTAGGCCCTCGACATTTATGTCATCTGTTACCCTAGGTATACATGGAATAAGTGTATCATACAGTCTTCTTGGGACCTCGAATCCCAATTCGACCAATGAACTTGAATGAAATCTATCACATGGTCTTCCTGGAGCATTCAACTAAAATGCAATAGTTTCAACCGGATGATCCAATCATCCCATCTATTTCTAGAGAGAATCTAGTTATCCCCATACCTCCTAAGCCACATCTAGAGTGTGGGGAACAATCTAGAAGTATAGAGTCTACATCATGTGGTCCTGGAGACTTAATCCATTCCATCAACATGGTCTCCATTGATTTGACCACTCCACTCTACAACCCAACCGATATTTCCAAACCATTGTATCTTAATCTAGATGCTATTGATTGGGATCACGTTGATTCACCTTTAGAGCCTGGATATTTCTTCCCTAATGAAGAAATGTTACAACCATTTCATTTTGTGCCAGGTTGTGCATACAATGTTTATCATGTTGAGGATAATTCTAATTCAGTGGAACCTATAAACCTAGCAGATGACATTCGCTTGATCCCTATGCCTCACCAACTTGAGAAGGGGTAACACATGTCAATAGAGGAAACCTTCAAAGTGGATATCAACGAAGATCCTACAAATCCATGGAAGGTTAAATTTGGAGAGAGCTTATATCCTAAGGAGTGTGCCATCCTCATTCCTCTATTAAAATAGAAACCTAATATATTTTCTTAGACATACAAGGATATGCCATGATTAGATCCAAAATTGGTTCCTCATAACCTTTCATTAGATCCCAGTAAGAAACTTATGAAGCAAAAAATCAGGAAGATGCATCCAACCATCACTTTGATGGTTAAATATGAGTTGCAAAAACTGTTGGATGTAGAATTCATCATTTCCATTGACTATCCAAAATGGGTATCAAACATGGTACCTATAGGAAAACCTGATGGAAGGATTCGTATCTATACAAATTTTAGAGACCTCAATAAGGCAACACCAAAGGATTCATTCTCGTTACCTAACATAGATGCTCTGGTAGACGCGATTGTAGGTCATGAGATGCTTTCCCTAATGGATGATTTTTTTGGTTACAATAAAATTTGGATTAAACTCGAACACCAACATAAAACCGCTTTCACAACGCCATGGGAAATATTTTTCTACAAAGTTATGCCATTCGGTCTTAAAAATGCTAGTGCCACATATCAATAGGCCATGATATATATCATGACTACATTCATACTATCCTAAAGGAATATATTGATAACTTATTTGCAAAGTCATTTCTAAGTTCAGAGCATTCCAAGATTCTCATAAAAGTCTTTGATCGCCTAATAGAGCACAATGTCAGGTTGAATCCCAAGAAATGCATCTTTGGTGTAACATTAGGTAAACTCTTGGGATTCATCATCTCTAAATGAGGGATCAAAATTGACCCAAAAAATGTCAAGGTCATTTTAGAAATGCATCCTCCAACTAATATCAAGATATTGAGAAGCCTACAGGGCAAAGTGGCATCCATAAAGTGATTCATCGCATAGTTATCGGACAAATGCTTATCCATGAATCGACTGCTGTACAATGGGGTCCCATTTAATTGGAACAAGGATTGTCAAGAGGCCTTTGCTAATATTAAGCACTACCTGGTAATGCTACCATTTTTAGCTCCACCTCGACCGGAGGTGCCATTCATGTTATATATATCTACCACTGACTTTGCATTGGGAACCATGTTAACCCAAAAGAATGTGCAAGGCAAAGAACAGGTAATATATTACATCAGTCGAACTCTAGTTAGCTATGAGGTGCGATATGAATATGTGGAAAAACTACATTTAGTAGTAGTATTTGTGATGAAGAAGTTTTGCCACTACATGCTAAGCCATATGACTTATATGATATCAAAACAAAATCCTTTGTAGTATATGATGAGTAAAATGTATCATAATACGTGTACTACAAAGTGGATCATGCTATTGATCGAATTTGACATAGAATTCATTAGTCAAAATTCTATAAAGGGATAAGTCATAGTAGATCAACTAGTAGAGGTTCCTCTTCAGGATCATAGGCCTCTTGTCATAGATCTTCTCGATGATGCATTCTTTGCATTATCAGAGTCATCATAACCCAAATAACCAGATATTCAAGTAGATATGTCTCTATTCTTCGATGGTTCCAAATGCGAGCAAGGGGGTGGCATAGGAATTATGTTTAAGGTGCTCCAATACCCTTTTCATTTAATGTCAATTTCCCTTATACCAACAATAATGTTGAATATGAGGCCCTAATCTTAGGTCTCCAAACAACGGTTGCCATGAAAATCAAAAAGCTAAATATATTTGGTGATTGCTTGCTCATAGTTAATCAGGTTAAGGAAATCTATCAGTTTAGATGTCCCATTCAAAATTTATATAAAGAGCTTGTGGACACATATCTAGCCCAGCTAGAATAGTATGACATTGAGGCAATCCCTCAAATGTCCAATAAATTTGCAGATACCATGGTATCTTTGGGATCCTTAATCCCCCAGAATATATCTACTGACTTCACTACCATTCAAGTGAAAATGCTATCACAATATGTGATGCAGCATGAGTCTTGTGACAATCAAGAATTAGTCTACATGATTCAAATAGAACCAACCCATGAATGGTTCTACAAAGCCAGATACTTTCTAAAAAAAGTACCTTGGGGATATTTGCTTTCGTAAGGTCTTGTAGAGAATGGAACTACTATTCTCCAAAAGTTAGTTTCCCAATCTATGTTTGTACAAGTTGAATTGCAAGGAGAATATGTCATTCAATCAGTTGAATTTGTTGCCTATCAAGATTGGATGTTACAAATACGTGATTTTCTTAAGCTTGGTATAATCCCCTAAGGATTATCGCATGTCACAAAATGAGAATTCGAACAAAAAGTGAATAAGCATGTCTTGCTAGGAGATATATTGTATCGTCGAAGCTATGATAGAATTCTCCTTCATTGTCTTGAACCCCAAGAATCAATTTGGGCAATCTCTTAGGCTCATGATGGTACATGTGGTTGCCACTTCAGTGACATAGTCATTATCAAGTGCATCCTTCAAATGGGTTATTATTGGCCCACTATGGAGAAGGATTGCATAGTGTATGTCAAGAAATGCATCAAATGTTAGCATCATACTAATTTTACACACTTGCCATAGTAGGCCTTACAGCCCATTCAAGCGGCTTGGCTATTTGCTCAGTGGGGTTTTGATTTGATTGGTAAGATCTCTCCCCTATCGTTGGGCCTACATACATTTATCATAGCGGCCACTGAGTACTTTACAAAATGGATGGAAGTAATACCTTTAACAATGATAATAGGAGCACGTATTGTGGAGTTCATACTCCACAATATTATATGTCATTTTGGGATACCATCCAAGATCATATCGGATAATGGAACATCGTTCAAGAATAAAATTGTAAGGGATTTCACGTCTAAGTATAATATACAACATAGTTTTGTGACTCCATACTATTTGTAAGAAAACAGGCAAGCCAAATCTTCAAACAAGATAGTGGTAGCTATCTTGAAAAAAGACTATTCAAGAGAACCACAAAGATTGGCATATCCAGTTACCCCTTGCATTATGGGCTTACAATACTAGTATACAAACGCCCACTAGGGCAACCCCATTTTCACTAGTATATGGTGCTAAGGCCATTATGCCCTTAGAGTTGGAAATCCCAACCCTGCACGTCGCATTGAAATAGTTCATCAATGACGACACTGTGCGACAAGCTCACCTCGACCAATTGACACTTCTTGATGAACGTCACGTGAATGCCCTTGAGAATCTTTGTGTTTATCAGGAACACCTAAAATGATCTTACAATAATAAATTCCACCTAAGGAACTTTAAATTTGAGGATCTTGTGCTGAAAGAAAATCTATAGAACTCAAACCTATTGCCGCACTTATGAGATAAATATGCATTCAACTGGTTAGGTCCTTACATCATCTCAGATAATATTGGACCTGGAACATATCACCTAACATTGCTTGAAGGTGTTGAAGAGCTTTAACCTCTCAACATTATTCATCTTAAGGTGTTCCATACATAAAATTAAAAATTCAAAAACATTCAAATAAATCACAAAATTTCAAAAACAATTGAAAAATTCACAAAATTTCAAAAACAATTGAAAAATTCATAAAATTTCAAAAACAATTAAAAACATCAAAATACAAAAACATTTACATTTTGTATTGCATTTTTAGTTTGCATATGCATTCATGTAATTGCATTGCATTAGGCATGTTCATCCATTGCACTTGCATTAGGATAGGTTGTGTTTTAAATCCTACAAGCGACACCACATTTGTATCTAAATCATGCATCTATTCATCATCATCATCCATCACCCTTATGAGTAATTGTGTTTTTCAACACAACCCCTCATGTTGCTATAAGGAATATACTAGGGTTTTCCGGTCATTCAACCATACCTAGTGATCTTCTCAAATTTTGTAGAAATCTTGCTTTGCTTTTGAATATGAGGTCTAGTTTTTATAGTACTTTGCATATTTTAAAATCCTATCACTAATCAAACACATTAACAAATCCTAATTAGGACAAGGAAATATGAACACTACAAAGTGATCCTAGTCACCTTAAGCGAAAGGTTTTTACTTGCTCATCTTGTGATGTGCATGGTCTAGAGTGTTGATCATTGACAAAAGGACAAGCTCCCCCCTACCCAAGAAATCCCTTGATTACATCAAAATGAGCAAAAATCCCAAATTCAAAAAAATCCCTTGCTCAAAACAAAAGAAAAAAATGCAAAATAAATAGTGATTTTCATCACTAAGCATGAGCAAGTATCCCAATAAATTAAAATAAAAGGAGGTGAAGAGCTTGAATCCCTAAAAAGGTCACTACTTGAAACCATAGAGTGATCCCCAATACAACAATGGGTTGAATGAATCCTGTTTGGAATTGGGGTAGTTTTGTGGTTGTTCCACAACATACCCCAAAATTGGGGACCCACCTTTTTGTTTTGGTATCCGGGTGTTTGCATTTCATTTTTAGTGTCTAATTCTTCACTTTGTTTTGGGTTTGCAAATTTCTTGTCGATGATTTTTTATCGTCAAATTGTTGTCAATTTCTTGTCAACGATTTTTTATCGTCAAATTGTTGTCAATTTCTTGTCGACGATTTTTTGTCAATAGTGTGTTAGCAATGTTATTGCTAATATTTTGTTGTTAACATGGTGATGGTTAAATTTCTTGGTTGTCATTCATGTATAATGAACTTGTGTTCTATATATAAAACAGGTTTTATGTTAAAAATTTCATCCCACCTTAATACCTCTTTGATATACATCTATACAAAGTAAAATAAGCATATCGGTAAGAGTGGGTGGACCCCACTGAACAACACGTGGTAAGGCAGAAAACGGAGGGAGCATAATGGTCTTTCATTTATATTTATATGAGCCTAATGTTGGTGTCTTGGTATTATGCAGGTTTGCGTGGCAGATTTCGCAGTAGGCTAAATGAAGATATTAAAAGTGGAAACCGACGGTGATGCGCAGCATGGATTCGGTAAGAGTGGGTGGACCCCACTGAAGACAACGCAGTAGAGTTGATAAGGATGAACAACATAGGGCATGCGATGTTACACGGTAGTAGTGGGTGTTCTGAATGGGTATCATTAACCAAGTGAAGACCAGGATAGATAAGACTGCGACGAGATTTATGAGGTGAGACTGAGTGAGAATCCATTGCGAGGCGCAGTGGTCGAGCAAATTGAAATTTCGACAGACCGGGCATAACCGCGGGAAAGGGTGACGAAGAAAGTAGACGACGTCGGCTCAGCAGAAGGGGAAGAAAACATTCGTTGTAGGTTTCACTTTGAAGGCCCATGGTTATACCGAAGCCGAGTCATAATCAGAAGCTCGGGAATGCTAAGGAGACTACCCACGCTGCTTTCGCAACGATTTATGAAGTTTCGAATCACAACGGAGGGTGGAACCTCGTTATGACCAACAACAGCATCTTCCCTTTACGGAGCACATCGACAGTGAGGTCAGAGAGTTTTAATGGTGGATGGATGCGGTACTGATATGGGTAAGCCTAAGCAAGGACAGCCATAATGGACGGCAGTGTAGTGAGCGACCTGGCGGAAGATTACCAGGTATTCGACGAGATTTTGAATGACACGATGCGTCGTGACAGTTTGAAATAGCAGACCAGCAGCCACGCAAACGTCTTCCATCGTGATTGGTGTCGAAGGGAGGATATTGTCATCTACGTGTTGGGTAGTCTTCACCGGTGACAAGATTACGAATGCAGAGAATAACATCGACGTGGCCAACGCGTTTGGGGAAAGTATTGACGTCGGTAGTGTATCACCAACCGAAGAATGGTGAAACCACCGACGGATTCATAGCACAACAGTAGCGGCATCAGAGAGATAAATTTGGCAGCGATGCATGCCGAAAGATAGGGAGAGGGCCTACTATGATGAATAGATTGTATAAATTGGACGCATGTTCATATGGCCATTCGTATAAAAGATAAAAGGATTTTTTAGGCATCCTTAGAAAGGACAAAAGGGACTTCTTTAAAAAAATACATATATACATATACGAAAAGGCGACCCGGAGAAGTAGAAAGCTATGCTGTTTAATTAAATTCCCCTGTACTTTGGTGATTTAGAAAATGGAAAAGGTGTGGTGGTATTTTAAAAAGGCATACAAGGAATTATGTGGGTTCGTAAAGGCAAAGCATGACGAAATGTAATGAAGTATAGCCGTTACGAATGGCCATTCTTGCCATGATGCCTATGACGGTTACCAAAGCGTGCATGTTAAGGAAACGAAGAGAAACCAAAAGGAAAACCTTTCGAGGTTCAAATGAAAAAAACAGGAAATGAAACAAAAGAAAACGAAATGAAGGGTTTTCAGGGAAGAGGAAATGGAAACAATGAGTTTTTTCTGTCATGTTAAATATAGCATTTCAAAACAGAAACAGGGGCTGGAACTTTTTGGCATGGCCAAAGGCGGCAGATTTTGATGTAAAACTTTGAAATATAATTTGAATGCCAAAGCTTCTCTTCAGAAATTTCAGGCCTTGTTAGCAAGAAAGAATGAGAAATTTTTTGCATGCTCCATTTTAATTGTTCTATGTTTCTCCTTCCAAATTTCAGATTTGTATGTGAAATTTATGCCATTGTTTTGGGTCATTTCATGTGAATGTCTGCAATCTGGAAATTATTTTAAACCCTAGGAGCCAGCACCTAGTTTACTTTGATTGTGTTTGTTTTGCAGGTCAAACAGGCTAGGTTGCATGTACGAAACTCTCACGTATTCGGTTTTGCAGGATGGGGTGCTATCAAACTGAAGGAGCTTTTGCATTGCTGCATTTTCAGCAATTATTTTGATGCAAATTTTTAATTTTCTGTTTTCAAAAATTTTAATTTCAGAATTTTTCTTATTTTCAGGCATTAAAATAAACCTTTAAAAATTTTCAAAATCTAAAAATAATTTCACCATTGCGTAGGTTATAGTTCAGACTTCCAATATGCACTTTGAAATTTCATTTTCAAATTTGTTTAGTATTTTTAAAAATTCATCGAAGTTGTTGTTTTGTTACAGATTTTAAAAATCCGAAAATAGAAAATTTCCATTTTAAGGTCACATTTCATTTTTCCAGTTTTGTTTTGCACTCATGAGCCTATGATGACATTCCCTTCATGGAAATTCCAATTTCATTGAAGGAGTTATGTTTTATGGCATTTTCACAAATTTCCATTTTGGGCCTAAAATTACCCTTTCTTCATAAAAATTCTAATTTTACGAAAGAGGGGTAATTTGAGTATTACATTAAAGGTCTTTTCCTCAAAACACTTAATTGTTCATCTTGATGAAAATTTGATTTCATTTAAGAGGGATAAGTTAAAGTGACATTTTGAAGCTACATTTGAAGACCCTATTCATCATTGAGGATTTAATGCAAGATAAAATCTATCTTAAAACCATCAATATAAAAGGAATTAAAAGCACTACATCATGGTCATATGAGGGCCAACTCACATTTGATTTATTTTGGTTCAATGAACAATCACTAAAGTTTCATGGTAAAATAAACCAACATTGCCCCTTGTTTACAGTTACTTGCAATCGCTAAGGTGTTCCAAGCATTTAAAATGAATATATTTTGCTAATATAGCGGAGACCTTGGAGAAGTTGTTTTTTTAACTTCTTTGCAAGAGGGTATTTAGAACCCAAATCCTAAGGGAGAGTGTACTTTCACAATTGGGTGAAAATACCACTCAATAGGTAGGTCTAAGCGATTTATAAATGAGCTAGCTTTAGGTGGCATGTATTACCTAGTGGTCTAGTACAACTGCGTCCAAACCTAGGATCATGATGAATATTTGGTGATCCTCATTATAGTAATGGGCTGAATGAATCTTGCCTGGCAATGATATTGTCTTATGTCTCATATAATATATTCATTTGCACATACAGGGATAATGAATATCTTGGTCTTCGTAACAAAATCTTGGTCTTTCAGGAGTATTGTATAGTCATTATACAAATTTTGATTAATGAACTAGGGTGTTTGAGTCTTATGGAAAACCTCAAAAATCCTTCATAGCAACAAAACATCTCATATCATAAATCAATATATATCACAATGTTCTCATATCATATTTGGATGTCTAAATGATTAATTCTTATGCTAAGGGTTACCATTTACATTCATGATTTTTATACATTCTGTGGTGTCATCCATTAGTTTGTTAAACACATATTAGATTCATTCCTTATGTTTTAAGTGATTAAAGCATATAGGTTCATTTGCATTAGTTCATTCACCATGTCATTAATGCATTACATACATCATGAATCATATCATATCACATAAATTAAATGCATAAACAATTGAAAAAAATTAAACATGCATTTAACAATAAGCAGTGCATCCATATATGTACCCATCATCATAGTGCATCCATACATTTAGATCATAGCATCTAAGCATACATCTCTCATATAGCTAGTGCATTTTTTTAGTACATCGCATACATATAGCATAATCAAATCATTATATAGGCATTGCATTCATCATTGCATCCATAACATAAAATCAAAACAAAAATATTTTCAAGCATCAATTGGGGCATTATATGTATCATACTTTCTAAAAAGGTCCCAAAGATGCCTAAGCTCTTTGATCAATCCCATAATGCACATATTTGCTCACCATAAGGAGTTTCATAATGGACATTAATGCATATCTACCGGTCCAAAAAATCTCAAAATTATCAAAAAACAAAAAATAAATCAAATAAAATCAAAATTTCAAATGTGCCTCGTATCCAGTTATTTACTCTATACACTTGGCAGTTGCAGTGACTTGCACTCCATGCAATCCAAAAATATGATTAAATTACCATAAGTTCATTTGAGGCATCTCATCATAAATAAAAAATTAACAAAACAATCAAATAACAACAAAAATCTCAATTGTGCCTCGTATCCAGTTATTTACTCTATACACTTGGCGGTAGCAGAAAATTGCACTCCATGCAATCCGACAAGATGAGTAAATTACCATAAGGTCATTTGAGGCATATCATCATAAATAAAAAAATATCAAAACCATCAAATAACAACAAAAATCTCAATTGAGCCATGTATCCAGTTATTTACCCTATACACTTGGCGGTTGTAGCGACTTGCGCTCCATGCAATCCGGTAAGATGAGTAAATTACCATAAGGTCATTTGAGACAAAATATTCAAATGCACCTCGTATCAAGTTATTTACCCTATACACTTGGCGGTTGCAATGACTTGCACTCCATGCAATCCAACAAGATGAGTAAATTACCATAAGGTCATTTGAGGTAAATCATCATAAATCACAAAAATTAACAAAAAAAATCAAATAAATAAAAATTTCAAATGTGCCTCGTATCAAGTTATTTACCTTATAAATTTGGCAGTTGCAATGACTTGCGCTCCATGCAATCCGAAAAGATGAGTAAATTATAATAAGGCCATTTGAGTCAAAAAAAAATCAAATAACATCAAAATTTCAAATGCACCTCATACACAATTATTTACTCTATACACTTGGTGGTTGTAGCAACTTGCGATCCATGCAATTCAAAAATATGAGTAAATTACCATAAGGTCATTTGAACCAAATTAGTCATCGTTGAATTGAAATACTTCACTTCACCCCCGAATAAGGCCATGATGGTCGGACTGCCCCATGGGAATGAGGAGTTCATTTCCTTTATTCTATGACATTTTCATCATATCATCGAGTGATTCACCATATGCTACATGGAATTGCTATCATCTTCATTTTCTAAGAATGCCATTGTTTTCAAACTTCTCCACAGGATAAAGATGTACAATTACTATTGAGTATTGAAATCATGCTTATGATAAGACCTACCATATAACAAAATATAAAACTCTTAAATCATCCAAATTATTTATCTTGGTCAAGTGACTTGTCGCTTTAATTAAATTTTCCTTTCCTCATCGACTCGTCGCTTGAGGGGGTAGTCATAATATCAAAATCATAATCAAAATCAATAAAGGATCACTCGATCATGTCAAATTGCATTCGTCTTATGAATCATTGCTAACAACTATCATAAGCTTACCCTTTTGCTAGGGTAAAAAGTAAATATGTTAGTTTAAATCTTGAAGCTCTCCACCTATTGGAACAATAGTAGCAGTGATGCTACTCGATCATCGCTAGACACATGAAAGCTTTACAAAATTAAGTCTTCCATCTCGTTGGAAGCAATGATTCTAGGATGTACATCCTTTAGCAAGACTAGGCATCTAATGTTGATCAGATCAATGATCATCATTCAACCTACAACATGGCTCTAGGTGATCTATTTTTGCTCAACATTGTTTTTTCCCACAACACATCCCAAAATAGGCATCTATAGACATCTAAAACGTGTCATGTTAAGTATACTACTCATAAGGATATCCTTGAAGACCATATAAATGATCTTGAACCCTTACAATAGCTAGCAGGGGTTTTTACCACTCATTTGGGGTAGTTTTTCCCTATCCAGGCTCAACTGCTGATGATCAAAGCGGTTGCCAGACCAGCCATTTATGCTCAAAGCGGCTACGATATAGCTGCCCTAAGTGAGAGAGATTAGCTCTGAAACAAACTCAATCTTGAGGGTCAAGCCATAAATCAATTGTAATAGCCAGAGCAACTGATTTTGGATGGTTTTTTATGAGGAAGCTTCTAGATGCTTCCTCCCAACTACTCCAACCTCCCAATTCTTTATCTTGGCTTCTCAAGGAAGCTAGGATGAGGAATTGGGGAGGCTATAATACCCCCCTCCAAATTGGGGAGAATAAGGAGAGGAGATTCCAATTTTAATGCAGCAAAGCCTTATCGAATTGGAGAGCCAATTGTACCTTGTGGACAACAACAAGATGTTGTCAAAATCTAATTTTATCATCAACCTTGCAACAATGGAGATCTTAAGGGCTTGAGGAGCAAGCTTGACAATTGACTTACTTCCATTGCAAATTCATATGAATTACATTTCCAATCTATTCCAAAACATAGAGATGGCCCTTGACCATCAATTCAACTAGTGAATTATGTGTTGCAGACACTGATTCAAGATGTAAAAGCTTTAGTTCATGGTCGCTATCGTTGATAGCAGTCTGTAAGCCTCTGCCATCGATGGTAGCAGCAACTAGGGTTTGATGCATGATTTCCTCAATTTTAGCTTAGATTTTTGCTTATTTCTGCTTTATTAGCTTAACTTAGGATAGATATATCATTTCCATTATATTTGCATCGTTAATTAGCAATATTAGAGGTAGCTTTACATTTTTTAGCAATATTTGCTTACTTTCATAAGTCTTCCTAGATAAGTTTTATTTCATGTTTTTATTACAAATTACATGGTAGATTGACTAGATTTCCATGTTTTACTATATGCTTTGCATCAATTTAGCTATTTCTTGATCATATTTGTGTATATTTATGCTTTATTTCAAGATTAGCCATACTTGCACATTCTTGATAAAAGCCTCATCATGAGAGGCCTCATATACTTTTAATTGTGCTTTGTTGTTTCATGAATGCAGGTTACAGGATCTTGTAGGCTTCAAGGCATCATCAATATCAAGTTCCTCTTGGCAAATAGAGAAGAAGGCATCCTTATAAGCCCTTAAGCAGTTTGATGGAGATATGAAGACCAATTGAAACACATCTTTCCCCATTTTGGGGTTATTTGCTTATTGTAACAATTGTATCAATATCTTAGTATCACTAAGAGGGATAAATTTGTAACAAGATTCATTTGATTAATAAAAGAGAGCTTCCCTTTGTTATTTCCTTCGTTTTGTCAAATGTATGCTTAGATTACATGTTTTCCTTTCTTTCTGTTGCAATATCAATGGATGTGTGGTCTTCGTAGCCTTCTACACGAAGACTCTTGGATGCTTGTTTATTATTTGCCTTTAGATGTCTTAATATTTCATTATTGAGATAAAATGACTAAGATGTATATCTAGTGTGGTATTATAATTTAAAAGAAAACTGATTTGATAAAACATTATGCCTATTTATAAATTTGATGTATTTTATTAAATTTGTAATACGTCTAACGTCGAGCTTCATGAATAATATACTATTTCAACAAAGTTTGAATGACTATTAAGTGTTTGCTGATTGGATGTTAAAACTGGCATCTTACCTAAGAATAAAATAATTTACATTTAATACAAGCGAAAAATATGCTTGGTTCAATTATTTAGTTATTGTGTTTGTCTTCTTTTTTGTGTCATGGACGCACAAGGTATTCTTATTCCTTAGATGTGTAAAATGATTTTCTAATGTGCAGAGTCTAAAATGTGACTACGAGATAGAATAGAGCTTTAACACTTGTTCTCATTAGTGCTTTTCCTAGATTACTATCATTGTCAAATTGTTGGTTTAAAACTTCTTTATACTTTCTCGAGGTTAGTAAATCCTTTCGCATTAATGAAATCTACTTAAAACCTTTGGTAAAAATATGGTTGTTGTGCCCAATTAGTTCTGTATGCTTTTAATAATTCAAATTTTTCTATGAATGAAGTGTTTTAATGATACATGTCTGAATATTTAATATATATATATATATATATATATATATATATATAATGAATCTAAATTTGAATTAATTTCAAAGGGTAACTTATTTATTTTTTCTGTTGCCCCAAGTTCCAAGTGTAGTCTATTACATCTTGAGCAACCAAATGAATAACATTAAACCTTTTTTTTTTTAAAGAAAAGAACTATTCATTTATGTAAAATCTTAGATCGCACTTGTGGATGATAGAAACTATATAATTCCCATCATATAGCTTAGATGCTAAGTCTTAAGTCGATATCTTGTAGCTATTGTGTCAAATTTTGCACACCCGTGTAACTTAATAGATAGATTAACGCACAAACCTATGCACGTATTGTTAATATGTTCCCCAACTGAGTAGGTTTTTTAGGTTGTGCTTTTTTTATTTGGGCCAAAAATGTTTATGTTGATTAATTAATTGTATTTTAAAACATGCAATATAATGAAAGAATCTCATCTTGTATTTTATAATTCTATATATATAGAATGTTCTTTATAAGTTTTCAAAAATTGTGCCTTTAGCAAAAAGAGATTGATCTCTTTTCGGGTTGTGTAATCTCAGGTGCGCTTCAAATAACTAAGTCATTTTAAATAATTTATCATACATAAGTCTTGGTTGAAAAGTAATAATAGGATTAAAGTATAGTCTTGAATTGTCATTCATTATATGTTTATCATTTAATAGGAGAATAGTCGAATAAAGCATGATTATTTACTTTTACAATGTTCATAATCATAAGTTTAATTTACTTTTTATAATATGCATCATTTAACGTTTCATTTACTTTATTATTATTGAATAGTTAGTTTACTTCTTGTTTAATATTTAATTTACTTTATTTATTGTATAGTTGGTTAAATTCAATGGCATGAAAATTAACCTTGTTAGTATGTAAATAGATTATTGAATATTTTAATATTTAAGTATGTTTCAATAGTTTATAGAGGTAAAAGTATTGTTGGTTTATATCCGGACTCTTATTTTATTTAATGCTTTGCTTTACATTTTGAATAAGTATGAAAACATAGTTATAATATTATTTATTTTCAATATATAGAGAATATAATATGAAGGAAATTCATTAATTAAGAGGTTTACTTTAGAAGTTGGGAAGAAGTCTGAAAACCCTTTATAAAACTTTCAAACCTTATTGACTTAGGAAATAATGAAAATCTTATTTTTCAAGATTAGTCATCATGAAGTATTTATTAAACCATTGAGATTGATCATCGTGAAGGATGATATTAAGCCATCATGAAGGATGTATAGATTTTAAACACCCAATACCTATAATTGCAAGTAGGTAATAACTGTGATTCGATAACGACCACTTTTTGGAAAAACATATCGGAACAAGAGACCCTTTTACCAAAAACAAGTGACGAGGGGTAGTATGGGATGTCACCTCTAGGTTTTTGTGTGATCAGTACGATGATGGATCCCTTGCTCATTGTACGGTTAGGAGATAGCTAGAAAAATACCAATGCTAGGAGTTAGCTAGTGAGATACCAGTGCTAGTATACTCAGCAACGAGTTGGTATGGTATAACTCCTCGTTAATCATGCAATGACAAGCAATACCAAGTCTTGATCCAGTGTAATTGCGGGCCCTAGTTGACTCTAGTGAAGTAGGACTCTCAACTAGGTACAAGGTATAATATGCTAACCCCTTGCATGTTTAAAATCTAAGACAAAAATTAGGTCAAAAGGAACCTAAGTCCTTCATGCTAAGGGATAGGGAGAGTATGCATCCACCCTCTAGGTGTTATGGTCCCTAGAGGATAATCCTAGTCATGAATTCATGCTTTGATATTGGGAATATAGGTTCACAAAAAGGCACCTCTCTATGGGATTTGGCCAATCTTGTCCACTTGGGATATCGTCTGCAGTGGTCAGTATTCCCAAAAGTAGGTTTGCTATACCTTGTACTAATAAAATGTTGGATGATATTCAAATTAAACAAATCAAAATTTTCATCTTATGTCTTGCCTAGACCCGAATGCAGCCAAAATTTTCACTTTGTGAATCCAATGAGCAAGACTAGGTTGGACAACCAGGTGAGTTAGACTTGGGTTGTTATAGTTGGTATCAGAGCCCTAGGTTGCAAAACCCTAGGTTGTAGAACTTTTTGTGTGTCAGATTTTGTAAGTTTGGTAAACTTAAACCAAACAATTAACATAGCTCTTTTATGACCAGAGGTTAATGGAATACCTTGCAGCAGTAATCAAATTGTTTCAAGAGAAATTGGAACAATATACATTTATGATAAAATTATTAATAAAAAATATAGAATCACAATAGCAAATGATAGAACTTCTCATTGAGCGAGAATGTAGAAGTAAAAAAGAAAAATCTAGAAAAGGGACCAAGATTAATAAATAAAGTAAAAAGAATCAATCAGGGTATGAAATCAAAAATTTTGAATAAGAAACAGAACTTGGAGCCTATAGGTACTCAAGTAGGAAAGAGGGGAAAATTTTGAGATTGCTATATTTGTGGAGGGCCACACTATGCTAGTAAATACCCTCAAATATTTTATCAAAAGGAAGCATCTAAAGAGCAACCTCTTAAAGCATGTGCAAAACTTGGAGCTTCAAGCCAAGAAGAGCAAGTCACTCCTCAGCCTTGAGAGGTAATATAGATATTTACTTATAGCAGTGCAATAGATAGTTTTATTTCTACTAGCATAATGAGGTACATAATAGAATAGCCTAGATTTTTGGCAAATGGGTGGAAAGTAGAATATGGATTAGGATAACCTATGCCAATCAAACTCTTATGTCTTTCACCTCAAATAAAAACTAGTTAGCACCAATACATGTCTATTATATGGACTAACTTAAAGCCATAAAACCTTATTTAATTTTAATAATAGGTGGTTAGATTTCACTGATGATTTTGATCAGCAGATTCGACTTCATTGTGATCATGGCTCTTTTATACCACATTTATTATCGGCCATGTAGATCAAGAGATCCATGAGGAAGAGTGGTATGATTTATGTGGCTAAGTTAAATAAAAGGGACAAAATTGAGTCTAACTCGAGCCTTTTTCAGAGAGTATCAAATGAAATTAGGGATGTATTCCCCAAATATCTATAAGGTATTCTACCCAA
Organism: Wollemia nobilis; assembly: GCA_028583015.1. NCBI lineage: Eukaryota > Viridiplantae > Streptophyta > Pinopsida > Araucariales > Araucariaceae > Wollemia > Wollemia nobilis. The sequence continues at coordinate 1,025,192 of JAQPPZ010002843.1, read as the reverse complement.
AGATAATTTGATTTCTTTATCAAACTCCTTCCTAGAGCGACACCGATTTCAAGATCACCATATAGAATGAATCTGGTTGAAATACAATAACTCAAAACACAACTTCAATATTTGTTAGAAAATATATTGATCAAGTTTAGTTTCTCTCTGTGGATGCTCCCATTCTCTTGGTTAAGGAAAAGAGATGGATCTTTAAGGTTGTGCATAGAGTACCAAATTCTCAACAAGGTCACTGTCAAGAACAGGTATTCATTTCCCAGATGATCTCTTTTTGGTCAGTTAAAAGGAGCCACAATATTTTCTAAAATTGACTTTAGATCTGGATATCACCAGTTGAGAATTTGTAAATATGAAACCCACAAAACAACATTCATAAACAGATATGGGTACTATGAGTCCACAGTTCCACCACTTGGCTTAACAAATGCCTCTATTATATAGTGTGTTTTAGGAATGGTTAGATCAATTTTTTCTTGTGTTTCTTGATTATATTTTAATCTACTCCCAAAAAAAAAATGAGTATGATCAGTACATGAAGATTGTACTTAAAATTAATAGGAAAAAATATTAGTTGTATGGAAAGTTGTCTAAGTGTGAAGTTTTATGGGTATGGTAGACTATTATAGGAATTTTATAAAAGGTTTCAAATATTACTCATCCAATAACAAATCTCCAGAGGAAAGTAAAAAGCTTTCAAATGGACATATTTGTGGGTAGAAGCCTTCAGTACATTGAAGGATAAATTAAATCGCCGCAATTCTTAGAATACCTAACCCCTCTAAAAAATTCATAATTTGTATTGATGTTTCTATTGAAGGTTTTGGAGGAGTCCTTACTCAACATGAAGTAGTTATAGCATATGAGTCTTGAAATATTTTAAGAAGCACAAAGTAAAATTTTTTACCCATGATCTAGAATTGACAGTAAATGTTCATGCTCTCAAGATCTGGAGGCATTACTTAATTGGAAAGCCCTTTGAACTTAAGATTAATCAATGCCAGACAACATCATTGAATGAATTTTTTGATAGAATATGACTTGGGAATAGCATATATTAAGAGAAAGGAAAGCAGATGCCTTGAGTAGAAGGGGGCATATAGTCGATATATACTAATATCAATATGACTTTTTTTTTGTTGAGCTCAAATTGGGAAGGGACCTGATGAGGACAAGATTTTGTGATCATAGATGATTTGTTATAATTTAAAAATAGATTGGTTATTCCAGATAAGGGTGAGTTAAGAGACACAATTTTTAAGGGGGCATGTTGTACTTCTTACTTCGTGCACCCGAGAGGGGTAAAATATGCAATAATATGAGGAAAGCCTTGAATTGGTTGAGTATAAAGTAGGAGGTAAAATACCAAAAGTTTAAAGCTAAACATTTACATATAACCATAATATTACCTCCACTAAAGGTGACAATTTAATATCTATGGATTTGTTGTGAATTTACCAAAATTCAAATGATAATAAACAGGATGTTACACCTGTTCAGTTACGTGAGTTTATCATTTCGGATAGAGATATAAAATTTATCTCATAGTTGGATATATGGTCAATCGAGGAGGATTGACCCAATGCTTTGAAGACATAAATCATCATGTGGAAATCTAAAATTATTAGGAGAGGATCAAACTGGATAATGTTAAAAAAATAGAAGAATGGCTAAAAGCAGTTGAACTATATTTTTAAAGGAATAATGCACTCTAAAATATCAAGATCACCGTAAGAATTCTCTGAGGAAAGGCAGAGGATCCGTGAGGGTGAAATTTAGGAAAATAAGAGAAGAGATCACCATGGGAAAATTTTCTAAATTAAAGCAGAGATTTCATAAGGGTAAAAATTCAAAAAAAAATAAAAGGAACCACCGTGGAAATCCTCTGAAGTAAGGCAAAGTTTTTGTAATGGTGAAATTCAAATTTTAAATGAACATACTACAGAATGGAAAACTACCTATACTTGGTAGAGTTTGTTTATAATAATATCTTGGGTATGGTTCCATTTTAAGTCCTATACGAGGAAGGTGTAGGACTCCTCAATTGTGGGATAATCTGGAAGATCGTGTAGAGATCAGACCAAACACTATTAAAGAAATGAAAGCACAAAAGAAGATACAAGAAGACCTCGAATCACAAAAAGAGCTATGCGGATTTGAAAAGAATACTGAGGGAGTTCTCTATGGATGATAGATTCCTCTTAAGGATAAAACCTACCAAAATTTTCCAAGCTCAAGCCTTTAAACATTGTTGGCTAGATTAGTCTTGTTGCCCATAAGCTGGCCTTGCCACTCGGTTGTCAAAAATCCATGACATCTCCTATATGTTCCTCCTTAGGAAGTATTTTGGTAACTCATCTCACATTTGAAATGTCTTTCATTGGAGATATTAAAATTCCTCCACCTTAAGGATCGTCTTATGCAAATGTTGAACTTCAAGACCAAGGGCATAAGACAACATTTAAGAACAACATTTGATAAAAGTGTCTTATAGAAAATTTTGATAAAATAAAGAGACAAAGAAAGAAAGATGAAACAATTTCATTTTGAATATATATATATATATTGAATATTGCATGAATTTAAGAAAGAATGTATGTTTTATTTATTGCTTGAGAATGCATTAAAACACAAGGACTGTGTTTATTCCTAGTGGGGGAGAATGTAACAACCCTACTATAATAACTATTATTTAAACAATAATCTATACTTGTTTTTGCTTCTAGGATGTGGTACTACTAATGGATTTATGATTGCAGGAACAGGTATCCATCCTTAGGCAAGCATAATAAGATCAAGAGGACTAGGTACCCTCCTTCAAGCAGTAGATGAGGAGTGATCACGAGAGGTAAGGAGGGATATGATGGAAACTCACAACTGCATTCATATAGGGGCATTCTGACTGATGACTGCATTATGTGTGTGATTTGTTTGTTTGATTGTGTGCCATTATTGTCTTTGAAATATTGAATATTTTTATTATTTTATGCTTGATATAAGATAGGAAATATAATATATAATATATAAAAATTATAATAATATTAAAAAAAATATTAATAATAATAATAATATAAATTTATATATAAATATATATAAATCCTTTTTTTTTAAGCTATGCATAACGTAGCTCATAAATATTTCACCATGTATATGAGTGTACTCTCACCTGGCTGAATGTAGAAAACCAAAGGTGGAGATTTGCATGTTAATCCAAGTGTTTGAGCCAATTTTTATTGTAAATCCTTTATTAAGATGTGGGGAAGCATAAACTGGGGTTCCTGGGGTGGTATCATGCTATGTTATTTTGTACGGCCTTGATGCAATACGTCTGCCTGAGGAGAGGAGCTTGTGAAAGTAAACCCAAGTTTTGCCCGAACTTTCAGCCATTTACAGGTCAGAGTTTCTAGGGGTGAACTCCATGTTGTTTGATGTTGTAAATTGATGTGTGAAATATACTTTGTTGGGTGTTCTTCTTAATTGAGTTCTTTTAAATAAAAAGGGTCTTGCATTTTAAGAGATAGTTATACTTACATTCGTTGAAGGCTTTATTAATAAATTTATAAAATTTGTGTTAGAGACAAAAGCTAGTTATGCACTGCCATGAGGGCTATTGCTATTTTAAATTTTATTATGAAAAGACGAATGATGGTTTGCACTGTTGTAAGGGTTATGGTTTTTTTAAAACTTTAATATAGGCCTAAGATATATATATATATATTTAAAACATTGTTGGTTATTCTTTCGTGTTGTCATCATAGTTGTATAAACTTTAAATAAAATAATACTCTTAAAATGAATTATTATTCTATGCATAATAGTGTCATAGTTGTCTCTTCTTCTACTCGGACTGTGTTTGCATTTAAAACTACATTTGCATATATTATTTATGAGTTGTTTTGATCCTACACAACAGTAAATGAGACCCGGGTTGTTGGATGCGATAAAATAGAAGGAATTTCTAGGGGTCAACTGCAAAGACTCTTGGATGTTTGTTCATTATTTTCCTTTAGACGTCTTAATATTTCATTATTGAGATGAAATGACTAAGATGTATATCCATTGTGGTATTCTATTTTAAAAGAAAATTGATTTGATAAAGCATTATGCCTATTTATAAATATAATGTATTTTTATTAAATTTGTAATACATCCCACATTGAGCTTCGTGAACAATATACTATTTCAAAAAAGTTTGAATGGATATTAAGTGTTTGTTGATTGGATGTTAAAACTGGTGTCTTACCTAAGAACAAAATAATTTACATTTAATACAAGCAAAAAATAAGTTTGGTTAAATTACTTAGTTATTGTGTTTGTTTCTTTTTGCATCGTAGACACGTAAGGTATTCTTATTCCTTAGATGTGTAACATGATTTTCTAATGTGTAGAGTCTAAAATGTGACTACAAGATATAATAGAGCTTTAATAATTGTCGTCATCAAGGCTTTTCCTGAATTACCATCATTATCAATTTGTTGGTTTAAAACTTCTTTATAATTTCTAGAGGTTAGTAAATCCTTTCGCATTAATGAAATGTGTTTAAAACCTTGGTACAAATTTGGTTGTTGTGCCCAATTAAACTAAACCTTTCGTGGTGTGCGCACATGGATGAGTAGGTAATGAGTTTTGTATACTTTTAATAATTCATATTATATATGTCTGAGTATTGAGTTTATATATATATATATATATATATATATATATATTTTGAATCCAATTTTGAATTAATTTCTTAGGGCAACTCGGTTATTTTTTATGTTGCCCCAAGTTTCAAGTGTAGTCTATTACACCTTGAGCAACTAGATGAATAACATTAAAGCTTCTTTAAAAGAAAATAAGTATTCTTTTATGTAAAAGCTTAGATCGCACTTGGAGATGATAGAAAATATATATTTCCCCTCATATATATTAAATGCTAAGTCTTAAGTTGATATCCTGCACCTATTGTGTCGGAGTTTGCATGTTCGTGTAACTTAATAGATTAGCACACAAACCCATGCACACACTATTAATATGTTTCCCGATGGAGTGGATTTGTTAGACTGTGCTTATTCGATTTGGGCCAAAAATATTTGTGTTGATTAATTAATTGTATTTTAAAACTTGTAGTATAATGAAAGAATCTCATCCTGTATTTTATAATTCTATATATATATATATAATATGTTCTTTATAAGTTTTCAAAAATTGTACCTTTAGCAAAACGAGATTGATCTCTTTTCAGCTTGTGTAATCTCAGGTGTGCGTTGCAAATAACTAAATCATTTTAAATAATTTATCATACATAAGTCTTGGTTGAAAAGTAATAATAGGACTAAAGTATAGTCTTAAATTGGCATTCATTATATGTTTATCATTTAACAGGAGAATAGTTGAATAAAGCATGATTGTTTACTTTTACAATGTTTAATTTACTTTTATAATATGCATCATTTAACTTTTCATTTACTTTATTATTATTGAATAGTTAGTTTACTTCTTGTTTAATATTTAATTTACTTTATTTATTGTATAGTGGGTTAAATTCAATGGCATGAAAATTAACCTTGTTAGTATGTAAATAGATTATTGAATATTTTAATATTTAAGTATGTTTCAATAGTTTATAGAGGTAAAAGTATTGTTGGTTTATATCCATACTCTTATTTTAATTAATGCTTTGCTTTACATTTTGAATAAGTATGAAAACATAGTTATAATATTATTTATTTTCAATATATAGAGAAGATACTATGAAGGAAATTCATTAATTAAGAGGTTTACTTTAGAAGTTGGGAAGAAGTCTGAAAACCCTTTATAAAACCTTCAAACCTTATTGACTTAATAAATAATGAAAATCCTATTTTTCAAGATTAATCATCATGAAGGGTGTTATTAAACCATCGAGATTGATCATCGTGAAGGATGATATTAATCCATCATGAAGGATGTAAGAATTTTATACACCCAATATCAGTAATTGCAAGTAGGAAATTACTATGATTCGAGAACGATCACTTTCTAGAAAAATAGGTTAGAACAAGAGACTCTTTTGCCAAGAACAAGTGACAAGAGGTGGTATGGTATGTCACCTCTAGGTAATTGTGCGAGTAGTACGATGATGGATCCCTTGCTCATTGTATGGTTAGGAGATAGCTAGCAAAATATTTGTGCTAGGAGTTAGCTAACAAGATATCGATGCTAGTATACTCAGCGATGAGTTGGTATGGGATAACTCCTCATTAATAATGTAATGACAAGTGATACCAGGTCTTGAGCAAATGTAATGGTGGGCCCTAGTTGACTCTATTGAAGTATGACTTCAACTAGGCACAAGGCATAATATACTAATCCCTTGCATTTTAAAAACTAGGATAGAAATTAGGTCAAAAGGAACTATAGTCCTTCATGCTAAGGGATAGGGAGAGTATACGTCCATCCTCTAGGTGTTATGGGCCATAAAGAATAAACCAAGTCATGAATCCACACCTCAATATTGGGAATATGTATTCACAAAAAGGCACCTCTCTATAGAATTTGGCCAATCTCGTCCACTTGGGAGATCGTCTACAGTAGTCAGTATTCCCAAAAGTAGGCTTGCTATACCTCGTACTAATAAAACATTGGGTGATATTCAAATTAAATACATAAAATTTTTCATTTTATTTCTAACCTAGACCCAAATCCAGCCAAAATTTTCACTTTGTGAATCCAATGAGCATGATTGAATTGGACAACCAAGTGAGTTAGGCCTAGGTTGTTACATCATCACTTGACTCATAATTTACTAGTATATTTTACCTCACTTAATTATTTTTTCCTTGTTCACACCTTGACACACCTCTTTTATATCTTTGTACTATCACAGATCACAATGACTTCCAACTTCAAATAAAATGTTGGATGTACCCTCAAAGGTAAGTATAATTGGGATCAATAGTTCACAGGCCTTAGGATAGCTACAAAATTTGAGAACCTATGGTGCAACCATCTTGATACAAATCCCACACCACCCACAGATGTTTCTGCCCTATAAAAATGGTAGATATATGATGACCAAATTCGTGTCGGCATCCTACTTGTCATAGAATATCACCTTCATAATTTGATTGATGAATCTAAGCATGACACAGCATGGTCAGTTCTTGAAGTCTTCAAGAAAAACTTTGACACCAAATATAACCTATAATGTGTTCATCTTGTCCTCAATATGAATTAAATAAATATGCAAAAAGGACACTCCAAGTCCACCATCAACCTCCTTTGTCCTATTAAATAGTTCATTGATAAATATTTTAAAAAATCAATGTATCACATGGGCTTTTCTCATTCAATCATGTCTTCATATTCTAGACTACAAGAACTTGCTTACCAGTTTATCAACTAGTGGAACCTTAAAAAATCTTAGCTTTGAATCCTTAGTAGAAATTTTCATTAAATTTGACAAAACCTTTGACACAAACTTCACCAGTTCTGACCCTGACAACTTAGTCTTTTAGGTGGATGAAGATGTAAATTTTTCAAATAGTAAAGGTAACAAAAGTCATGGTCGAGGCAAAGGTAAAGGATAGGGATAAGGTTATAACAATGGTCAACATGAACACTCATGATATCAAACTAGTCAAGGACAACACATTCAAGGACAAATAAAATAGCGTAGTACCTCTCAAGGAATTGACAACTCAAATGTTGTGTGCAAATGTTGTAATAGAAAATGGTACTATACCATTGATTTTAAAACTACCACACACAAGATCAAGCAATTTCAAAAGCACAATGTACATAATATAAATTAAGATGACTCTAATCCAAACATCTTTCAAAGTTCTCAATTTGTGCATACCCAGATCATCAGCACATGGGTACCTATATCACCATCTATTGACCATCCCAAAATATTCATTAAGGCACATTCAGGATATGTTGACTATGACATTTCTCACCCCACATAGTAACCCATTGGAGTTGCCCACAATGTAGCCTCCACTAGTAGTTCATGGATCATGGATACTGGATCCACCCAACACATGACTTCTAACAAGGACTTCTTTGAAGAATTCAACTCAAAATTACTTGGTGTAGTTTACATGGCTAACAAATCCTCTCAACCAGTTGAAGGAACTAGAACTATTCAATTGAAACTTCTCATATTACCTAATTTTTGGCTATTTGATGTTCTCTACATCCCTGCTCTAAAGTAAAATCTATTTTCACTATCTACACTTGTTCGTCATGGATTTGATCTGAGTGTCACTACCAAAGATAAAACTCTTTGAGTCATTCATCCACCCTCTAAAATAATGGTCATGATCATTTCCTTATTATCAAACTTGGTGGACATCTTGCTTCTTAAGTCACATTGTCAAAGCTGATATGGCACTTAATGCCATCCTAAGTCCCAAGAAAATTTCTATTGATGCATTATAGCATGCTCACATGGGTCATGTCAAACTTGATCAATTAATACAAATGGAGTCCACCATCATGGGACTACCACACTTCTCTTCCAAACCCATCAAATGTGAAGCATGCATCATTGTCAAATCCTGTTGATAATATTTTCTAAAGAGTTAGTGGAAGTCCACATAAAAACTGGAGCTAGTTCACTCAAAAAATTTTGGGCCAATGCCTATTCCCTCATTAAAAGGTAAAAGGTATCACATCATATTCATCAATGACTTCTCAAAGAAGCTATGGATTAATGTTTTGGAGAATTTTGAAGCTTTTGAATTATTTAAAGCATTCATGGCTCACACATAATGAGAATTAGGTTGTAGAATCATGACCTTCAGGAGTGACAATGGTGGAGAGTACACCTCAAATGAATTTACATAGTACTTGTCCTCACATGGTATCAAACATCAATTGATAATACTAGGCATACCTTAATAAACAATATTGCCAAGCACATAAATAAGACAATTATGAACATGGCTTGTGCCCTTCTTATATACAAATATATGCCTCCATGTCTTTGGACCAAAGCCACTTGGACTACTATGCATGTACTCAACACATTAAGTCCATTAAAACCTGGTTTGTTACCTCATGAAAAATGGATTGGACACCCCCCACCATGAGCCACTTCAGAATATTTGGCTCCATTTGTTATGCTCATATTCTTCCAGAGCATAGAAATAAACTTGAAGCTCAAGTTTTTAAAGGCATATTTGTTGGATACCCTATGGATCATAAGGGATACAAGGTATTCATTCCTTCACATTGGAAAGTGATTGTGACATGTGATGTGTTTGAAAAAATTGAAGAACAGCTGGTTACATTAGATACTAGGGGATACAATATTCAGCCTAGATCAAAAGATGCTAACATATATGATGTTCAAATTCTATCCTTTGGGGGGGGGAGACATTGAAAAGTTATTCAAAACTCTAGAATCTACAAATCAACCCATAAGTTCAAAGGAACCAAACGGTGATAATAAGCATATTTCTATATCTTATGCACCTTTTACCCCTTCACATAGTAATGTTGAATGTAGTAAAATTATTGTTTCACATCCATCTTTGTTAGCATCCTCCATACCTAATGATCTATTCGAGGATCATGACAAAAACTTTAAGGTAGATGATACATCCACACTGCTCCCCACTCGAGGAATTCATGAATCTCGCTAGCTCTTAAAGGACATCAAACCAGATGAAGTGGGTAAAATAGGCACAAGAGGTGCCCTTAGAGCAAGAGTGCACAAATCATTACTTGTTGAATTGGAACCTATAGAATTGCACCTCACTCTAAATAATGAACCTCTCATGTACCAAGAACCTATAAAACATGCAGCTTGGAGATATGCAATGAACGAGAAGTAAGAATTTCTAATCAAAAATGGTACTTGGGATTTAATAGATCTACCGATTGGAAGAAAGGTAGTTTGAAACAAATGGATCTACAAAAACAAGTATAAATTATATGGCACCCTTCAAAAACACAAAGTGAGATTAGTGGCTAAAGGTTTCATACAAAAGCAAGGTATTGACTAAACTGAGGTATTTACACCTACCATAAAATGGCCCACAACTTAGGACTCTTATAGCCTTAGTTGCACAACAAGGTTAGAAGATTCATCAATTAGATGTAAAGACTGCTTTCTCGAATGGTGAATTGGAAGCAAAAATATACATGGCACAGCAAAAAGGTTTTGATATTGCAGGACAGGAGCACAAGGTATGTAGACTCAGAAATTCTTTATATGGATTGAAGTAAGCCTCTCGTGCTTAGTTCAACAAGATATCAGATTGGATGAAGCAATTTGAATTTGAAGTGTGTGATTACCAATATATTGATGCAACATTGTTCATCAAGCACAACAAAAATAAAGTCATATACCTCATAGTCTTTGTGGATGACATGCTTCTAATAGGTAATAGTGAACACATCATCAACACAATGTAATAGGATCTTGCAAAGACTTTTGATATATCCGATATGATTGATGAAATTCTATTTGGGCATAGAAGTAACTCAAGAAAATGGTAAAATATTCCTTATCAAAGAGAAATACATCAATAATCTTCTGAAGAAGTTTCAACTCAATGATGCACGCCCTGTGACAACACCAATGGAACTAAATCTGAAATGGATGATGACACACCAGAGGCAGATGCAACACTCTATAGAAGGTTGGTTGGTAGTCTCATCTATGTTACTAACACAAGACCTAACATTGCTTATGCAGTGGGGATTCTAGAAAGGTACGTGACCAAGCCAAAGGAGATTCATTGGCAAGCGGTAATAAGAGTGTTGAGGTACCTAATACAACCTGCAATTATGGCCTATTGTATAAAAATAATGTAGAATTCATACTCATCACATACACAGACTCAGACTTTGTAGGAGATAAATATACTAGGAGATCTACATCTGGGTACTTGACGTTTCTTGGCTCAGCACCAATTTCATGGAGATCAAAGCAACAAAATATTATAGTAGATTCTTTTATTAGAATCCATATATATTTCTATAGTTGAGACAAGTAAAGAAGTGGTATGGTTGAGAAAGTTGTTACACACTCTTGATATTACTCAAAAAGGTTCTACAAGACTGCATGTGGACAATCAATCAACAATCCACATGGGTTAGAATATTGTGTTTCACGATAGAACCAAACACATAAGTACAAAAGTCTACAGGTCCTGATAACTTGTTCAAGATGGCACAATACAAATGCACTAGTTTCCAATAGCATATCATATTGTCGACATCTTCACCAAGCCACTCTAGAGAGTGAAGTTTGAACAGTTTAAATAGTATATAGGCTTGAGAGCCTCCATCTCCCCTAACAATGGAGATGCAACAAGACCAATAAGGCTAATGCTTATTCATAAAACCACCTTCATGTGGGCGGAAAGTATTAGTCGGTCTCTGCTCTATCCCATTCATGAAAACCCCTTGTGGACATGAAAGGATAAGGGTTGTACTAGTTTTAGAAAATCAAAACCTGCAAAAATTTGAAAGGGCATGGGGGATGACCAAATGGTATATGGATACCCAGTGGATTAAATCCGTATTTCATGGATAAATGGCTAATTAGCTACACAAATAGCCACCTGATCCACTCATCTACTGAAATAAAATAACCTTCTACCATTAAGGGGGGATTGAAGACATGTTAATGCTACAAGGTCATATTTATTAGTTAGGTTCCTAATTAAGTGTTATGAGGCTTTAATAAGGCCTCATTAGAATAGGTTATTTTAATGTGTAATGACATTTCGTGTTCATTTGAATTTCATATAATATGGATTTGTGAACCCTAACCCTAATCTCATTTTTCTCAATATATAATTCCATAACACAAAGGGAGAGATGTGATTTTTCATTCTCTCCATTATCAAAAATCTTCTCCTCCTTTTTTTCTTGTTTCATGTGGTTGATCTTGGGCACATAGCATTGATCCTTTATATACAAATAATAAGAGAAGCATGTATTTCTTGCATAAGCATAACTAACTTAGAACAATAATGTTTAATATGACTCTAAAGCAACCAAACACATGATAATTGATCATTCCAAGACATTAGAGAACCAACAAGATATCAAATACATCAAGCATGAAAGAAGGTCACCAAGATATAAATACAAACATGAAAATACCAAGCCATGGGATGCATCTAATATTGATCACTAGAAATCCAAGAAGTACAATACTTCCTATAATAAAGGTAAGTTGTTCAAAGGTAACTCTTTTAATACTTTCTTTCCTCCGTATAGAGCAACATATTTGTAGAATGCATGGCCTATTGTGATGTAGGCTCTCAATAAGCATGGCATAGTTGGTGAATTCAATCTTGATGAAAGAATAATATCTATTTTTACAAATTGTAGAACTAAGGATCCTTCCTTCATTATCAAAGCATGGGATCTCATAAAGCTTTTATCAAGAATTCTACCAACATCATAAGATTTTATCATCAAAATTGGTAATATAATTTGAAATAAATGGGGATTTGTTAGAAAATTTTAGTAGCTATTGGGCCCTAATGGTTCAACAATAAAGGCTATTAATCACTTGACAATATTTTATGTTCATATTCAAGGAAAAATAGTGGAAGCTATGGGGAACGTATAAGGGATTGAAATAAGAACGTAGAATTGCTAAGGATTGTATTCAAAATATACATCCTATTTATCATATAAAAGAACTCATGATAAAAGGGAAACTTGCAAAGAACCTAAAACCTACAACAAAAATTTGTGATAGAATAAATTGAAAGGAGAAGAAGGTGAAGAAGTAGAGATCGTACACAACTTTCTTCCCATCACATGCAAGAGAAAAATTGGTGATCAATAAATTCAATACTTGATATAGAATGCATTGTAGGACATCCTTCACATGAATACATTGGAGGAGGTATATATTTTATGCATTAAATTTATAAGGATTAAAAATTGAATGAAGTTTTTGTAATAAGTATGATTTTGAAGTGCATGATCAATGGAACCCGACACTCGTAAGTATTATAGTACATAGTCTACATTCAGGGAAGAAATTTCTCTCTCAAATTCCAACATCACCCTTGAACATTTCATAAAGTTAGAATCCAAAGAGCTAAAGTCCAAAGCTAAGAGCCAAAGCTAAGAGCTAAATATAGAGCCAAATCTAATACTATGATATAATAAGGGGTGGTATGTTAAAAATTACTACATCATAGATTCATAGCCCATGTGACATTGAGAGTGGTACAACAACCTATCACAAGGACTATACATGAATTATAGGACAAGGGTAGTTATAGGATAAGTTATAATATTGTTATGCCAAAAATGGGCATCTAATGTATTTAAATATCCATATTTTTATGATGTTATACATTGAAGCATTAAGTTCTAACAAACCTCAAGTCAACATAACTTGACTTTGAGGTTAATAAATTACACCCTTTAATCAAGGTTATCCATAAAGGTGGATTAACCAATATTACTAAGGATTAAATATGAAGGGTTCCCTTAGGCTTATATGAACATGCTTGTAGGCTTACATAAATGATGCTCAAAGGATTACATAAATAATACCCATAGGCTTACACACACACACTTGTTCATATGTTATATTAATAGTTCCCATAAGCACTCTATTAGCTTTTGATGCTAAATATTTAATGAAAAGCAACCACAAGGTCTAGAAAAACATGCACTTTAAATCTAGGATAATGGCAATATACTAAGCATGTAAAAAAACTCACAAGAAACTTATGCTACTACTCATAAAACTACCATTAATGAAAGGTCGTAAAAATACTAAAAAATACTCTTGAATAAAGATTTACTAATGCATATTGTGAGCATGCTCTTTCTCAATACTTATTACAATGCTTAGTCATAAATATATAGAAGTATGTGACTCTTCACTTTCCTACTCTAAGGACACATGTGCATTCTACATGAAGGACACTTGTGCACATGCACACCTAACTACAAGATACTTGTGCATTTCCTGCATATTATTATATTACATTAAATATAACTCACATTCTAATCTAAGACACTTCAAATCTAAAGATGTAACCAAGGTAGTACATTAGCATATATTAAATAATGTAATATATTCTAACACCCACCTGTATTACATTATTTGGGATGAATTTCTCTTGATCTGCATAGATAATCTCTGAATATTTGAAACTTGTTCCATCCTAGAGCTTTTGTAAATGTATTTTTTAGTTGTTCTTCTGTAGGTATATACTTCAAATTGATATGATGATTTTAAAAATAATCTCTAATAAAATGACATTGTGCTTCAATATGCTTAGTTCGTTCATGTACAATTAGAATTTTTATTAAATTGAGTACTCCTTGATTATCACAATGTATTAGAGTTGTAGTTTATTTGATTCCCATATCAGATAACATATATTGTAACCACAAAGCTTCACAAGTTGTATTTATTGTTGCATGATATTCTACTTTAGTAGATGATTGTGCTATTCTATGTTGTTTCTTACTGTGCCAAGATATTGGTACTAACACAAGATAAAAAAATATACCTTGAAGTATATTTTCTATCATCAATAGAACCAACATAATCTGAATCTGAATAATCCTATAGACAAAAAACTTTAACATTCTTCATATAAGTTAGTCCATAATCAGTAGTCTTCTTGATATAGTGTAGTATTTTTTTTTAGCTTTCCAATGACTCTCTCTTGGTTCTTGCATGAATCGTGAAAGATAATTTATAGCAAATACTAGATCATGTCAAGTATTTGTCAAATATAGGAGACTTTTCATTAATTGGTGGTACTTTGTAATTGAAACCAAAGGTGTTCCATCATTTTTAGATAATTTATGCCCTTGTTCCATAGGTGTATCTTTAGGCTTACAATCCTTCATTTTATATTTCTCAAGTAAAGCTTTTGCATATTTTGATTGTCTAATTGTAATATTACCTTCATTTTGACGAATTTCTAGATCAACACAATAATTCATTAGTCCTAAATTTTTCATCTCAAATTTCTTCTCAAGATCCTTTTTTATCTCACTTATTAGTTTTCCAGAGCTTCCAATAATCACTATATCATCAACATACACTATAAGAATTAATATATCATTTCCAATTTTCTTTGTATATAGACTTGGATCGAATGTACTTCATTTGAAGCTATGCTATAACAAATGATTATTAATTTTTATATTCCATGCCCTAGGGCTTGCTTCAGACCATATAAGAATTTGTTTAATTTGCAAACCTTATGTTCTTGACCTTTAATAATAAATCCTTCTGGTTGTGACATGTAGACCTCCTCTTCTAAGTCCCTATTAAGAAAAGCATTTTTTACATCCATTTGATAAAGTTTCCAACCCTGATGAGTTGCTAAATCATATACTATTCTGATAGTAATCATTCTAGTTGTTGGTGCAAATGTTTCTTCATATTCAATTTCCTTTTTCTAAGTATATCCTTTGGCTACTAAATGATCTTTGTGTTAGAAATAGAGTATATTACATCATTTGGGTTATGTAAGTGTATCTTCCAAGGTACATACTTAGGACATTAGATTACTTTAGGGGTAATTTATCTAGTTAATTCATGCAATGTAATAAATACACGTGTTAATGTGCAAGTTGTCCCTTGCACAGCTAGGTAGAGTGTTGGCCAAGGAACCTATTTTATCTATATAATAAAGGCCTCATTTTAATACAGAATATATACAAATAGAGAGAGTTGAGGACATAGTAGCTTAGAGTATAGTATAATTCTGTGTAGATCACCATCCAATGGTGATGGGTGTAATGTATTTTGGTAGCTTTATTAATGGAGTGTTCATTTCCTCCATAGCTACATTGTATTCATTTATATCATTTTTATTTATCACATATCTCAGTCATCTAGCATATTTAATTTATTTCATATTATTTTGTATCTTGTGATTGTTATCTCCCTTTGGCCATTACATCAAAAGCTAACAGTGGTATCAGAGCCATGGTAGATCTAGTCTATGCAGATCAATAGGGAAACCACCATTATCATTGAGCCTGAGTATTTTATCAACTTGATGTGTTGTTGGACCAGCCACTATCAAAATATCTCATAAGAATCTAGGTGGTAGAATTAGGGAGATTCATAAGTGAGGACTGAAAGAAATCTCAGTTCGAGAAAATACTAAGATTGCATTTGACTAGAGTCTTTCCACAGAGTTACAGGAAAAACTTGTGAAGACCAGGACTCAATATTCAATCCACTAGATTGATATATCATCTAGTGAAGATCATCCAGGATATCTGGAACTTACTAACTATTACCTAAAGTTTCTATTGTTACAGATAACTAATTCTTAGAGTATTAGTACTCCTCCTACAATAGAAATCTAGGAGACTCCAACTTCATTGCTCAAAGGTCAGCGTACCCTCATAGTGCAAATATTAGTTCCATGTGCAAGAGAAGAATACTACAGAAGAAGACTTCTGGAGAAGAGTCATGGTGAAGTTAGGAGATTGAAGATCTTCATTTCTAGATTGAAGAACTTCACAGTTGAATAACAGGCCATAGAAGCCTTGACACAAAAAAAGGCCATAGAAGCCTTGAAGAAGAAGCACAAAAGTCTTGATACAAAAAGGCTATAAAATCCTTGATACTAAAAAGGCCATAGAAGCCTAGATACTGAAAAAGGCTCTAGAAGACTTGATCCTGAAGAAGAATTCAAAAATAATATCTTATTCGGAAGTAGATTAAAATTTTAGTAGTAATATTTTTATTGTCTAGAAAGAAGATTCAATTTGTTAGGAAACTTCCTACAAGAAATTTAGAAAGAGTATCTTCTTCAAAATCAATTCAGCAACTAAAGCAAAAGATATCAGGAGAAGATCTCATTGAAGGACTTCTAGATTTAGAAGAAGAAATACTAGGAGAGTCCTATTTGAATCCATAAGTAGCAGAATTAGAGATCCAGAAGAATATCTCACCACCAACACTTCCAGGAGTAGAAGGTTGAAGAGGTCTCAAGGAAAGACCAGCAAAATTTGCAAGATCAAAGACCTTGGGAAGGTCTCATCGAGCATCCAGTAAAAGGCTAGGAGAGCCTTACTAAATAAATCATAAAATAAGAACTCATTGGAGAAATCCACTACCAAGGAAAAGCTCCTGATAGTGAAGTGTTGTTGCCATAGCACAACACACCCCAATTTAGGGACGCACTTTAAATTTTTAATATTATGTGATTTTTGGTTTGCATCATTTGTTTTCATTTATGATGTTAGAAAGAGGTCAATAAAGTCTAAGGGTCTTCTACAGTCATTTTTTTGGGCACTGGATATGTTTGTGATTAATCTTTTGATCTCATGTATTTGTTCTCATATTCGTACTAGGAAAATTATTCCATTTTTGAGTACCATGTTTAACCTGCACATTAATAAAAAATAATAATAATAATAATAAATAAAATATATATAATAAAATTTAAAAAAAATAAAAATATGATAATAAAAATAAAAATATAAAATAGCAAGGTAATTGTTACATTGAATAATTTCTATGAAGAACACAAGCTTATACTGAGAGGGGGGAGTGAATAGTATAGAGCCCACTTTTTACTTTCTTTCCAAACCAATATCAATTAGTGTCCTTAATTGCAATATCCAAATATAGCAATATGCATTAATGACATAGATAGCAATAGTAAGCAAGAGCACAAATCACCACACACAATTGAGACACAAGATTTAACATGGTTCCCTCAATGTGGGGTACTCCACAAGATAATATCCTTATAATATTTCATAAAGAAATAGGGATCCTTATCCCAATACAAATGATTACTTTGATCTTATCAAAGCTAGGCTATCCACTGATCTACTCAGCAAGGTAATTCACTGATCTGCTCAGCTAGGCAATCTACTAATCTGCTCAGGTAGGCAATCCACTAATCTGCTCAGGTAGGCAATCATGATCTACTCAGGTAGGCAATCCACTGATCTGCTCAGGTAGGCAATATACTAATCTACTCAGGTAGGCAATCTTGATCTACTCAGGTAGGCAATCCACTAATATGCTTAGCAAGGTAATTTACTGATCTGCTCAGCTAGGCAATCCACTGATCTGCTCAAGTAGGCAATCTTGATCTACTCAAGTAGGCAATCCACTGATCTGCTCAGCAAGGTAATCTTGATCTACTTAGGTAGGCAATCCACTGATCTGCTTCAGCAAGCTCACCAAGAACTTACTCAAAATATGCTCTAGCAAGCTCACCAAGAACTTGCTCAAAATTTTCTCTAGCAAGCTCACCAAGAACTTGCTCAAAACTGCTCTAGAAATCTCACCAAGAACTTGCTCAAATCTGCTCCAGCAAGCTCACCAAGAACTTGCTCAAAATCTGCTCTAACAAGCTCACCAAGAACCTGCTCAAAATCTGCTCTAGCAAGCTCACCAAGAACTTGCTCAAATCTGCTCCAGCAAGCTCACCAAGAACTTGCTCAAATATGCTCCAACAAGCTCACCAAGAACTTGCTCAAAATCTACTCTAGCAAGCTCACCAAGAACTTGCTCAAATCTTCTCCAAAAAGCTCACCAAGAACTTGCTCAAAATCTGCTCACAAATATATCCACAAATCTATCCAAAAGCCTTATCAAAGGCTCAATCAATCATGCATAAAATTTGCCATAAATCTATCTAGAAATCTATCCCAAAGGCCTTCTCAAAGGCTCAACCAATCATGCTTAAGTAGCACTCAAATCTCATCCATAAATCTATGAAGGCAAGGCTCAATGATGAACTCAACAATGAATGGCAATGCACTCTACAATGGATGACAACAATGATCTCAACTCAAATCATAATATAGAATAGTTTGTTTCTTGGAACTTGAACAGCCACTTCACTCATTCACTTAACTAGGCTCAAACAACTCTACTCAACCAATCATAACAAGGAACAACTCTTTCTCACAATCCCTAGTCCAAGCATGTATCAACCAACTCAAAATGTTTCCAACAATGCTTAACCACAAATATCACTTAACAATAATACTCATGTTCTCCTCTAAATCAAGTTCAAGTTCTTTGTACAATCAATGGGCTTCAACAACAATGCTTATAAAACATTCTTCACATAACAATGATACTCATGTTCTTCTCAAACTCAAGTTCAAGTTCTTTGTACAATCAATGGGCTTCAACAACAATGCTTATAAAAAAAGGTTTAAACACAACTCTCAAACCATAAAACCTTGAAGCATTCAACCAACCACTTTCGAAAAGGAAACCACAATCAATCCTTTTCTCTCAATGATATTTTAGAAATCAACCACCATAAACAAAGTCAATGGAGAATATTGCTCATACCTTTTTAATGCCTTTTTAGTTGTCCACTAAATCTGCCATACTCAACAAACTTTCTTTTTCAACTTTCAATAAGGGTTAGGGTCATGATTAATAACACAACAATAATATCCAAATAACACCTTATTACTCCTACTCAATAAAATACATCATGTCCCCTCATGAAAGAATTAATCCTCTCTGAAAAAGAGCAAAGCAACCTTCACTTTTGAACCTCTTTAAAAAATCAAAAATATCTCTTTACACACACCTTATTTCTCCCTCTAAGCAAGTTAATCAAATAGCCCTTGAAATAAGCTTTCCAACGATATATAATATGATATACTTTCCAAAAATAAAATCACTAGAAATCTCTCTTTTTCTTAAGGTGCATCATAACCCTTATTTCTCCTAGGGCAACTTTAGAAAAATAAAATATTAAAAAATATTAACTTGCCTCTGTCCCTAACAGGATTCGATCCTTTGACGCCTCCTCACTCAATGCCTTTACCGCGGCCAAGCTGATGTTGGGCCACACGCCCTCACGTGTTCAAAGGGGCATGAACCAAAACAAATACCTCAATATTTTGTGCCCTTCAAAAACTCAAAAATGCTTCGAGCATTTCAACACAGCAAGCATCCCCGGCGAGACTCGATCGCAGGACCTCCTGCTTCTTACACAATGCATGAACCACTAGGCCAAAGGTGCCTATGCGTTTGGTTATCCTCCATGAAGGATTCTTCAACGGACCCAAATTTCATAAACCCTTCACATGCCTCTTTACACACGCTTCAACACACATGCTCTTTTCGCATTACATTATCAATTCGAATGCATTCGAAAATAGAGGACAAGAATATATCGAAGCTTTTGGTGGCATATATATATATATATATATATATCTTTCCTCCTTTCTTTAGACATCAGCGCTATTATTTTTAATATATGCCTTTCCTCCTTTATTTAGACGTCGATGCTATAATTTTATTTTTAATTTTAAAATTTTAATTTTAATTTTAAATAATTTAAAATTTAAACTAAATATTTAAAATTAAATATCTCCATCACCGGGGCACCTTTTTCAATGAAATGAAAAGCCAACCTGGTTTTTAAGAAAAACCCATTTCAAATCTGCCATCCATAGTTTTAAATAAAACCTTTTATTTTACCTGCCTTGGTTTTTATAAAAACCTTGTATATATCCATGCTCTCCAAAATATCATAAATGATATTTTATGAAGTGCTTTTGCCACCAAAACTTAAATGTGATCCATATGACATCAATGATCCATGTGAGATCAATGATAACATAAAATAACTCAAATTGCCAACATTCTACATGGTGGAATTATCATGCTAAATAATGTCCACATTGTTTAAAAGTCCACTTTGTAATTAATGATTTGTTTTCCACCTCATATACTTCTTATAAAGTAATAGGGATTTTCATTTTTTTTATATAAATTAATTTAGGAATTAAAATTTTGACTTAATTTCATTTTTATATTTTCAGGTTGCAAAAAGAATGATGGCCCGATTTTCGAGGCAACCTCAACCTAACCAACCAGCCAACCCAGCATCGGAGCGCGGTCAATGTGGAGGCATGGACATGGAGGCACAAATTTCAAGGAGTAATGGCACAATTTTTGTGGCATATGCAATGCAAACCAATGGACACAACACGTTAGCACAATCAACACGGTCTACCCTACCACAAATACCAAGGAGCCACTTAGGGGCTTAGCTGAGTCAATAAGACTAGTGCATGTTTTTGTTTCTAAACCTCACACTATGCCATCCCCGAATACATGTGGGATTAAAACATAGGTGAATATTGTTATGGGGGGATAGAATGCTCCATAAAATAGAGTTGAATGCCAACAGTAAGTAATGTTAATCTAGCCAAGGGCTGACTAGTGAATACAAGGTTACAGAATGTTGTGGACGAGCGGTGATGAGGACCCAGTGGCCATTTACCATCCTCAAACAATGGAATGGAGAGATTTCAAATTACGGGTGAATGACTCCAACTCAAGTATCCTTCCATAGAATGAATTGAAGAAGCATAATAAAAAATTATTGCTTGGTCTGGAAAATACTGAAGACTCCCTTATACTTCAAAAAATTTAAGCCTTCGAGGAATTGATAGGCAAGATGTCGATAGTGAGTGATGAATATACTATTCTTGTCATAGAATATGGAAATAACACAAGGAGGTAGCAACGGTAGAGATTTATTTTAAAAATATCACAGTAGATGGCAGATACCCCTATCACAGTGAACAGGGACAATTAATAAAATTATCTTAAAATGGATAGTATTCATCACATATGAAATGTTCCTTTTTAGAGCATCGTTTGTGTTAGTTTTATTGAACAAAGTCGTAAAGAGTGGACATCCAACAATATGATTTGGACCCCAGTCCTTAACTCTGGAGCATCCACAAAAAAGGAGAAGTCGCTATCATTATAGTGAATTCCACATTAATAGTTGGTTACCTTGGGTGGATTAAAGGGGTATGTTTGGTTCTGGGTGGATAAGTTATCTTTAGCTTGGGTATATTTGGGAATGCACAAGGGACAGATGATAGATGATATTACATACCCGTTCTTGGGGGAGTATACACAACTGGTGAAGGTAAACTCTATTCAAGGGAACGAATACACAATATTGATATTGTGTACACTCCTTGGTCCAATTTATGAAAGATTGAAACTATGGATGTTGGGCAAGTCAATTTCCATAACACCAAGCTTGTTAAAATTGTAAGAGTGGAGAAGTGCATAAGTGAAATTGTGAATCGCTTGAATAAGACTAAATTTGAGTGAAAACTCGATTTTAAATCTAAAAATAAATCTATTGTTGTTGCGGAAAGAGCAGAAAGAAAGGCTTGATTTAGGGAAAATAAATGACGTGAGGGATTAGAGATAAGAAGCTACAAAGGATTTATGGTTGTCGATGACTTATAATAAGGATATCACATCAAGAATAAAGTCTCTCTAGGAGTTGGAAGAAGATTTCATGTAATATTTGCCAAGAGAAAGTAGCATAAATAATGACATATGGCTAAATGTTTTGTAAAATTGTATCCTTCTAAGCAAACCTTTGAGACATGTCATGTATTAGAAAGGACTTTGAATCTTTCATCAGCATGTTCAATCATGATAAATTAACATAGCCGTGAATCGAATAACACAAGAAGAGCAATGCATGATTGTGTGTTTATAATTTTCAATACGGACGAGTGATGGATTTCGATTTCTACATGTTATCGGTGAACTCCATAGATGATGGTTTACTTAATAGTCGTTATGTCATTGGCTAACTTGGATTTCTTTAGTTCTTATTTCTAGAGGATGGCAGTAGATCTGGCATCAATGTTATTGAAGGTGTTTTTAAACAAGTGGAGGACGCGACGGTTACAAGTTGAAATGTTAGAAAACTAAACAAGCGAAAAGGAAACAAAGGATTTTTGAAAATTTTAAATATCCATTCAAATGCACAAAAAAAAGGTCAAAGACTTTGTGGAGCAAGTGCATGTTGGAAACTTGATTTCATGGAAGAAGCATATCCTCCCTGGTTGTTGGACTGCACCAAATTTCACCCATTGTAATCGATTTAAGCAAGGTATTCTGAAGGAACATGAATTCAATATCTTCTATTTTGGCAATGTATTGGAATTTTTAATAAGTTATATGCATGTGGATGGTATACTTATTCATTTTTTAATATATTGTGTTATTCCCTTAGAATATTGCATCACATTAATTCTGGGTTGTGTGAAGATTGACCAGTTTAATGTTGATTTTAGTTCAGAATATTTGTTTATGCAGATTCGGGTTGAAATTTTAGAAGTTATAGTGACTTGTTCTTTTCATTTTATTTTTCTAACCCTAGCCTTTTATTTTTGTTAAAGTTTCATCAAATAAAAAATCAAAACCTTTAAAAAATAAACGTGTAAGTTTCAAAATGAAAAATTCAAATTTTCGTTTTACGTAAGTTCACTTTTTTAATGAAAATTTGAAGTTTTAAACTTTTCTCAAATTTTCCAAATAATCAATTAGTTTCATTTTATGAAAAATAAAATTTCAATAAATTTCAAATTTTCATTAAAGTGAATAATTAATATGATATTCCAAAGTTTTTACATTGCAAAGTTAGATTCAATCACTTCATTTTTATTCTCAAGAAAATCTTAACAATCGAAGATAAAATTGGCTTAACAATCGAAGATGGCTTAACAATCGAAGATAAATTTGGCTTAACAATCGAAGATAAAATTTGATTAACAATCGAAGATAAATTTTGATTAACAATTTGAGATAAAATCAATTAAAATTAAATTTAGAAATGTTAAAATCAAATATTTATCAAATTTCAAAGGTTGTTAGTTGATCAATAATTTCACCTTTTCATAAATTCCATGAACAACAAAGTCATTCAAATCAAATCAACAAAACAGGCCCCTTGTTAACAAGTATATGCAACACAAAGGTATCCAATTAACTTTTGGCATGTCACATTTTTTACTAAGCATTGCAAGAAAATTAATGCATTAAAAAAAATATTGGTGAAATCACAAATATTTCCTTGCAAGAGAGGATATCCAGGAAAAATCCTAACTGTGAGTATATTCTTGTGATTGGACAAAAATATCACTCAACAGAATTGACACTAGGAGGGCCTGAATTGGTCATTTCATTGTTACTTTAAATGCTAAATTGTTCATTGTTACTTGAGAGCCCTAAATTGTTGACTTTCTCTAAGCCCTCAATGCGCAATAGAATTGGCACTAGAAGGAGAGCCTATTTGAAGGTAATTGATTTGATTTAAGAAGTTCTTTTTAAGTCGTTCACATTTATATTTGAAAATTCTCTAATTTATGATGCATTGATTCTAAATTTTTACATATTGAGAATATTCCTTATTGTTATGGTTTAATTGATGCATTTTAATGAACATGGTGATTTATCAATTAAACATTTAAAATTTGGAAGTCTTTTCATTTCAAGATCACTAAGAACTTGTTGTTTTCATTGTTAAGGTTGGAACCAAAAATCATAATCACAAGATCTAAGGCTTTTGAAGAGACTATTTTCCATAGCATTTCTCCTAAAAAGAGGATCGGAAGGTCCAAGAGTCAATCGATTGTTATTCCACACAGTAGAAGTTCATTGCTACCCATCATCCCATTTGTTCCCCTACCAGTAATTACAATGGCAAGAGTTGCATCTTGGTTAGGTGCTCATATCTTTCCTTTAAACATTTTTGGAGTAGCCCATGACATTCCCAAAAACTCATAAAAGTATGTACCTAAATATAAACATAATGGAATTAGAATTTCTGGAGAGCATATTCAAGCTTACAATGATACCTTGGTTAGACTACAAGTTGAACATAAGGATATTGCTTGTAGAATGTTTCCTCTCACCTTAGATGAAATAGCATATGATTGGTCCATTAGTTTCCTTGTCAATTCCATTATATCTTGGGCCAAGTTGGAAATGACTTTCATGAATCAATTTAGGCTACCCATAGATCCTGTTGTAATATATCATCAGTTTGCATCAGCCAAGAGAGAGCCTAATGAACCTTTGAGATTTTTCAATACTCATTTCCATAAGTTGTATAGCACGTTAGTTGCTCCTTATACTCTTAAAGCAGCTACTGCCATACAAATGTACTTTAGGGTATTGGACCCTTTAACATCTATGTTTGTAAGGAGAGCTCCTCAAATCACTACACTTCCCATGGCATATAGTGAGGCTTTGGTTGTAGAACAATAGTTGATACCACAAGGTTTTGGGATAGGACAGTTGCCTTGCATAGGATAGCTAGGTGCTTACAATCAAGTGCCTATGATAAATCAAGCTTTGTCATAACAAATGCCTATGTTGAATTCCATGCCATTCAATAATATAAATTTGCCATACAATCCACCTATCACATCATTCCTCCTTTTACTTCTTCTACTCCTCCAAATGACACCATCATTCCTCATGATACAAGGGCTAGTAACAATTCCATACCTCCATCTCAAGTTGATCTGCCTCAAACACCACATGACAAAATTGCATATAATATTGTGGAGGATTTAAAGAAAACAAAAGCAAATATATATTTATTTGATGTTGCTAAGTTGACCAATCAGCAAGACTTTTTATGCAAGCTTTTGGTGATAAAATAAAAAACAAATCCTTGAAAGTCATGGATGTGTAATTTGCCTCACGAAGGGACAAATGAGAAGCTCCTCCCTTTATTTTGACCATAAGAATTATAGGAAGAGATCTACATAATTGTCTTTTTGATTTAGGAGCATCTGATAATGTCATGCCTCATATTGTTTGACAAAAATTAAGTTTGAAACCCATCCCTTATAACAGGATAGTTGTGCAATTGGATAAATCTAGATTTAATGAGGTTGAAATGCTTATAAATGTTCATATACAACTAGCCTCATAACCTAGGATACAACAGTATATTGATATACATATTGTAGATTACCTGATAGGTATGGAATGTTGTTGAGCAGAGATCGGTCTAGGAACTTAAATAGATACATGGCCACAGATTGTTCACATATGTGGCTATCATGGAAGGGTTTTGCTAACTAAATCAGATTTTAAAGAGAACCTAGACTCAAGGATTTGATTACTGAATATAACAAAACCAATGAAATTTTATACAATGATTCCGAGTTAGGTGTTTACACTTTGGAAATAAAATTGGATGTAGGTGAATCTGAAAATGAAATACCATCTATTAATCCAATTAAGGATGAAAATATTGTTTGGATGCTTAAATTTGATGGATCTAAATCCAAACAAGGTAGTGGAGCTGGTGTGGAATTGATTAGTCCTAAAGGTAAGTTGTCTCTAGCAGCTTATAGATTATAATTTTCTTTCACTTGTAATATTGCAAAATATGAGGTTTTGATATTTGGATTACAGTTGGCCTTAAAGAAAACATTAAATATATGAAAGTGCCAGAATATTCAGAATTGGTTGTTAAACAGGTGAAAGGTCAATACACATGTCATGATAAAAGGCTGATTCATTATAAAAATAGAGTTATGTATTTTATTGATGAATTTCATACTTTCAATATTTCATTGATATCTAGGAAGAACAATCAAATTGCTAATTCATTAGTTATCACAGCAGGTACTCTTAAGCCTATTGATAATAGGAGGCTAAATAAGTTTTCAATTGAGTTGATACCATATCCTTCTATACCTAACAATGTGAAAATTTTATAGGTATTTGAAAGTGACAAGCATATTTTTAATTTTGTAACTAATTCATGTATTTTTGAAAATTGGATGATCAATGAGGACAAAAGATGGCAAGAAGATGAAAATTAATATCATGAGATAACAAAGAAAATCAATGAGATTCATAAAGGTATAATTTCTCTCAAAAATATTTTTGATATTGATTACAAAAGCAAAAATTTTAATAAAACCTCACTCCTGTAGGATGCTTATAATTCTATTGATCTTGGTATTAGTAAAGACCCGCATAATGTACTCATAGGAAAGGCTTGCACTCATCATGAACAATAAGGGATTGTACAGGCTCTAAAATATTACGTTGATGTAATAGTTTGGAGTTATGAGAATTTAAAGACTTATAATGAAAACATCATAACACATACTATTCCTTTAAAGCCATATTCAAAACCATTTAGACAAAAATAAATACCAGTTAACCCATTGCTATAACCTCTTATATAAAAGTAGGTTAAGAAATTGTTAGATGCTAAAATTATTTTTCCAATCAGACATTCTACATGGGTAGCAAACATTGTACCAGTTAGGAAGAAAACATGTGAAATTTGTTTGTGTATTGATTTTAGGAATCTCAATAAGGCCTCGTAAAAAGATAACTACCCCTTGCCTTCTATTGATCATATTTTGCAAATGGTGAATGTTTTTGAGATGATGTCTTTTCTTGAAAGTTACTCTAGATATAACCAAATTCTTAATGACCCAAAAGACAGGATGAAAACTACTTTTACCATGAAGTGGGGTACCTGTTCTTACAAAATAATACCTTTTGGATTGCTTAACGCAGTTGCCATATTTTAGAGATCCATGGACTATGCATTTAGATATTTGATAGGTAAATGCATAGTTATTTATGTTTATGAAATTCCTATTTTCTCAAAGAACAAATTTGATCACGTTGATGATTTGAGAAAAGTTATTCAAAAGTGTAGAGAGCATGGCATTTCCCTAAATCCTAAGAAATGCATCTTTGGAGTAACTAAAGGTAAACCTTTAGGTCATGTCATCTCAAAAGATAGAATTTCCATAGATCCTGAAAGAATAGAAGCCATTCAGAAAATCCCTCTTCTTGGTAGCAAAAAATAATTACAATCATTTTTGGGGAAAATCAACTTTGTCAAGAAATTCATTTCAAGATTTGTTGAAATAGTCAAACCATTAAATGATATGTTGAAAAATTATGCTAACATTAATTGGACTAGTGAAGCTAAAGCAGCTTTTCAAGATGTTAAAAATGCAATATCTTCCACACCTATGCTTGTGATTTCTAATTATAAAAAACCTTTCTATATGTATTCATTTGCTTCTAAGCAATCTTTTGCTAGTATATTAACTCAAAAGAATGAAGATAATTTCAAAAATCCTATTTCTTGCTTGAGTTCACCACTAAAATATGCACGCTTGAAATACACTATTTTGGAAAAACATGTATATGCTCTCTTCAAAACTGTGAAGAATATTAGACATTACATTTTGCACAATAGAATTTTTACGATAAAACCTGGCCCAGTTTTCAAAACAATGTTGATGCAGAATGAATTAGGAGAAAGGAGAGGCAAATGGTTGTCTACTTTGCAGGAGTTTGATTTGGAGATCCGTCTGATGAAGCTTGTTATAAGATAAGGTTTGACAAAGTCTCTAGCTAAGATCGATCCTCAAATCGTGTGTCAACAATACACTGCAAAAAGCATCACCATGGATGAATGGTATAATGACATTGTGTATTTAATTTTGAATGGTAAGTGCCCTGATCACTTTAATGCTATGCAAAGAAGACCACTTCGACTAAAAAGCTCTAATTTTATGATTAAAGTTGGTGTGTTATACAGAATAAATCACAAAGGAATTTTCATTATATGTTTGAGTAAGGATGAGGCTATGCAAAATTTTAAGGAGTTTCATGGTAAGTATGGGATTGGGTATGGATCAGCTAATGCCATAATGCACCATATTTTGATATCTGGTTACTATTGGCCCCACATTTTCAAATATGTCCATGCCCATGTTTGTTCTTGCCATACATGTCAGATTACCACCAACAAAGAAGGAAATGCCTCCATGCCTTTACAGCCTATATTTGAGGCTAGACCATTTGCACAATGGGGTTTAGATTTCATAGGAGTTATAAACCCAAACTCTTCATCTAGTCATAAATACATTTTAACCACCACAAATTATTGCATCAGATGGACTGAAACAATTCCCACTAAGAACTGTACTTCTAAAGTGGTTATTCAATTTTTAGGATATATTGTTACTAGATTTTGTATGCCATATTCTATTATTTGTGATAATGGTTCTGCTTTCACTTCACTTCAGTTTGTAGAATGGGCATACGACAATAAGGTAAGCATAATTTTTTCTTCAAATTATTACCCACAAGGTAATGGTTTAGCATAATCTACTAATAAGAACTTATTGTCAATCATTAAGAAATTGTTTGAAATGAATCCTAGATACTGGAATAACAAGTTGAAATATGCTTTATGAGCGGATGGAACTAGATCAAAAGGATCCATTGGTACTTATCCTTATCATTTAGTTTATGGTCAAGAGCATATTTTTCCTGCTAACCTGAAATTGCAGACTCTTCAATTTATAAAATATTAACTTGAAACTAATGATAAAACAGAGACAAGATTTACTCACTTAATGAGTCTATATGAAAAAAGGGAAGATGCCATACAACATTTTAGTAAGCATCAGGGGGTTGTTAAAATATGGTTTGATAAGAGAGCTAAGGTCAAAGCCTTTAGGATTGTTGATTTGGTTTTATTGTGGGATAAGGCACACGAAAAGAAGGGTGACCATAATAAATTTGACAAACTTTGGTTAGGACCCTATCAATTTTTCAAGATTTTTGGGGAGAATGCACATAGATTGCAGAATTTGAGTGGAGAGAGTATTCCTTTACCTGTCAATGGGTAGTTCTTAAAGCACTATTTCCATCCCTGAGACAAAAAGCATATCTATCACTTGTATATATTTATCTCTTGTACATAGTTTTTTGTTTTGTAAGTTTGGCTTGTGTATAGATTTATTGTTTTGTTTTGGTTTTCGCTTGTACATAGTTTTGTGTGTGTATGTACCATTTGGATGCAGTCATAACTTGTTTGTTTGTTTTTTTGTGTTTTATTTTTAAAGTTTGTTTTTCCATTTTTTTTTGCTTTCAATAATACAGGTTCAGGCCAAATTTTACGTTTTTTTTTTCTATTCACATTTTGCTTCTTCCTTTTCACAGCATGTTTTGGTTTTGGTTTTCCAAATTGTGGTATGGTTGTGTAGTTGCGATAAACTTTTGTCACTTTATTGGAAATGTTTCTTAGTCATGGAAGATGAATAGCTTATTTGAAATTAGGTGAAATTGAATCTAAGGAGATTGGATTGTTCAGTAGTGTTGGCCATTTTGTATTCATTGGGAAATTTTTGTTTAAGTCCTAAAATTCAATTTTTGTACGAAGCGATAGTATATATTTTAACTTTCATATGTAATACTTTGAATAATATTCGGTCTGTAGAAATCTGATGTATTTTGAAGGAATTCTTCTTTGAATTTATCCTTTGTAAAAATCAAGAAGAAATATCCATTGAAATCTGAAAGGAGTGAAGAAAATAAGTTTCGAAGAAAATTTGGCAAAAATCTTCATATATATTTATGTTCGCCCTTGAGGTGGGGCGAACGCCCCATTCGCCCTTTCTTGGGGCGAATCTATTTTTAATGCATAAAGGTGAAATTATCTAAGCATAGAATCGTGTTCGCCCTTTCTTAGGGGCGAACGTGTCATTCACCCTTTTTAGGGGCGAACGCGCCTTGGAAATATTTGATGGCCTACGCGCCCAAACATGACGTTCGCCCCTCCTATGGGTGAACCACCTTGTGATAATGAAAGATCACGTTCACCCTTCCCTAGGGGTGAACATGTCGTTCGCCCTTTAATTGGGTGAACATGTTGTTTATTAAGATCGCGTGCGCTTGCTAAGTTGCGAAGGGGTGAAGCTGATGCTGGGGCGAAGATAAATTGAGCGAACAGGAATTTGGTCAAGACGTTGAATTTAGCATTTAATGAAGGGCACCTTTAGTTACTCCATTTTGTGGATCACGAAGAGGAAGGCAAAGAGAAATGAGCTTTCATGATTTCCAATGTATCAGAAGCGATCCAAAGAATTTAATGTTTTCTCCTAACATGCGC
Organism: Wollemia nobilis; assembly: GCA_028583015.1. Classification (NCBI taxonomy): domain Eukaryota; kingdom Viridiplantae; phylum Streptophyta; class Pinopsida; order Araucariales; family Araucariaceae; genus Wollemia; species Wollemia nobilis. The sequence goes on along the minus strand of JAQPPZ010002843.1, from coordinate 994,470 downwards.
ACCTCCGTCCGAAGTTTAGATTTTCAGGAATTTGTTCCCCAGGCGAATGGATTTTCAAAGAATTCGAGGAGGATTTCGCTGATTATGTCTTTGATCCCGGGACATTCTTCTCTCATATGTATTAAATGAAAGAGGCGAAAACCTCTATAAATACTAGGCAAATTTCATTGTAAAGAGGGGGTTAGACATTTTGCGAGAGATTTCTTTAAGCTCTCTGCATTAATAGAAGGCATCAGACTTCTGAATTCGTGAGTGGTCTTGTGTGTGATTACTTTCTGTACATTGTGCTTCTATTTCCATTCGTCTATCTGGTTTGCTATTGTATTTAAATTTTGTCATTGGATTTAAAGTTGCTAATGAGAAGGTGAATGTTGGAGTACCATTTTGATAGTTGCTATGGCAAGATTATGAGCCTATTCTATTATGTTTGCTTTCATAAATGCTAATTTGTGCTTGGGTTTTTTCTTGCTAGTTAGTCTAACACCAGTCCTGCACTTCGGCCTGTGGCCATATTTCCCATCTCTTTCTATTATTTCCAATTTCTTTCCTGCATCCCTAGTATTTTACCATTTTAGGATTTAGTTCGGGAACCAGCCCTCTCTGGAGATTGGCATGGAGGACATCTCTTTCCTCCGACCTTTCAATGTTGGTCGTATCTAGGGTGCATAAACGCAGTGTTTATTGATTAGGCAGATATTTGACCAACAGTTTTTGGCACGCCCGGTGGGACTTTCAAGGTTCCACTTTCAGCAGCACTAGGTTTGGTGTTCGCCTTCCTGCTTGAGATTAGAACATCTGGCGACTCAATTTTTACCTAGAACTCCATAAGCGTGAGGACGATGAAAGTTGTTTCTCATGAATACAAGATCAAAAGCCAAGAATCCTGATAATCAGATTAGATTTTATGAACTAGACATTCAAAGGCTAGGAGAGCATCCTCAAATAGCCACTTTTCGATGGACGTCTTCACTTCCTCATATCCCATCCATACCATCCATTTCATCTTCCCGGTTAGCTGGTGTGTTTTCCACTCCTGTAAGTCCTGTAAGTACTACCACCAGTTTTCCTCAGCCTCCGCCTAGTACAACCACTAGCGCCCTATAACCTACTCCCCATATTCCTATTCACATGGCTCAGAATCCTCCACCACATCAACAACAACTTCCAAGGTAGTTTCCGGCTTGGAATAGCTCAGGAGCACTGAATTTGCAGGCACAAAATCTCATACCTCAAGCTGCTCTGAAGGCTTTACCCACATATGATGGTACTAGAAAAATTGCATATGAGCATATCCAAGATGTGGCCTCTCTTGCAACTATTCATGATATAACTGATGAGGATGTGATGATAAAACTTTTGGTTTTGTCATTAAGAGGGAAATTGTTGTATTGGTACCGATCTTTGCAGCCTGGTACCATTACCTCATGGGATCAATTGGTAGAATTGTTGATTAAGAATTTCCATGAGCAAGCTGATCCATATTCTCTATTGCACCAGTTCACCTCGATTCAAAGACATCCATAAGAGGAACTTGTAGATTTTAATGTTCGATTTGCGTGAAGCTGGCAGAGGGTTCCAGATGGTTTGCGGCCAACCCATGAGCAAGCAACATTTTATTATCTTTGAGCGCTCAGTACCGATATTGGTATGGCGATGCACCAGGCCAATGTGACCACATTCTTGGATCTCTATACACAAGCTCAAAAGGCCGAATCAGATTTGATTGTTGTAGGTAGGCTTCCTCCGAAGGCAATGATACCTATTCTCCCTGATCTGCCATAATATCTTTACTCTAATGCATTTTTGCAGCCTATGTCATCGATGTATCCTGTCCCTTCATGGAATTCGGGCTCCCCTCAAGTAGCTCCTATCCCTGTCCCATAGTCATCTGCTATGAGCTTCCCATAATTTCCCATTCCATCAGTACCATCATAACCTTCATCCATTTCTTTTCCAACATTGCCAGTACCTCCAACCCCTTTACCCTTACCCACGTCGCAAGCACCCTTGCCATTGCCAGCGCCAACTCCATCACCCAATACAGATCCCCTCATGACCTTGTTACAAGAAGTAAAATCCAATAATGCGGCTTTGAGGATGATATCCAATGAGCTTACCACTGTGAGGAAGAAGCAAGCCGAGGCTGAGTTCCGATCAAGAAGGTTTCAGACTCCACCAATCACCTGGGAGCAAGCATCTACCAACAGGGGACCCAAGAAAAACACCATGATGCAAGCAAATGATGAGGTTAATGTGTCCAAAAGGACATATTGGTGTTCTACATGTAATGATCCTCATGGTGAAGATACATGTATGGTGCATTTGAACTATGTTCAGACATTAGCAAAAAGTTCTTCGAGCGGGCAAGTTAATATGATTCGAGAAGTGGAGCATAATTGTATGGTGTCATCTCCAGAGCAAGTTTCAGTCCTCACTAGGTCTAGAAAGAGGCCAATGACTGTTGATCCTGTAGACTTGCAACCTTTGAAAGTACCTACGGCTCCAAAAGTATAGGAAGAGAAGCGGGCATCCCCGGTAAAGATTCCTGATGCTGACAAGTCAAAAAATTCATCACCTAGGCAAGCACAAGATAAAGCGCAAGCTCAACCTTCGACTTCGCAACGCATCACCACTGCTCCAGTCCCTAGTGAGACAAAAGAGCAAGCTAAGGAAAGACTCAAGTATCCTTCATTGACAAAAAGGCAAAGAGTAGAGGCTATGCAACAGTATCGAGATAAGTATGAGCGGCCCCTAGAAGAAAAGGTCTCACCTGCTCGTGGCTACAGTATCATGGAAGAAATGAAGAAAATCCCAGCAAGGATTAGCTTGTATGATGCATTGCAATTACCTAGGCAGATTGATTTATTGCAAGAATCTCTGAAGACCGCCAAAGACCAAAAGAAAGATCATTTGCAAATAGTCTTGGCTCAAGCGCTCCCCACTTCGGTGATAGGTAAAAATTGGCCTCCCCCATTTTACTTATCTTTGAGAATGGAAGGGTGGATCATGCATAATTGTATGATCGACTCTGGTGCTGCCACTACTATCATGCCGAAGGTAGTATGCGAGGTAATGGGAATGGAGTATACGAGGAGCAGTCCAGGAGTATTACAGTTGGATGGTACGCCAGTTAAGACTGTTGGAGTAATCAAGGACATTCCAATTGTGCTCCATAGCATGCCATAGATTACTGTCATCCAGGAAGTTGTGGTTGTTGATTTAGAGCCCTACTTTAGCATGTGCCTTTCAAGAGAATTCACAGCTAAGCTGGGAGGTTATCTTTCCCTAGATTATTCACATTTGGAGATTTCGTTCAAGGGTAGGCGAATTCGCATTCATAATGAGAAGCCCTCCCCTTTTCATATTGAAAATATAGAGGAGGCAGAACAAGTCCCAGGCGCGGTGAACATGATGACCGAAGAATTGGAAGAGGTTGGTCTGGTTGAAGAAGCACTTGAGGAGCTTCACTTGGAAGATGAGTTTCTATTGACAGATTTCAATGCTATGATTGGAATGGATATTGGTTGTTATTCAATTCAGAAGATAGAGAAGTCCCAAGAGCAAGTCCTTGAGCCCCTAGAACCTGTTTTGCATCAGTTATGGAAGTTGTTCTTTGATGGCGCTCGATGTAAGAATGGTGCGGGAGTAGGTGTTGTGTTGGTCTCCCCTGAAGGCATACAAAAAACTTACTCCTACAGATTGACCTGGAGCTGTACAAATAACGCAGCTGAATACGAAGCATTATGCCTTGGCTTGAAAAAGGCCAAAAAGTTGGGAATTGAACAGCTGCAGATTTTTGGCGATTTCGAGCTTATAGTCAATCAAGTTACAAATAGATGTGTGTCAAAGCAACATTACTTGAAGGCTTATCACAATAGAGTGTGGGATATTTTGGAAGCATTTAAAGCTTTGAATATTCAAGCGATTCCTCGAGAACAAAATAGACATGCCGACATTTTAGCTTCCCTGGGCGCTAATTATTCTCCTGCTGAGCAAGTGGTCCGAAATCCCAAGATAGTGAGGGTGATTTATAGACCTTCCATTCTAGATAAGGGCCTCTATTGGTAGGTGTTTGATAATGATGAGAAAATAGTGAATTTTCTGCTCAAAGAAGCTGCCAGCGTAGAAGATAGAATTCTTGTGGAGGAAGAAAAGGAAGGAATGATTCAGTTAAGGAATAATCATATTCCTAGAGGTTTGATTTCACTAGAAAGTTTATTTGATCAAAGTGATAGGGCTGATAAACATAGGATTAAGGTGGATGCCAAGGAATACAGAGAATTGCAGTTGGAGCCAGGAAAGATCATCAAGATTGGTACCGATTGCGAATCAGATGAGATTGAAGGCATTAGAAATTTGTGCTATGAATATCTAGATATTGTAGCATGGAGTTATCAGGACTTGAAAGGATACGACAAGAACATGATTCAGCACACTATTGAGCTACAAGAAGGAGTTAAGCCTTTTTGGTAGAAGCAACGCCCTGTTAATCCCAAGATCGAAGTCCTCATGAAAGCAGAGTTACTGAAGATGCTTGAGGCGAAGATCATTTACCCTATTAAGCATTCCACCTGGGTGGCAAACCTGGTTCTTGTAAGAAAGAAGAATGGGGACATACGTCTGTGCATTGATTTTCAAAATTTAAATCAGGCATCACTCAAGGACCATTATCCTCTACCTCAGATAGACCAGATTCTTCATGTTGTGGTTGGTGCTCAGAGATTTTCCTTGCTGGATGGCTTCTTCGGGTACAATCAAATTTGGGTTAAGGATGAAGATCAATACAAGATGACGTTTACAACTAAGTGGGGCACATTCACTTACCAACGGATGCCCTTTGGACTTTCAAATGTCGGTGCTACTTTTTAGAGAGCCATGGACGTCGCCTTTGGTGAGTTGCTAAATAAAATCATTGTGATTTATCTTGATGATATGATGGTGTTTTCACATTGCAGAACAGATCATGTTTTCCATCTGAGGCAAATATTCGAGAAGTGTCAAGAATTTGGGATTTCCATAAATCCGAAGAAGTCAATTTTTGCGGTCAAGGAAGGGAAGTTGTTGGGCCATGTGATTTCATAGGAAGGATTGGCCATAGACCCTGCACGAGCCGAAGCGCTCATGAAATTGCCATTACCAGCTAATAAGAAAGACTTGCAGTCCTTCTTTGGATAGATAAACTTCATTCGTAAGTTTATTGCCGATTTTTCCCAAGTCGTCAAGCCCATGACTGAGCTCTTGAAGAAGAATGTTGAGTTTAAGTGGACAAAATCCAGGAAGCGAGCTTTTCAAGAAATCAAAGAGAGGATTACTCAAGCGCCAGTGTTGATCAACCCTGACTACTCCAAAGACTTTATACTTTATGCAGTAGGTGAGCAGGAGAGCTATGCTGTCGTGCTAACACAAAAACAAGATGATGGCGAAGAAAAGCCTATCGCTTTTCTAAGCCAGGTTATAGCACCACACCAGGAAAAGTACAACTTTATAGAGAAGCAGGTTTATGCAGTTATGAAAGCATTGAAGAAGTTTCACCACTTTGTTTCTCAGAGTAAGACTGTGGTTTACGTCATTCATCCTGACGTTCAAAATTTTATAATTCAAGGAGAACTGGGTGATAAGAGGGTCGGATGGGTCTCGAAGATCCAGGAGTATGATGTAGAGATCAAGCCAATGAAATTGGTTCGTGGGCACGCTCTGTGTCAAGAGTTGGCCAAAAGCGTTGTTGTTGAGACAAGTCGTGAAGATGTGATTTGTGTGAATAGTGCAACAGGCGACAAAGAGTGGACCGAGGAACTCATTGAGTATTTTACTTCTGGAAGGTGTCCTAGCCACCTTAACCCTTCACAGCATCGAAGGTTCAGATTGTAGGTGCTCAGGTATGTACTGTTGCCCAATGGACTATATTATAAGAATATTGATGGTATACTCCTTAGATGTGTAAAAGATTCTAAGAAGGGAAAATTTTTGGAAGAGTTCCATTTCGGGCTATCAGGAGGGCATTATGCAGGCAGACCTATGGCTCTAAAAATTATTCGGGCGGGGTATTATTGGCCCACTCTGTTCATCGATTCACACAAGATAAGCCAGCAGTGTGACAGTTGTCAAAGATATGTGGGTCGAGTTAGGAAAGGAGCATCACCGCTGCATCCGATCCAGGTGGAAGCACCCTTTCAATAGTGGGGTCTCGATTTTATAGGAGTTATTGATCCACACTCCTCTACGGAACATAAATATATTTTGACCATGATAGACTACTTCACCAGATGGGCGGAAGCTATACCCACCAAGAAAGCAGATCAGGCAACTGTTATTTCTTTTATGGAAAGCCTCATCACCCATTTTGGCATACCATATTCTTTAGTCACTGACAATGGTACTCCCTTCATTGGAGCTAAAATTATAGAATTCGCTAGCAGATATGGTATTTACTTGAAGACATCTTCCAATTATTACCCATAGGGGAATGGATTGGCTGAGTCTACCAACAAAAATTTGCTTCGTATTTTGAAAAGAATAATGGGCGACAATAAGAGAAGTTGGCATTTGTTATTAAATCAGGCACTTTGGGCTGACCACATTTTAGTGAAGAAGTCTATAAAAACCTCCTCGTATGCTTTGGTTTATGGGAAAGAAGTTATCCTTCCTACTCACATTGAGCTTCCTGTGCTCCAAACGTTGCAGATGTTCCAAGATGAAAATGAAGAAAATAATCCTATGGAGGTAAGACTGGCGTAGTTGTTGCAATTAGAAGAAGAAAGGGAGCTAGCTTACCATGCTTTCGTAGAACATGCTGCAGAGATGAGGAAGTGGTTCGAGAAAAGAACATCTGATCGAAGCTTCCAGGTGGGCGATTTGGTATTAAAATGGAACGAAAAGAAATCTAAGCCTGGAAAACATCATAAGTTTGATGCAATATGGGAAGGACCTTTTCAAATTTCTGTTGTCACCTCTTCTAATGCATTCCGACTTTGTGACATGGAAGGGTACGAGCTTCCTATTCCAGTGAATGGCCTTCATTTGAAGGCTTATATTTCATAATTTCAAATCAAAGGTAACATCTTGTATATATGTAAATATTTTTGTGTTTTGAACAATTTTACATATGTGTAAATATGTTTCTAAAAAAAAAAATGATTGTTAAAATTTTGAGATGGATGAGTGTGATAGAGCTTCGCATGCACCTTTTGGAGGAGGTGAATGTCATGTTCACCTATCTTTAGAGTGAATGCGCTTTGATGATGTCATCAGGAAAAAAAAAAAAATAGATGCATGGGCTTTTAAAAATATATAAATAAAATGGAAGAAAGATAAGAAAAAAGGGAAAAGATAGGAAATATTTAGAAAAGGAGGGAGAGTTTTAAAACTCATTCACCCATGGAAGGGAGTACTTTTCGTATGAAGACAAGAATCGCCCATGGAATTATAAGCGCTCGAAAGGATTTTCTGAAGAAGGTGTTGTCAATGGCATGTTTGGAAAACTAATTCGCCCTAGGGTTACGTGGTGATAATCGGAAGTAGTGGGCGCCGAATTCAAGTAATAATTTTCAAACGTGGGAGGCCCTCGGATTGAGCTTTTCAAGGCAACAGTCAGAATTGATGATTGGGTAATTAACGGCTGGGTTGGTTTCCCTAACAAGCTTCTGGTGCTAGGGCACATTTTTCTATAAGATTGCACAGTGCAGAGGGCACGATTTTTTAGGAGAATCCGGTGGTGAATCAGAGAAGAGGATTTTTGCGCCTTGGAAAGGACGTTTGAGCAATTTTTCGAAGAATATTTCTCTCCGAAGATGTGCACGCATTTAATTCTATAATTACTGTAGTAGTTGATAGCGCCTCTATAAATTTTGGGAGGTAAAGGGCAAATTTTGTTTTTCCTTATTTTTAAAATTTTTGCTTCTTTGTATCCTGCGTTTCGAAGTGCAGAGGAGTTTTTGGAAGTCTCGGAGTAGGAAATTGTAGAAGTGTCATAGCTTTTTATCTGGCAAGATGGGCAGATATAGTAAAGAACCAAAAGAGGCATAGGAAGTTGTAGAAGTGAAGCCAGCTAAGAAATGAGAAAGGAGTTCGAGGGCTAAGAAAGCTCGACAGAATGATTATGTTGACCTGGATCCCTATGAAGATAAAATGGCCAAAATTGGTGATTGTTTGATCATGCATAAGGGAGTTGACCGGTTGAGGCAAGAGGTCGAAGCTGTAGTGAGTCAGGGGGTTTCCTACAATAGTTGGCTCACAATGCCTCACAATTCATAGCTTTCATGGTATCTTTGTTCACCCGTGCACCCATGCCCCGAGCTTATCTAGTTAATTGCATAATTTTATGACTCCTCTACTAGGGCCATCCAAAATGCTAGGAAAGAGATTCTATTTACGATTACACTGGATGAGGTCCGAGAGGCTTTTGCCTATGGGGTGAGCGCACCGAGTTATGTAGTAAGCAAGAAAATTCATACGGATGAGCAAGAGGATAGGTATGTTTCCATAGTTACTATGAGACAATTCATGGAAACTCAGCTCGTCAAGGAGCCATAGATGGGGCAGCTACCAAATTTGCCTAAACCTCTTTCAGAGTTCAAGTGCCAGGACATCTATTCCATGCTTGCCTGGATTGTTGGGTTGCCCTCAGATGAAATGGTGCATAAATGGCAGGCAGCTATGGCTCAATGTATTTGCAAGGTGGAATTTTATTCTCCCGCTGCTATGAGGCAGGGTGGAAATCCGATTTATTTTGATTGGGCCAAATTTATTTCTCGAAGAATCAATTCGTAGTTGCAAAAATTGCAAGAAGGAAAGTCCAGATCATTTTGGTACACTTCACTGCTGGTATGGTTCTTCTTCTTCCAGATGCAATGACATTTTTCTTTTATTGTTGTTACATAGATGGGCAAAAAGAATGAGCCCCTACCGGTTTATAAGTGGACTCAGGTGTTAACGAAGAAAGAGTCTGTCTACAACTTTAATAGTTGGTTTTTGGGCCCTGCCATTGAATTGCTTTGTGGTAGTTGTGACTGAGTGCCACGCGACTTGAGAGATGTTGTTGTTTCAGAGGAGAAGGGTGACGTATTTTTGCTCACTCAGGGCGTGGTTGTTCGAATTTTTGGATATACAGGTAAACCATTTTTGTTGCCTTATTTTGCTACTGCACGCATTTTTGCAATGGAAGTTGTGCGCCAGATGGATTATATCAATGACATATACGGCTCTGGATGAGGAAAAAGGACAACTTGTACTATGCCTTTTAAGTTCGGAAGTATAGAAGTGAACCAGATTGGGCAAAATCACCTTCTGACGGTGGCGCTTCAGGACCTGGGACTAATTGAGTTGCCACAGCGTTGGCGATACGACCCACTCAAAAAATTTTTGGAATTTATTAAGGCGAAGACCTTTCATTGCTGCCCACGCCCGGATATTCAGAAGCGGTGAAATAATTTTGATGGGCTAGACATGAACTGGCATATAGAGAAGATGTCCTCCCTTCCTCCATGGCATGATTACTATGAGCAGGAAGCGGAGTATAATCCAGAGAAGAATACAACACATATTCCTCCTCCAGGTCTGTTCATAACTATCAAAGAAGCAAATCCTGATTGGAAGGAGGAGAAAATTATGAACTGGTGGGTGATGCACATTCATCGGAGGAAGTCGTATGTTGCTTATGGGTTGAAGCTTGATACCCAATTTTTTGAAGTTTATGATAGGTTCATGGAGTCCTATCAACCCGTTGCTTTTGCCACTATTTTACCGCAAAGTTTTTAGCAGTCCGAAAGTGGCGAAAGCGAACCTGAGGAGGAGAGTCCTACGGTTGAGGATGAAGCCAAGGATGAAGAAGAAGAAGAAGAACAACAATATGTCTTCCAAAGGTGGTCTCAAAGAATGAAGCACCCTCAGGAGGAGGCTCCCATGCCCAAGCAGCAGAGACAGTCGATGGCACCTCCATTTCCTAAAGTAGCTAAATGGCCTCGCACTGGTGCGGCCACTACATTCACTGTTACAACGCCCATGTCTTTGGGTACTATGATTCCTGCTATGTCAAGTTCCATAGTCGCCTCTATACTGGAAGTGAACCCTTCACCCAATGTTGAGCTCCCTACTTCAGTAGCGCAAATGTTTTCGATGGCGCAGCAAGAGGAGGAGGAGCAACTTTCTAAAAATTCTCATGTTGAGATTTTGAATGAGGAAATAGCCCTCAATGTTGGTGAACATGAGGTAAATCAAGAAGAGGAGGCAGTTGCGCAACCTCCCCCATCCATAGAACAAGTGGCGCTTGCACCCCAAGGTACATCATCTTTTCCCTCTTCTTCCCTTTCTCTCATCGAGCACGCAGTGATTTCTTCTTCGGTCCCATCTGTTACATTTTCGTCCCCTCCACTTTCTATCTCTCCATCCTTTGGTATTCCTTCCATTTCATTTTCCATGGTTCCCTCTTCCACTTCTACTTCTTCTATTTCTGAAATCACTATTGCTCCTTCTTTCATTCCCGCTCCTTTGTCCTCTATTTCTTTTAGTTCGTATGCATCGGGGACAAATCCTTTTTTTCATCCCCTTCCCTCGGTCATCACTTCTTCTACCATTACGGCTGTTAGTACGCAAGTTCCATCTAGGATTAGCATAACTGCAGCCACACCTGTGTCTACCACTTCATCCACCCTTTCTCTCCCTTCCACCGTTCTCGTATCCATTCCTCCACTTCAATCTGTGTCATCCGTGTCCACTGGGCCTAGTCGCTCAGAATTTTTTGTCCCATTTACACCATTTTTGGAGCTGCAGACTATTCCAGATGTGCAGGTAGCCCGCAAGCAGCCAGACATTGAAAAATTAAATCGAGCGCACCTGAGCTCTTCCCAATGGTTGAAGAGTATGCGGTGAAAGGAAGCTTTGGCACTGGCACGGCCGATCAAGAAGGTGGCTTTCGATCCAATTGCCAAGGAGGCTCATGTGACAACATTCACTCCGCTGGTTTAGAAACCCCAAGGTGAGTTGCAACCTGAAGATTATGTTTTTGAGACTATCATTGAAGATCTGACGTGGATTGATCCCATTGAAAAAATGGGTAACATGCAAGTAGATATGAGCTCATTGTATTTGCATGGGGAGCACTATAAAGAAAAATATTTTGAGGTGCAAGATAAAGTGCTAGAGTTTGAGAGCGCACTGGCCAAGAGCAAGGTGACAGAAGAAAAAATGGCCACTAAAAATGAATATTTGCACAATCAAGTCAAGGTGCACTTGAAGGAGCGTGATGTTGCTCGAATTGAAATGCATAACCTTCAACAACAGGTAGAAGAACTCAAGAAGCAGCTTGAAGCCAAGGCCACACCTGTTGCGGGATTTTCGCATGATAGTGTAAGAGACATTCGCCTTCGCTCCGTCCAAAATTCTATGAAGTTGGCTGCACATACCATCAAGGTGTTGTAGTATTTATGGGAAGCGAGAGATACAGATCCATCTTGGGCAACAAATGATTGATTCTATGGAGGAGTTGCTTTCACCCTATATGGAGACAGTTGTGAAGATACAAGCTTTGTTGAATACGCCTTTGCATATTCGCCCTCTCAACGAGATGGATTATGCCTGGTCCCGAGCGCGAGTAACCCTACGAAGCTATTTTTAGTGCATGGACCTTGTAAATGAAGGGTGGGCTGTCCTCAATACTATTGAGCGGGAGCATACTATTTCGATGTCTCATTTTGAGACTATTGACCGGCTGGGCTTCACTACCTTCCTAGATGAATGGGGTGAGCCTCTTCCGATGGAGCAATTGCAAGAGCTCTGGAGTGCATTCATTGAAGATACTATAGATATTAACGCCTTGGATGAGCCCCTTACTGAAGCGCAAGTGTTGCCTCTGATGGAGAAGTATACACGCTTGGAGTTATCTCTTTATGAATTGGCCTAGCGTTCGAAGCACCTCAGCTTGACGGATGTGCAAAGTCTTCACTTCATTTATGAATCTCTTAGCGTTCATTGCTTATTTACCATCGAAGCTTGGCATGATGTTGTTCACACTTACGAGGCCCTTTCAAAGATTATTGCAGAGCAAGAAGAGAAAGCGATGGCAGATCGTGAAGCAACAGTAAAAGCGATGGAGGAAGCTGAACGTGTTGAAGTGCTCAGAGTCACAGCAGAGGCAGAGAGACAAGAGCGCGCACAAGCAACCACCAGAAAATGAGATGTTTGTAGCCATAATGATCGCATCTACTGTACAGACTCTGCACCCAATGGATAAAGGCTTGGGATCGCTTGCATCCATGCGAGTTGGATACCCCATGAGTCACCAAGAAATGTTGGCCATTTTGTATTCATTGGGAAATTTTTGTTTAAGTCCTAAAATTCAATTTTTGTACGAAGCGATAGTATATATTTTAACTTTCATATGTAATACTTTGAATAATATTCGGTCTATAGAAATCTGATGTATTTTGAAGGAATTCTTCTTTGAATTTATCCTTTGTAAAAATCAAGAAGAAATATCCATTGAAATCCGAAAGGAGTGAAGAAAATAAGTTTCGGAGAAAATTTGGCAAAAATCTTCATATATATTTATGTTCGCCCTTGAGGTGGGGCGAACGCCCCATTCGCCCTTTCTTGGGGTGAATCTATTTTTAATGCATAAAGGTGAAATTATCTAAGCATAGAATCACGTTCACCCTTTCTTAGGGGCGAACGTGTCATTCACCCTTTTTAGGGGTGAACGCGCCTTGGAAATATTTGATGGCCCACGTGCCCAAACGAACATCACGTTCGCCCCTCCCATGGGTGAACCACCTTGTGACAATGAAAGATCACGTTCGCCCTTCCCTAGGGGTGAACGTGTCGTTCACCTTTCCTAGGGGTGAACACATTTTTTATTAAGATCGTGCGCGCTTGCTAAGTTGCGAAGGGGCGAAGCTGATGCTGGGGCGAAGATAAATTGAGCGAACAAGAATTTGGTCAAGACGTTGAATTTCGTATTTAATAAAGGGCGCCTTTAGTTACTCCATTTTGTGGATCACGAAGAGGAAGGCAAAGAGAAATGGGCTTTCATGATTTCCAATGTATCAGAAGCGATCCAAAGAATTTAATGTTTTCTCCTAACATGCGCACCTCCGTCCGAAGTTTAGATTTTCAAGAATTTGTTCCCCAGGCGAATGGATTTTCAAAGAATTCGAGGAGGATTTCGCTGATTATGTCTTTGATCCCGGGACATTCTTCTCTCATATGTATTAAATGAAAGAGGCGAAAACCTCTATAAATACTAGGCAAATTTCATTGTAAAAGGAGGGGTTAGACATTTTGCGAGAGATTTCTTTAAGCTCTCTACATTAATAGAAGGCATCAGACTTCTGAATTCGTGAGTGGTCTTGTGTGTGATTACTTTATGTACATTGTGCTTCTATTTCCATTCGTCTATCTGGTTTGTTGTTGTATTTAAATTTTGTCATTGGATTTAAAGTTGCTAATGAGAAGGTGAATGTTGGAGTACCATTTTGATAGTTGCTATGGCAATATTATGAGCCTATTCTATTCTGTTTGCTTTCATAAATGCTAATTTGTGCTTGGGTTTTTTCCTTGCTAGTTAGTCTAACACCGGTCTTGCACTTCGGCCTATGGCCATATTTCCCATCTCTTTCTATTATTTCCAATTTCTTTCCTGCATCCCTAGTCTTTTACCATTTTAGGATTTAGTTCGGGAACCAGCCCTCTCTGGAGATTGGCACGGAGGACATCTCTTTCCTCCGACCTTTCAATGTTGGCCGTATCTAGGGCGCATAAACGCAGTGTTTATTGATTAGGCAGATATTTGACCAACAGGTAGTTATTCTTGAATTGTGAATTAGAATGATGAAGATTGAAGTAATATGATATTTTGTTGAAGCTTCACATGTAACACTACATTTAAAGGATATTTTTATCCTGAAGGATGAAATCATTCTAGTTTTTTTATTAGGCAAAAAAAATTATATATTCCATCTTAAGCCTTATATTATCTCTAACCTAAGATGCGCATATGATATTTGCAAAGCAATCAAATGCTTATAAAAAAAAAGAGCAAATCAATCAAAATCCTAGGTGGTTTGAATAATATCTATCGGGGCTATAAACGCCTAGCTGACAATAGAGTAATGTCTAGAAGAGATCAAGATCATATCCACTGGAGCTATGGACACTCGACTGGAAGTGGAGCAATGCAGAGGTAAATTTATGAGTAACATTTTCAAAGCCTAATTGCAAAACAAATGAGAAAATTCTTATAGATTCAAAAATGGAGAATGAATTCACAAAACACACACTAAGCTAAAGAAAATGAAATGTTTATGTTCAATTGAAGTTATTTAACCCCATATTCCTTGGATGTTACTAGATGATTTATATTTTACTAAACTTTGGTTTTCTTGACTAGGTTCTTTATCCAAAATGCTCAGGAGCATTTTTCATTAGAGTCACCATTTGTTGTTGCCATTGCACAATGTACCCCAATTGGGGATCCACTTGAAATTTTTGATATTATGTGATTTTTGGTTTGCATCGTTTGTTTTCATTTATGATGTCAGAAAGAAGTCAATAAAGTTTGAGGGTCTTCTATAGTCATATTTTTGGGCACTAGATATGTTTGTGATTAATATTTTGATCTCATGTGTTTGTTCTCATATTCGTACTAGGAAAATCATTCCATTTTCGAGTACCATGTTGAACCTGCACATTAATAAAATAATAATAATAATAATAATAATAAATAGAAAATATATATATATAATAAAAGAAAATTAAATAAATTTAAAAATGATAATAAAAGGAAAAATATAAAATAGTAAGGTAATTGTTTCATTGAATAATTTCTACATGGTGGAATTATCATGTTAAATAATGTCCACATTGTTTAAAAGTCCACTTTGTAATTAATGATTTATTTTCCACCTCATATATTTCTTATAAAGTAATAGGGATTTTTCATTTTTTTATATAAAGTAATTTTGAATTAAAATTTTGAATTAATTTCATGTTTATATTTTTAGGTTACAAAAAGAATGGTGGCCCGATTTTTGAGGTGAACCTTGATCTGGCCAACCAGCGAACACAGCGTCAGAGCGGAGGCATGGACGTGGAGGTACAAATTTTGAGTAATGGAACAATTTTCAAAGCATATGCAAGGTAAACCAACGGATGCAACATGTAAGCGTGGTCAACACGGTCTAACCTACCATGAATACCTAGTAGTCGGTCAGGGGCTTAGTTGAGTCAATAAGACTAATGCATGTTTTTGTTTATAAATCCCACACTATGTCATCCTTAGATACATGTGGGATTAAAACATAATATGTTGATTATTGTTATGGGGGGATGGAATGCTCCACATAATAGAGTTGAATACCCGGCGGTATGTAATGTTAATCTAGCAAAGGGTTGACTAGTGAATACAAGGCTACGAAATATTGTGGACAGGCGGTGACGAGGACCCAGCGACAATTTACCATACTCAAACAATGCAATGGAGAGATTTCAAATTATGGATGAATGACTCCAACCCAAGTGCCCTTCCACTGAATGAATTGAAGAAGCATAACCGAAAATAATTGCTTGGTCTGGAAAATATTGCAGACTCCCTTATACTTTAAAAAATTTAAACCTCCGAGTGATTGATAGGTAATATGTTGATAGCGAGTGATGAATATATTGTTGTTGTCATAAAATATGGGAAAAATATGAGGCAGCGATGTTAAAGATTTCTTTTGAAAATATCGTAGTAGACGGTAGTAACCCTATCATAGCCGACAGGGATAGTTAATGAAATTAATTTAAAATGGATAGTATTCATCACATACAAGATGTTCCTCTTCAAACCACTGTTTAATTTTATTGAACAAATTCATAAAGGGTGGACATCTGACAATATTATTTGGACCCCGGTCCTTAACTCTGGAGCATCCACAAAAAAGGAGCAGTCGTTACATTACAGTGAATTCTACGTCAATAGTTGGTTACCTCAAGCGGATTAAATGGGTATGCTTAGGTTTTGGATGGATAAGTTATCTTCAAAATGTGTATATTTGGTAAAGCACAAAGAAAATATGATAGATTATATTACAGGCCCGCTCTTGGAGGAGTATAGACAACTAGTGAAGGTAAACTTTGTTCAAGAGAACGAAGACACAATATTGATATTGTGTACACTCCTTGGTCCAATTTAAGAAAGATTGCAACTGTGGATGTTGGGTAAGTCGATTTCCATAACGTCAAGCTTGTTAAAATTGCAAGAGTGGAGAAGCACATAAGTGAAATTATGAATCGCTTGAATAAGACTAAATTTGAGCAGAAGCTCAATTTTAAAGCTGAAAAGAAAGCTATTGCTATAGCAAAAAGAGCAGAAAGAAAGGCTCGATTTAGAGAAAAGAAATGATGTGAGGGATTGGAGATAAGAATCTACAAAGGATTTATGGTTATCGATGACTTCTAATAAGGATATCACGTCAGGAAGCAAGTCTCTCTGGAATGTGGGAGAAGATTCATATGATATTTTCCAAGAGAAAGTAGCATAAACAGTGACATATGGCTAAATATTTTGTAAACTTATATCCTTCTAAGAGAACCTTTGAGATATGTCATGCAGTAGAAAGGACATTGAATCTTCGATCAGCATGTTCGATCACAATAAATTATCATAGCCTTGAACCGAATAACAAAAGAAGAGTGGCACATAATAGCGTGTTTATAATGATCAATACGGACGAGTGATGGATTTTAGTTTATGCATGCTACTAGTGAACTCCACAGATGATGGTTTACTTAATAGTCGTTATATCATTAGCTAACTTGGATGTATTTAGTTCTTGTTTTTGGAGGATGCCAGCGGATGTGGCAGAAGTGTTATCAGAGTTTTTAAACAAGTGGAGGATGCGACGGTTATAATTTGAAACGTTAGAAAACTAAACAAGCAAAAAGGAAATGAAGGGTTTTTGGAAATTTTAAATATCCATTCAAATGCACAAAAAAAGTCGGAGACTTTGTGGAGCAAGTGCATGTTGGAAACTTGATTTCGTGGAAGAAGCATCTCCTCCCTGGTTGTTGGACTGCACCAAATTTCACCCATTGTAATCGATTTAAGCAAGGTATTCTGAAGGAACATGAATTCAATATCTTCCATTTTAGCAATGTATTGGAATTTTTAATAAGTTATATGCATGCGGATGGTATACTTATTCATTTTTTTTAATATATTGCATTATTCCCTTAGAAGCTTGCATCACATTAATTCTGGGTTGTGTGAAGACTAACCGGATTCATATTAATTTTAGTTCAGACTATTTGTTTATGGAGATTCAGGTTGAAATTTTAGAAGTTACAGCAACTTGTTCTTTTCATTTTATTTTTCTAACCCTGGTATTTTATTTTTGTTAAAGTTTCATCAAATAAAAAATCAAAATCAAAAATCAAAACCTTTAAAAAAGAAATGCGTAAGTTTCAAAATCAAAAATTCAAATTTTCATTTTACGTAAGTTCACTTTTTTAATGAAAATTTGAAGTTTTAAACTTTGCACAATTTTTCCAAATAATCAATTAGTTTCATTTTATGAAAATTGAAATTTCAATAAATTTCAATTTTTCATTAAAGTGAATAATTAATATGATATTCCAAAGTTTTTACATTGCAAAGTTAGATTCAATCACTTTATTTTTATTCTCAAGCAAATCTTAACAATCGAAGGTAAAATTGGCTTAACAATCAAAGATAAAATTGGCTTAAAAATAGCAGATAAAATTGGCTTAACAATTGAAGATAAAATTTGATTAACAATCGAAGATAAAATTTTATTAACAATTTGAGATAAAATCAATTAAAATCAAATTTTCAGAGGTTAAAATAAAATATTTATCAAATTTCGAAGGTTGTTAGTTGATGAATAATTTCACCTTTTCATAATTTCCGTGAACAAAAAAATCATTGCAAATCAAATCAACCCAAAATAAGCCCCTTGTTAACATGTATATGCAACACTGAGGTATCCAATTAACTTTTGGTATTTCACATTTTTCACTAAGCATTCCAAGAAAATTTGTGCATTAAGCAAAACCTTGGAGAAATCACAAATGTTTCCTTGCAAGAGAGGATATCCGAGCAGAATCCTGGCTATGAGTATATTCTTGTGATTGGACAAAAATATCACTCAACATGAAGGACTTGGGACAATTGTCACCATCCGACAACAAGCCCAAGAGAAGGAGAATTTGGCAAGGAGTGCCATATCCCAAAAGAAGAATCTAGTGAAAGACCTCAAGATATTCATAATCTTGAGAAGAATATCCTTCTTGAAGTCAGAATTCAACAAGAAGACTTGAAGACAAAATAAGCTCATCAAATCTAGGATATTTGAAGATTACCTGTCACAGCAAGAAGGTACCACTTCAAAGATAAAGACTTCTCCAAATCTACAAGAGAAAGAGGAGACCATAAGAGGAGAACAAGCCACCAAATCTTAGGCTCATGAAAGAAAGTTTGAGACCATATTTTGGTGAAGAATGACCTCTTCAAGATAGTCTACAAAAAGTTACAAGATCCTACTTGAAGCAGCAACTTGGTGATATTAGACACCAAGATCCACATCCTCTACAGTAGTAGCAAAAGAGCTACATAAGCTTTTAAAAAGGTATGCAACTATTGGTGTAGCTAACTCATTAACTGATTACTTATCAGATTCATTGGAGCACCTTATTTGGATTAAAGTTGCAAGAAGGGAAAGTAGAATTACAGTCTTCAAAAGTGCAAAAATAAAAGGCTCATTTTAAGGTTCATTTGCACATTAGGGGTTGATTAGATTTCAGAGTTATCTATCAACTACCTAACTTCTACTTTAAAAATAAAAATAAAGGAGAAAAAAAAGACGATCCTACAACTTTGTTTGTAGTGAAATATGCATTGGTTCATTCTAGATTATGCTTTGCAGTGTAATTATTAAGTGCAATTTTAAGAGATTAATGGAGCAATAATGTGATATTATTGTTACCATTAAAAGGTGCATTTTTAAGCACTATACTAATTGATTTGTTGACTAGTTATCTTAATTAATTTATGTTGTGGAAAGCATAAAAATTAGCACAAAATCTACAGTACTTTCATGGCCTATAGAAGCCACCATTAGAAGCAAAATGTGAACAAGAAAACCACCATTGAAGTCCTTGAAAAAAGCCACAAGAGTCAATATACTTTAGGGGGGAGTTATATAGTTACTTCATACAATGTAATAAATGCTCAAGAGTCAATATACAAGCTATATATGTTCAAATTATCCCTTGCATAGCTAGGTAGAGTGTTGGCCAAGGAACCTATTTTACCTATATAAGAAAGGCCTCATTGTAATACAGAATATGTACAAATAGAGAGAGAGGCAGGAACATAGTAGCTTAGAGTATAGTACAGTTCTATGTAGATCACCATCCAGTGGTGATGGGTGCAATGTAGTTCTGTAGCTTTATTAATGGAGTTTTATTTTCCTCCATAGCTACATTGTATTCATTTATATCATTTATATTTATCGCATATCTCAGTCATCTAGAAGATTTACTTTCTTTCATATTATTCTGCATCTCGTGATTCTTATCTTCCTTTGGCCATTACATCAAAAGCTAACACTTTGTACTTGTCAAGTGTCCCATCTACTTTATACTTAATCTTGTAAACCCATTTGCAACCCACAACTTTCTTTCCTGGAGGTAATTCTACTAGATTCTATATTTTATTCTTTTGTAGTGATGAATATTCAAATTCCATAGCTACCTTCCAATGTGAATGATTTAGAGCTTGAAGTGTTGATGTTGGCTCTACTGTAGTGCTTAGTAATCTTTTGTTCATTCTAGTTTGACTACGAGTTTGAGGTCTTATAGTAGTAAGGTCTAGCATTAATTCCAATTTTGATGAGTGTGTTTCTAATACATATTGGTTCTTTCCTTTGAGAGACTATTGAAGTGTTTGTACTTTCATTTTCCTTATCTTGGGGTTCTGACTCTATATCTTTGTTTACCAAGTCTTCCTCTAAGAAATTTAGAACTTTTGCATCATTACTTTGTTTTTCAATTTCATTTTTTATTTTTCATCAAAAACAACATCTCTACTTATATATACCTTCTTTGTACTTGGATATATTATTATATACTCTACAGATTCATCATTCTAGCCAACAAATATACCAGCCATAGTTTTTCATCTAATTTTGTCCTTTTCTATTTTGGAATATGCATATAAGATTTGCATCCAAATATTCTTAACTTTTCAATATTTTGTTTTTGTCCTGACCATGCTTCTTCTAGTGTAACATGATTGAGTATTCTTGTAGGTAATCTATTTTGTAAGCATAATGTTGTTTTGACTACTTCTGCCCAATATTTATGATCAATATGAGCTTCTTTTTACATACATCTCACCATTTATATTATATACTTATTTCTTCTTTTCACAAATTCATTTTATTGTGATGAATATGTTGTAGTGAGTTGTCTTTTAATTCCATTTTCTTCTAGAAATAGATCAAATTATTTTGATATGAATTCACCTCCTCTATCTAACCGAATAATTTTTATAGTCCTTCCTGATTCTTTCTCTACTTGAAATTTGAATTGTTTAAAGTGACTAAATGCTTCTAATTTGTACTTCATGAAGTATACCCATATTTTTTGGTATGATCATCAAAAAATAGTTGAAAATGCTTATGTCCTCCAATGCTACTAACATTCATTGAACCACATAAGTCTGTATATATTAATTCTAATGGTTGTTGAGACCTAAGCTAAAGAAGTTAAAAAATAATTATATGTTGCTTTTTTGCTAAACATTCTAGACAAACAATGGATTCCAAAGATAGGTTTGGTATCCCTTTAACCATTTTATATTTGACCATTTCATTTATAGATGATGCATTGGTATGTCCCAAATATTTATGCCATAGATCTGATATCTTAGCTAAAAAAGCCAAATGTGTAGTAGTATCCAAGACAAACAGACTACCTTTATTGGAACTTGAAGCTATCATTTTTCCTTGTTTAATGATATGACGTTGTTTTCTTCCATTGATAACTTTAAATTATATTGTCATGTCTTGATCCATGAGTTGAGAGACTAAGATAAGGTTGGTAGTAAATCCTAGAACATATAGCACATTGTTAATTATTCATTTTCAATTTATTAGATTGGCTAGAATATTTCCTATTTCTCTTACTTCATAAGTTTTACTATCTACTATAGCAACTGGTTTCTCACTTTTTTCTTGTAGAGAATCAAACCATTGTTTATTTTCAGTCATATGTTTGCTTGCACCTGAATCTATGTAGTAATAATCCATAATTTAATTTTTATAGTTTGTATGAAGTTGACTACCTTATGATTCCCTAAAAAAACTTAATTTGATTTTGAAGTCCTTATGGCTCCCAAATAAGAAATTTAAAATTTTGTAAATTATATTTGCAAATTTTGTAACCCTAATTTGATGTAGGAATCCTTATCTCTCCAAAAAATATTTGCAAAATAAAATTACAAAGTTATAAATCTTCCCAAAAATAATTCCCTAATTTTCTCAAAATTATTTTAGGGTTTCTCAAATCTTTCCAAAAACAATATTAAATCTAATTTCTAAGGTTTTTAATTTCACTTTTAATCCTTATATCTCCATGCAATTAATCTATAATCAACTAGATTAATTTATTAACCAACCTTAGAAAATAATCCTATTTCCTCCTTTTAGCTCCTAACTTAGGCAAAAGTTCAAAAAAATTAAATAAATCCAATTTTACCTCTGCAACAGGTACACAAATCATGATCAATGGTAGTTTCTCCTTTATGTTTGTTCCTTGAAACTTTCCTTTGCTACAACGCTCATTCAAAAATTCTCTTTGTTGCTTCTTGGATATGCTAAGTTTGGTCTTACTCCATGCAATTAATACATGTAAGAAGACATTTCATCTTGCTCACATGATGGTTAGCGCTCCTCCTTCTATAATTACATGTGACACACAGATTCTTTACATGCTTCAAAATGGTGCTCCTTCCTCCTGGGTATTATGGTTTTGATTATTTTCACCTATAAAATGGTCTCTTGCCAACGCTCTAATGATGGCTCTCCTTCCAAGATGTTTCAAGCCTTAGACAAATAATTTCCTCTTCATATTTTTGCTTGCCCTAGCACTACATGGCTATAGAAGCTATGTTACTTTATTCTTTTAGTCTTCCCTTAAGTAACTCTTCAATTGTTGAAGATAAATGACTCTTGGTACATTTGCAACGACACTTGAGCTTCCAAATAATCCTTATGGTGATGCTTTGGTGGTTCTTCCTTGCATATAGGCGGCTCTTAATCAACCTTGGCGGTGTTCCTTTTGCTCCACCTTCTACGGATCCTTCTTGGAAGTTTCTTCTTTAGCTCTAATGTGGTTTATTATTTCCACACCTAGGTTGTAACAATTGTACATTTTGCTATCTTTCAATCTCCTTTTGTTCTCTTTGCTTTGCTCAATTAGATAATGGCTTCTTCACTACCAAATTTATAAATTTTGGTTATGCTCCTTAGTGTCTTTTAACACTTTAAATATTGCTCTATCTTGGGCCCTTACTTGATCTCCTACTCTTCCAATAGATCTCCCTTTTGCAAGCTTGTAAACTGATATTTATTTTCAATATTCTTTTCTCCTTATTTCTCTTTTTTTTAAGCAACTTTTAACTCTATATTGTGTTGATGTATTTTGGAGGTTTTGAAACAATCAAAATACCTTTTGAAGACTTGTATTTCAAAATTGTGTATTGAGCACAATATTCTGAGTGCTCCTCTTTGTATTTGAAGCTCCTTAGCTTGCTAATGCTTGCTTTCTTAATAACATACAAATCTTAATGAACCAACTCCTTTATGCTATATTAACACACTAATTTGCAAGCTTCTAAAACTCCTTTAACTGAGAGATAATAAACTTAGAGTTCTTCCTTCTCCTAATTTGAACTCTCTAATATATGGTGTCAAATAAACTTAAATTAAATCAACTTTTCATAAAACTAAAAATACTCTTTTAAGCACCTAATTCCAAACCTCTTTGGTTGTCATTTGTAGCTCGTCTCCTCTCCTTTCTTGCTACTCAAACTTGTTGTTTTATACCTTAAAATTTGCAACCTTAGCTTGCTGCCCAAAATCATCTTGTATGTTATCTCGAAACTCTCTCAAATCTACCTTGAAATTTTCTAATTCGCTACCTTCTTTACCTATTTTGTGGCTCTTCAAAGTCTGCTACAAAAATCATCAATCCTTCTATAAATTAGCCTTTAAAATATTTATGGCTGTAAAAAAATCAAATATGTGGCCTCTTCAATTCTTCTTTCTTCTCCTATCTCTCCCTAAAATTTGACTTTAAATCTAGCCTCTTCCTCAAGAATCTAAATGTCTTGAGGTCTTCAAAAAAACTTTCTCAAATTTGGCAAACTTCTTGCCAAATCCTTCTTCCTTTTTGGGCTTGTTGTTGGATGGCGATAATTATCCCAAATTCCTCTTTCCAGGAGCTTCTCCAGCTTGCAATATTCTTCAATGGACACTTCTTCAACTTCTTGTTGCAAGTAGTCTTATCAAATTCCCTTGTGGCTTTGATACCACTGTTAGCTTTTGATGCTAAATATTTAATGAAAAGCAATCACAAGGTCTTAAAAAATATGCACTTTAAATATAGGATAATGGTAATATACAAAGCATGTAAAACTTAGAATAAACTTTTGCTACTACTCATAAAACTACCATTAATGAAAGCTCGCAAAAATATTGAAAATACTCTTGTATAAAGATTTGTTAATGCATACTATGAGCATGCTCTTTATCAATACTTATTATAATGCTTAGTCACAAATATATAGAAGTATGTGACTCTTCACTTTCCTACTCTAAGGACACATGTGCATTCTACATGAAGGACACTTGTGCACATGCACACCTAACTACAAGACACTTGTGCATTTCCTGCACATTATTACATTACATAAAATATAACTCACATTCTAATATAAGACACTCCTAATCTAAATATGTACCCAAGGTGGTACATTAGCATGTACCAAATAATGTAATATATTCTAACACACTCTTCCACACTTTTGTACTTGGCTTATAAAAATTAGATTACACATGCTTCAACACCCCCTCGTCTAAGCCAAGGGACCAAGGAGAGGAGAAATTAGAGGTAACATCTTCCCCACCCATAATGGATGCTCTATTGAGACTCTATTTTACCATCTTTATCCTTTGCTTCATCATTAGAAAGATTGTGTCCATCTCAATAATATTATCTTAATCTTCTTCAATTTTGCTATGCAATTATTTGATGAAGTGTCCTTCCCTTTTACAACACAAGTGTTTGACTCAGGGTTATGCATAAGGGATTGGACCGAAAATTTCCTTGTAAAAAAATTGTGAATCCGTTGCGAATCCGTTGTGAATCCTTGGCGAATCCAAGTCAACCTCATGTTGGAAGACATGGCGAATTATCTTAATTTTTGAAAAAAATGGAAAAATTTGGCGAACAGAGGGAAAACATAGACCGAGAACGGACCCGATGGAAACATATATCTATTATGTATCGGGTAATATACAAATTTGGGAAATGAATCGAGTGCAAAACATAGATCGGTGATCGATCGGGTGGAAAGCAAGAAATAGTGATATGGGCAGATTGAAATAAACGTATGACCAATGGCCCAGGTGGAAATCGAGGATAGGTAACGGCCAGGATGGAAATAGTCAACCGACCAATAGATCGGGTGGAATTATAGGACGAGTAATGGCCTGGATGGAAACCCCTAATCAGATTATGGCCCGAGTGGAATTCGAGAACCGACTACGATCCAGGTGAAAATAGAGGTTTGAATTACGAAACGGATGTATAACATTGATCGACATCGATCCGGATGGAAATCATAGTTCGACTAACGAACCGGTTGATTTCTAAAGTTCGATAAATGGACCAGGTGAAAACAAAGTCTTACATACGACCGACTGAAAAAAATCCATCACTGGATCAACATTTACTCTGCCACGTATCAGTCGATTAGTAAGCCTCAATGCATGCCGAATGACATTCTGCTATGTGTCCAAATCCATATTAATTGTATCTATAAATAGACATCAAAAAGTCATTTTTTTAGTTATATTTCTACGATCTCTCTAACTCCTTCCGATACACCATCACCCCACACTCTTTGCAATCCACTTTCTCCTTTTACTTTATCGAACAATGGCCAATCCTACCACATCTACTCAAACTGCCTTTGGAAATTTTGTGTTCAAGAACACTACTTGCACCACCATGATTGATTTGTCAACCACCCTTGGTTATAACAATACGTGGTTCTCTGCATCAGGTTTGCAGCACTTGCTAACAGTGTCGTAGATCAATACCGACAAGCACCTTCTATAGAGTATCAAGGATGGTTACGACCATGACTGTGCAACAGTGAATGTCACTTTTGGAAATAAACAAGTGTCATTCACCGTCACACCTTCAGACATCCAGAGGTTAATAGAAATTCCACACAGGAGTTTCCATGTCGTGTCTTCGAGGTTCACTATGGGTAAGCATGACAAAAAATACTTTGAGAATGAATTCGATATTACCTGAAAAGTGGTTGAAGGTATAATTCTCGTTAATTATTTCTATTATTGTTCAAAATTTAATTTTCAACATGTTTTTTCATCTAATGTTTTTTGATGCAGCTTCCGTTGCTAAGTCTAAGAGAGGCTTAACTTACAACTGTGTTGAAAATAAAAATTTGAAGGCCATTATTGAGTTCTTCCAAGCAAGACTATTTTTTGCTTGGAAGAACAAAACTTCTATTATGGGCATTGACCTATATCATTCACACTGTTCAAGGCGTACAGTTCGACTGGTACGCATTAATTTTATTTTACTTCTTTTTTATGAAAGTTTTTATGATTTAAAAAATACTAAAGTACCAACAGCGTTGCATCCCACACTACTAAACTTGGGTATGAGTTCAGAGGAATTGAGGGTAAGTCCATGTTTCAAATCTAATTTTTAATATATTTTAGCTTTGTTTTCTGTTTTCATTTTGTTTTGCACATGATTGCATAGAAATTCAGTGACCAAAACTAAAAAATAGGATGCTGGTGTAAGGGGTCACATGCATGAGGTATGTGGTGATTTTGAAGAAAATGAATTAGAATCATCACCATTTTTGAGGTCAAAAAAACGTACATGGTAGGTTACAGTTACTACTCCTCATCGCCCTAAAATTGAATCTAGTCAGATCAATTGTCCTGCACGTAAGTTACACTTTCAATATTTTATAATTATATACTTCTTCCTGCGTTACATAAAATTATATTAAGTTTTTTTTTATGTTTTCAGAAATACACACAACTCTCCTCTACAAATTTGTAAATGAGATTCAATCATCGCCAGGTAAATCATTCTATTTACTTGAAATTAAAATTTTTTTTTTGTTTTTGGAAAATAATTTTGGCAATTTCTTATTTGAATGTCAGGTGGCTCTCAAGATCAAATCGTGAGAAGCCCGAAAAAGCAAGTGATGAGGCCACCACCAACATGACCTCAACCACAGGTGCAGCAAATAAGAGGGCAAGTCAATATGGCCCGTGGAAGGGGAAAAATACTTTTGCAACCAAGATCGCAGGGTGTTTTCCCCACTTTGTCATTTAACACAAGTTAAGTACTAGAGGTGTCAACCGCCAATGATGGATTAGATAATATTCTACTTGATGATGAATTTTTCTTGTAAGAAAACATTGAGGACTTTCATGCCACAAAGATGCTTGAAGATGCACATGTATAGGCAAAAGAAACAGCACCCCCAATAGCTGAGCAAACAGTATCCGCTCAAGCGATGGAAGCCCACTGTCATCCTCAATCCGAGGATGACAAAGTTAAATTTGATATTCAATATTCTATGCGTGATGGTATTGAAGCAACCCTCCAAGAGAGGGTACTTAAATATTTACAAGTTATGAAATAGTGGGAAATTTGGGCAAAAGTGCTTATCAAGTAAATAAATATCCATTACAAAAAATTTAATAAAAAGGAGAATTTTTTTTCTCGATATGAGAACGAACCAGAGAAGCTTAATGGTTTGCTACAACAGGCCACATAAAGATTAGTGATGTGTAGGACTTCATACGATGATGAAGTTTTAAATATTATGTTGAATAGAATTGAGAACATCAATGTTGAAGCCCAAGTGTACTTTAACCAATGGGCTTTCAACAAGAAAACATTTGATGTTGCTTCAGCCTCTAGAGATGTGACCGAGGTGAGAAGTTAGATGCATGTTTTTATTTTGCCAACTCTACTAACTTATGTCTTAAAACTGTTGAAGTTGCTTAAATTATGTCATATAACTACTAACTTATTTATTTTCTTTTGCAGTCAAACTTTAAAATTTTGAAATTACAGGTTCAGAGCATGCAAGTCAACATAGAGGCTGCAAAGAAATTTTTGGATACATCTATTGTTATGAAGAGAACAGCCCAACAGAAAGTATGAGATAACAACATTCTAAAAAAATATTTACGGGAAAAACTAAAAGTGGATCCGGATCTCCTGATAAGGGAAGGACTGGAGAAAAATCCTTCTTTGAAAGAGCTTCAAGATCCCGCCAAAGAAGATGTTAGGCTGTTGGAAAATTTAAAGAAAGGACAAGAAAGTTTAGTCAGGTCTAGAGCACTGTCAACGCCTAGTGTAGAACAAGTAGAAAAAATAATAGAACAGGCAGTTCCAGGAGAAACTTTATAAAAATAAACATCGACAGAACACCCGAAATGTCAAACATAGTTTGAGAAATTTGTGTGTTGAGTGGAATTTTGTGTTGTTTTTCAACACAGTTAAAACTTTAAAGATATCTTATATATTTTAAATCAATGTTTGAAATAGACAATTTACAAATTTATTATCCTCTTTAATTTTGTTTTTCTTCCTATTTATAATATTTTGATGCATTTTTCGTCTATGGCAATATGAATATGAATATGAGTATTGTTGTTTTTGAAATGATTGTAATTGTTTCTAATCTCAATATGAATATGAATGCAGTTAAAATCAGTATGAATATTGTTCTTGTGTCAATATAAAATGCTCTTCTTGTGTCTTCTTGTCCAAAATGATAAATATGAATGATGTTCTTGTGTCAATATGAATTTTCTTCTTGTGTCAGATAAAATCAATATGAATACTCTTCTTGTGTGAATATGAATGTTCTTCTTGTTTTTGAAATGATTTTAATTGTTTATAATCTCAATATGATATGAATGCAATAAAAATAAATATGAATGCAGTTGAAATCAGTATGAATGCTCTTCTTGTCCAAAATGATAAATATGAATGTTGTTCTTGTATCAATATGAATGCTCTTCTAGTGTCACATAAAATCAATATGAATACTCTTCTTGTGTCAATATGAATGCTCTTCTTGTTTTTGAAATGATTTTAATTGTTTTTAATCTCAATATGAATATGAATGTAGTTAAAATCAATATGAATGCAGTTAAAATCAGTATGAATGCTCTTATTGTCCAAAATTATAAATATGAATGTTGTTCTTATGTCAATATGAATGCTCTTCTTGTATCAGATAAAATCAACAAATATTTTTCCTTATCAACTCCTTGACTACTTACGTACATAAACACTATTAATGACTAATACTCTATACAAACTCTAAGTGCAAGTTGATACAATGAAATCCACCTTGTATCTACATCTTTTAATATTTTTTCCCTTTTGTAACTCCTAGTGCAAACTGTTGAAACTCTGAAAATCTTTTTGGACTGCAAGAAAAATAGGAAATTATTTCATGAATGAGGTCTTCCACTCTCGCAAAATTTTCAAAAGTGCTCACGATTTTATATGCAAGATTCACTCTATGAGCCATGCAATGAATAGGTATCATATACGGTGCAATTATGGTTTGTAGTCAAACACAGAGACCACTCTTATGCCCTTGCATTATAGCAGCTCCATCAGCTCCAACACTTATTAACTTTGAGGCTATGTCTATGCCATTCATTCCCACAATATCTTTTAAACTAGTCACAACAACATTATAAATGTTTTCTGCGTTTGAATTTTCAACCATCTTATGTATTCCTAGCAAACTAGGTTGCCTGACATTGTTTTGAAAAGTATACACATGCATACAAATCCAAGATGTGTTGTCCATAGCCGTCACCTTATCAATATATAGTGAAATGAATCTAGAAAGTTTTACTCTCTCCCTCAGGTCCTCCTTCTCTACTAATGATATATATTTTGTCATTTCCTAACCACTTCGATCAAACCAATGGCAACTCGAAATTTTATGTAAACTAGCCAACAGAAACAGGTGCTTATAATAAAAAAAATTAGACATGGGTCTACCCTTCTTGAGAATACTAAGTACAACAACAAAATGTAAACCTTTTACCCCTAAGGTAATATTTTTCAATTTATCAAAATGGGCTTCATTTTTTACACCTTTCTCAACAAGAGATTGTTGTTCCTTTAAGTGATTGTCATATTCTATTGCATATCTGACATGCATACATTCTGATGCATCCTTTCACCTAATTATTTTAATAATTTCACCATCACTTCCTTTAAATTTTACATAAACTTTGCCAACATGTTTTTCTATTGTATCTATCTTATTTTGCAACCTATGCTCCTTGCCCAGTTTCCAACTACAAATTTTGCATCTACATACTTTA
The DNA here is from genome assembly GCA_028583015.1 of Wollemia nobilis. Classification (NCBI taxonomy): domain Eukaryota; kingdom Viridiplantae; phylum Streptophyta; class Pinopsida; order Araucariales; family Araucariaceae; genus Wollemia; species Wollemia nobilis. Next base: position 964,771 of record JAQPPZ010002843.1, on the reverse strand, counting down.
TCATCGACTTTGTTGTCATTAGTTAGGATAGGCTTTATCCATGGAAATTTGTTTCCATTCATTCTTAAATGCCCTTCCAATAGCCTGGTTAGATGCCTTCCGCTTTTTATTTTTCTTGCGTGTAGATTCAAAAGAAGTTTGTAATGTATTTGACTTATCGCTTTTATTTTCAACTATGTTATTTTGAGGATTATCTTCAATTGCTTGTTGGATGTCATTGTTAAGATAATTTTCATTAGAAGTCATCTATTGGTGATGAATATCTTCAAGCGGATGCATATCAGGGTCCACATGGTATTTTGCATAGTAGCATACAATACTATTCTTAATTATTTTTTAATTTAACAAAATAAACTAACAAACAGAAATATGGTTTACATCATCATGCAAGAGGCACTCTAACCATTTGAGGAAGAAAGAATTATTTTAACTAACAATTACACCTAACTTTTAAGTAGTCAAAAATCATTTGTACCTTGAATTTGCACAGATGTCGATGGCTCATTCGATTTCAACGTTTGGCTAAAATAATTCAGGATACCATTTTCATATTTGGCCCCCTTCTTTGCATCGTCAGTAGGTGACATTTTCCTTATAAATAAAACATATTTAAATTTAGAAAAGTAATAAAATGTTGAAGACATCCTACTTCTGTGAAGCCTTAAGATAATATTGTAATTAGAATAAATGTATAAATGGTTGGAAGAAAATAAATATCTGCTTCCCGTCATTATTTATTGTGAATTTTTTAGGGTATTCAAATACTCTATTTTTTGGAGATAGTGCCTTTAACTAATAAGATCAAAAAACCAATCAATATAAATTTGAAATACAATTTAATCATAGATACAATCAAAGATACAAAATGTTAAAAAATATAAAATTCTAGTACAAAGTGGACAAGAAGCAGAGCATCACTTTGTCCATAGAGAACCATAGTATTTACCTATTTAAAAATATTGTAACAGAAAAGGGTATCTTAATGGAAATAGAGAATCAAAGAGTTTTAATATAGATAGAAATTAGGAGGAAAAATGGATAACAAAGCATTGATTTATTTTCAGTAAATGATAAAAACACAACTAAAGAAGAACCAGAAATTAGATAATAGAAAAACAGATCTTATTATTACAAGTGCTACAACTATTATTCTCTGTAAAACCAAAAAATATAGGATCACAGATTCAAATGTCTAAAGAGAAATATAGTACCTGTTGTAGGAAAAGGTCCGTCTGAAAAGAGACCCACCGGGTGGTTCGTGCAAGAAATGGGTGATCGGTCCAGGCGTACGGTCGATCTGGCTTACGGTCCGGGTGGAACAATTCGATCGACCATCGACTGTCGAACTGTTGGAAATTATATGTCGACCGTCAAACTGTAATTATATGCTAGTCGGGTGGAAACTATATGTCGGTCGTCGAAATGTGATTATATGTCGGTCCGGGTGGAATATGCAGTCGACAAATGGCCCGATTGGAACTAGTTGTCCGGGTGGAACATTTAGATCGAAAACCAATCCAGGTGGATATAACGTCCGGTTGTCATGCTAGGTGGAGAACTATGTCGTGTCGATCTGTGTACGAAACTCAAGTCTGAGCATAGCTTTGATCTGAATTGATTGGTTTTTATACAACACTGAATTTTGGTGGAATCTGCAACAGATTGAATGTTTCAGTTCTCCTTTTCGCTTTAGAGTTTATTTTTCGAATGTTATAAATAAAAACTATCCCTAGCTTATTACCTATATATAGTGGTATAGTTAGCAAATTTTGTGGGATAATTTAAAATTTTAAAAAAAATTGGCAAAAATGCTCCACGACTTAGGCGGGAGTGTCGGCGAATTTAAAAAAAATACCTAATACTATTATCAACGCACGGCGAATGGACCCTTCAAAATTTTTTAAGGCAAATAAATGAAAATACAAATCATAGCAGTACACTGGTATACGAAAGGAGAGAAACTTAGCACACAAAAAAAAATTATTTGAAAGGCCGACGTCTAGGGTCCCTCAAAATCACAAATTGGCATTTTCAAAAATTGTGATGACATAATTCAGATTGATACAATGAAATCCACCTTGATACTTGTGAAATTTTGTGAAAGGCCGATGTCTAGGGTCCCCCAAAATTGCAAATTGGCATTTTCAAAAATGTTAATATTCTTCCAATATGCGAATAATCGCCGCTAAGAAAAACACTGGTTTGACTTCTTTGAAACCTCATACTTTTCCTTGGGTAATTGAGCCTTAGATTCCATTGATTTTAAGTCCTTTAGATGAACTTGTGTATGAGAAAGAGCTCCACAAATTTTTATTGTAATTTTATAATGGATAAGAAGCTTGAAAAGTTCGTCAAGAAAGATAGCTTATGGATCCTTGATAGTTAGAGCATAACATGAAGAACCAAACCAACTGTACAAAAAGGAGGAGAAAGATTCGAAATAATATATATGACATACTCTACACCACCTTTTACCTTAGCTCCTATTGTATCTAAGTCAAAATTTAGGGCTTTGAAATGTGATATATAGTCTTCAACATTCTGAAATCTAAAATTTTAAGATTGGAAAGTTCTATTTCTATTCTATTAACCTCACTAGTGCTTAATTTTCCATAGAGATCCTTCAAAGTGATCCATACCTAAATAGGATCAATTTTCTCTTTGATTTGGAAAAGTACGCCCGGTTCAACTAACATGTAATAGAGACCAAGGGATGTCTTCTTCTTGTCAAGTTCATAATCTGTAAGACCTTTTGTTTCATCATTGAAGATAAACTAAAAATTCTTACTTTTGATAAATCATGCCATTTGAACTAACCAAGTGCTATAATATTTCCCATTGAGGCAACATACCAAGAAATATATTTTGCACACAAATCCCATATAGAACTATAACATGTTTATAAATTAATGGTACCACTATGTAGAACTCAAAAAACCATGTAATCAAGAAAAATAATGGGATCCAAATGCTTCTATATGCAAAAGTTGTGGCCTTTAGAAGATTTGATATATTAGTGCCTAAATCAAAAGAAAAAAAAACAAATTGTCAAACCTACAAAAAAATGCTATATCAAATTCAGCCACTTGGCACAATATTTTGCTGACACTTATTTGATTCATAGTGGATACTACCATTTTTATTGATGAATCATGGATTGAAAACTTGAATGATATGATTGGAAGATACAACTTATATATATATATATATATATATATATATATATATATTACATGAATAGATTCAAAGTTGATGGGGCTTGAACCTAGCACCTTGCCCTAACTAGGAAGCAAGTAAACAATTGTTCCACATATGTTGTTTTAAATCAAGAAGGGGGGAAATGCATGAAGAAGAGAAAAAGAGAAGTCAATGCTAACATTCAACCTTGGTACATAAGAGCCATAAGCCATATTATCAGTCATTGTGTTAATGTAGCTATTAAAATTAGGGAGGAAGGTACCTTATACTTAATTGTGTACATACCTCTAATCAACTAAATACTTCCAAAAAATGATTACAGGATTTGAATTGCTAACCATAGGGCCACAGACAAGTGAACTAACAATTGTACCATTGAATGTTAGTAAGATGATGAAGAAAAAACTATAGTGAATGAGCCTTTTCAATTTGAAATCCTCAATGCAAAAAGGTTATTGTCAACATTCAAATCAAGGATATCCATCAACTAAGAAAATGCTCCAACCATTGTGTCATAGCAACAATTGGAGAAAAAAGTATAAGATCTTTTTCATCAACACGAATATTGAGGGATGCACATACGCCTACCCCAATACTACCCATGACCAACATCCTCACAAAAAAGAACTTCACATGCCAAAAATATCATAGTTTGATCTTGCAATCTAAGTTGAAAAAACCAATGCTCCTACCACTACATCACCCTCATATGGATATGGAGTCAAGATGAGAATTGACAAAGCAAAATATCACGATTCAAAAAGAGGAAAAAGGTGACGTGAAGAATCAAAACTATGATCTAACATAGACTAGCAAGTGCCATAGTCATTATGCTACTACTACAGATGACTACTCATTTAGACCATATCTAAGTGGTAGCCAATGACAAGAAGAAACACAAATTTATAATTTGGCAAGGATGAGGTATTGTTTCAACAGGAAAAAATTAGCACCAATACTAATTTAAATTTTGAATTTTACAAATAAATACAATCCTTCAAAAACTTTAAAAAACATATTTAATCACCAAGAGATAAAACCCTTTTCTATAGTCAAGTGATGTAGTTTTGGTCTTTCTCTAATACCTTTCTAGAAATATTCCAAAAAATGCATTTATCATGATCATATCCATAAAATATGCAAGAGGGATTTTGAATATAACATAAATGAAATAAATAAAATGAGGGGAGAGAGAGGATAAATGACATGATAAATAAAGGGTGGATGCCCATATGCACCTCATAATATTTCATAAATCACTCACATTTATGCAATGGATTAATCATTGGGGGGTATTTATAATGTTACTAAAACCCTAATTAGTAATTAACCTCAAGCTGGCATAACTTGAATTTGAGGTTAAATTACAATATAATAAATAAATTACATCCTTTAATCAAGGTTATTTATAAATATGGATCAACCAATATCACTAAAGGTGAAATATGAAAGGTGCTCTTAAGCTTACATGAACCATTGAACATGCCCATAGGCTTACATAAATTATGCATTAAAACTTTACATGAAGAATACCCGTAGGCTTACATACACACTTGCCTATAGGCTTTAATAATAATGATCATAAGCAAACTTCCATATTTTGGACCTTGGCCTAACAAGATCAGTTACACATAGTTCAACACATTGTTGCTCCAATAAGGGTTCTTCTATGCATACAACTTTGGCAATATATTTTTCATGCAATGTTTGTCTCATGCATACTGTGAGACTGAGATGACCATTGCATGAATATTAATATTTTATTCTTATAAATAAGATGATCTCAATTATCATTCTTAAAGTAACTTAAATAATCTTAAAACAACTTAATAAAATATTAAATAAATAACATTAATTCAATGGTATGCAAAAAATGAAGGCATAAATATGCTTATGCTTTACCATAAAGAAATTTTGAATCCTAAGTCTTGTAAGTGTTCATGTATTCAAACATGACAAAATTAGTGAGTGATTTAAGTTGACCATCAAGGATATTGATATTAAATTCCTATTTTCTCAATAAACTATATCAAATTTGCATGGTGCCTTAAGGAAGTATGAATATGTCAATATTCAAAAGGCTTATTATTACTTTGTTTTATGGAATGGATCCAATAAATGTTAGACACAATCAAACACATGTATGTGAAATCTTTTTTAAACTATTTGAGAAGAGGTAGACATAAACCATATACATTAAAGGAATGTCAACATGGTTTTGAAAAATTTACAAATCTCTTAGGATGGTTTCTCTAGATGACCTTAGAGAGAGAATATTTTATTTCTACTTATATGTTTTAAGATTTGGTAAAATTTTACTTTTATTTTTAATGGTATGGTCTTAAGACTGAATTTCAACTCCAAGAATACATCGTGCAATAGAGGATAGGTAGATGGTATTCTTGACAATTATATTTTGTGGATATGGTGGAATTACATATCATTATTCAATTGGTAGTTGTATGAAGTATTTATACTCTTAAATCATCCATAGGGACTTAAATCCCTAAACTATTTTGGGGTGTTTGTAGAAGCCATGCAAAGAAAGTAGTTACAACCAATTAAGAGAAATGGTGATAGTGAATTTAACATACTTTGGACTAACAAGGGTGAAAATTAGGGTTATGCATAAGGGATTGGACCCAAAATGTACTTGTAAAAAATTGGCAAATCTGTTTCAAAACCTTGGCAAAACGTGGCCAACTTCATGTAGGAGGACATGGCGAATTACCTTATTTTTAATAAAAAATTATAAAACATTGGTGAATTTAAAATTTTTGGCTAGACAGGTGGAAAATGATATTCGACCACGGGTCGGTGTAGAAAATGGTTCAAAATCATATCAGGTACAGAAAATACTTTGAAATCAAATCGGGTACAAAAAACGCTCTAGAATCGGACCGATGCAGAAAATGGTTCGACCTTGAATCGGGTGTAGAAAATGGTCTGACCTCGGATCGGATGCAAAATAAGGTCCAACCTCAAACTAGATGCAGATCAAGGTCCGGTCTTAAAATGGGTGCAGAACAAGATACAATCTCGGACTGGGTGCAGATCAAGGTTTGACCTTGGACCAAATGCAGAACAAGGTCCAGCCTTGGACCAGGTGTAGATCAAGGTTCAGCTTTGGACTGGGTGTAGATAATGGTCCAACCTTATATCAAGTGCAAATAATGGTCTGACCTCAGATCAGATGCAGCCAATGGTTTAGCCTTAGATCAGGTGCAGATCAAGGTCTAATCTTGGATCAGATGCTGACAATGGTCCAACCTTATACTGGGTGCTATGTAAGGTCCGATCATTGATCTGATGTAAAACATGTTCCCCCATGGAAGAGCAGCCACGTGTTACACAATCAATCACCCACATTGCATATCTAATATCATGCTACCACGTGGCAACCTCGTATATTCTCTATAAAAGGGCATCAACTATCATTTTTCTAGTTTTCTTTTCTACGACTACACCCGACCAACCTTCCCAATCCAATTTATACTGCTTCTACAACTTCTAGTAATGCCCACCACTTCCACCCCTACTCCAAAATTTAAGAACCTTTCTTGCACTACAATTTCATATTTGTTAATAACCCCAGGTTCAAAATTTTTATGGGTAGATGATGCAGGTTTAACGAACTTGCTTTCAATACCCTAATTCAAAATTAATAAAGTCCTCCTATACACTATCATAGCCACTTATGACCATGACCATACCACAGTCAACATGAAATTACATAATATAAATCTACCATTCACAATTATACCTGCAGACATTTATTGACAGATCTTCCTTTCACAGATTGTCCTCTTGTGACACTAAAGCTTGCACTGTCTCTATATTACAGAGGATACCTCGAGAGAAGTACAATACCAACACAAAATTATTGCAAGTTATAATTCTTGTTACTTAGATTCTATTAATGTTCAAAATTTCAAATTTGTAAATTGTTATCTTTTTTTTGCAGCTTTCGTCGCTAAGTGAAAAAGAGGGTTAACAATCACCTCTATTGAACATCCAACTTTGAAGGCCATTATTGAGTTCTTCCAAGTAATATTGATTTTGCATGGAAGAACAAAAATGTAGTATTGGGCACTGGCCTATAGTGTTCATTGTTTGCACCATGAGAGGTTAGACTGTTTTACATATATTTCATATCAGATCAAAGCATAGTTGCATGGCATGCAATTGTAAACCAACACAATGTACAATCCCATTGTGGGTAACGTTAATTACATTTTAGCATTGTATTATGAAAGTTTTCATAATTTATAAAATACTCTTGTACCAACTGTAGTGCATCCAACACTACACACCATTGCCATGACACCCCAAGAATTAAAGGTAATAAGTCCATATTTGACCATCAAATAGTATTTTATATTTTAGCACGTTTTCATTTTTTAATTTTTATTTTCATCTAAATGCAAAGTAGGGCTACCACCACAAGGAGTAAAAAATATGTTGCCTTAAGGGGTCACAGGCCAAAAAAAACTGGTGATTCTGAAGATAGTGCATCACAAGTATCACCATTGCAAAGGCTGCATAAACATTTAAGGCAAGCTGCTTCACCTGGGGGTTCTCATGCACCTAGGTTTGCATAAAATGTGCAGGTTGAATCTAGTGAGGTCAACCCCATCCCCATTGTCACCCAAATTCATCATATTTCATTGTCTTCGGGTAAATCAATGTGTATTTACTTTGAATTAAGACTTTTTTTCTTTTTATTTTTTTAAATAATTCTAGCAAAAAAATGTTGACTATTTGCCTCTCAACAACAACCTGTAAGAGGCGATATGTTGCCATCACTTCCACCATTTCAACAACAACCTATGCAAATGAGAGGCCAAATACAGGTTGGAGTTGGAAAATAACTTTTTTCATAGAGATCATGGGGGGTAACACCAAGTTCTAGGTACGGGTTCTTGTCTTTTATATTTTACACAACTTCATAGGCACCAGAAGTTTCAACCATGGGATTGGATAATATGCAACTCGATGATGATTTTTTGTTGCAGGACAACATTTTAGGCTTTAAGGCAACAGATGTACTTCAAGATCCATAGGGTGAAGCACAACAAACAGAAGCCCCTATAGTTGAGCAGAAATCATTGCCATCTCCTCAAGGAAACAACCCTCATCCTCAAACTAAGGATGACATTGTAAATTTTGATGAAAATGTTTTAATGGTTGAAAATACTAAAGTAACCATAAAAAAAGTTGTGCTTAGATATTTGGAAGTGCTGAAGGATTAGGAATATCGAACCAATGTCCTTATAAAGGAAATTAACACCCGGTATAAGAATTTTTCTAAAAGAGAATCAATTTTTTCTTTGGTTTAGTATGAACCAGAAAAACTTGGTGGTTTGCTAGATCAGACCACATCAGGATCAGTGAAGTCCATTGTTTTCTATAATGATGATATTTTAAATATTATGGTTAGTAGCATAGTTAAGAAAATCTACAAAAAATCCTGATTTGATCCGATTTTTTCCTATTCATAGGATAGCCAATTTTTTTCTCGAAAAATTTTGATATGCATATGAAAATTTGCATTTTCTTCGATTTTTCAATGAAAAATGTCAATTTTTGACCGATTCCCGATTCTTTTCCATGCCGATTCCGATCTGATTCTGATTTTCCCAACTATGGTTAGTAGAATAGAAAATATTAATGTTGAAGCCCAATATTTTTATAACCAATGGGCTTTCGATAAGAAAAAATTTGCAGTCACTATGGCTGCAAGGGATGTGACTGAGGTAAGTAAATATTTTTTTATGTTTTAATTTTATTTTGCAGTAAAATTTTAATATTTTATTTTAACAAGTAAAAAAATTTATATAACTCTTTTATATTATGTTTTCATTTTCTTTTTGAAGTCAAATTTTGATAACTTAAAAAGATAATTTAAGAGCATGGAAGTTAATATCGATGCGGTGAAGATATTTTTGAACAATGCAATGGAAATGAAGAAAAAATACAATCAAAAGTGAGGGATAATAATATTTTAAGAAGATATATCATGGAAAAGCTCAACGAAGATCTGGATCACATACTACAGGAGCAGAAAGTGAAAGAACCACTTTCAACAGTACTAGAAGATCCAAACCAAGAAGAAGCCGCATTGGTGGGGAGTATTGAGAAGGTACAGGAAAACCTAGTCAGATTTGGAGCACTGCCAAACACAGGGTGTCAAGGAAGAACAAAAAGAAAAGGAATAGGTAACTCCAAGAAAAACTAAGGCAACAAACCCCCAACCAGATATTTAACAAAGTGTGAAATATTTTCAAGTTGATTATAGTCAACAATTTTGTACAATGTAATATATTTTTATTTGAATTAATAAAAAAGACATTTACTAATTTTGTGTCTTCCATCATTCAAAGGTTATTTTCATTTATAATTTTGTGTTGCTTTTTTAGTTTATGTTTATCTAATATTATATACTATGCTCATATCAAAAAATAAAAGAAATATTATTGTTGGTTAATAGTTATTTGCTAAAATTTAAGGACTAGGAATTAAAAACTGGAGATAGTTTCGAAAGCATTGGGAGCAAAACTTCTCTAAAACATGTTTAAACACAATCGAGCATGGCAGCGCATACTAGTTAGCAAGTATGTAAATAATCAAACAAGTATTCAAATGCTCAAACATATAGATAAACTTCCCAAAGCCTCGTTGGTTTGGAAACATATAGTGGCTGCAAAAAGCATAATAGAGGATAAAATTTCTTGGCTACTAAGAGATGGTAAGTTAATTAATCTATGGAGGAACCTATCCTATGAAATCCACCATTAAGAGAGAGAACTCCAATCGAATTGTAGAATCACTTGGAAAGCTAAATAATACTCAAATTAGATGATTTTTTTTATTGGACCTTAGAAACTTTGAACTAGATCTCCCCTCCCATTTCATCTCAGCTTCAAGGAGATTGGAATTATTTTAATTCCCATGTGGCGAGCATTAGACCTATTCATCCCATGATGCCAAACAAACTTATTTGGGGTAGCATCAATAGTAATGGGAAATACTCAGTGTATCTGCGAGTTCAACATCAGCAAATTAAGTCTACCAACAAGAAACTATCAATACTGTGGAAAACTCGAGAACCACCTAAACTATAAGTATTCAATTGGTTAGTTTCTCAAAATAAAATCTTAACAGATGATAATCTGCAAAAGAGGAGTATAGTAGGGCCTCATGTTTGTTACAGGTGTAGGCAAAACAATGAAACAGTTTTCCATATTTTGTTTGAATACCCAAAGGCAATTTCAATTTGGTTAGGAATAACCAAAATTATTGGTATTTCCTACTCTAGAAGGTTAATCATAGACACATGTTTTACCAAGTGGAACAAATAATATAAAGGTAAACTGGTAGGTAAGCCCCTCCTAAAATATATGTGGAGCTCTATACCATATTTTGTCATCTAGCACATCTAATTGGACAAAAACCAGAGGATTTTTGAAGGAAACGGTAAGGATAATTAAACTCTAATACGAATGATAAAAGAAGAATTAGTCCTAAATATCAAATATGTTTCCTATCAATAGCATTATCAAGAAGATCTGTCACCTACAGAAAGAAGAATTTATCTACCAACTTAATCTCCAAGTTTTCTTGACACAGGGAGGATGCAGAGCAAACAATTATTTGTCTAACATATGTTTTCCAGCACTCTTCTTTTATGGTGCCTCCAAGTCCAACCCTGGTCAAGCAGTGGCAGGGGGACTGATTCTTATAGGACCCTGTGAGATCTTGCTCAAATAAATTATCAACTTGGAAAACATCTAACAATGTGGTAGAGGCTATTGGATGTGAAATCGGCTTAAAATTGGTGGCAAAGCAAGGAATCACTCAGGTCACAGTTTACGGGTATTCTAAACTGATAATAATAGCTCTTGCCATAAATAAATATTTTAGATCTTTACAATTGAATATTATTCAAAACAATATTAGACAACTAGGGAGGATCATTGGCAAAATATCCTATCAACACATAAGTCGATAATTCAACAAAGAGGCTGACATACTATCGAATCAGGCAATAAATATAGCCCTTGGTTATTTCCACCAAATCATCAAGAAGACAAAGACTCCAATAATGAGATTTTTTTGTCTTCATGTTCTATTTTTTAGAATGATCTATTCACTTTGATCCCTGATTAAAGAGTTTTGTACTTTTTGTTAAGTAAATAAATATTTTCTTTTAAAAAATAGTTATTTACATATTAAAACATAACAATACCAATATTCATACATTAACAATACTATGATATACAACATAATGATTTATCAATGAAGGCAGTTGAGACATTGTGATATAAAACATACAATTTTTAAAACAACAATGTTATATAAAACATACAATTTATGAATAAACAAATTTTGTGAAATCTAATAAATCTGAAACAATATTGTGAAATCTAATATCAAGTCAAGTCAAATTTATCATTGTTGTGAAATCTTGGAAAATTTATAATTTAGGTAGTTGAAACAAACACTTGTCAGCTTGTCTAGAATAACTATTGAGCATAGAGGATATTTGTGTCTCCACCATATGATCATTGAAAGAATAATTATCCTCCTTATCATTTGTATTTGTGGTACCCCTTATGTCTGCAAGGGGTTTCCAATGTGCCAATGCTCTATCATAGGGAAATATGTTTAGCTTACATGATGACACATAAATTCTCAAATAATTTTGTAAATTTTTGTCCAGCTTGTTACGAAGCTTAGATTTAACAAAATATAGTGCATTGAAAACCCTCTCATCTTCCACAGATCCCAAAATCATTTTTTAGCATAAGTATTCACTAATCGTATCTTGTAAGACACTACTTGGATACAATTTTTTCCACAAACGTGTAATAGAACCAGTCACATTGATGTTACTCAAAAGTGACATTTGCTCAACCATTATTCTTCTAAAATGCAATGACTATTGTTTTAAAATATCTTTATTGAGTATACCTTTGATTTCAACACCATTGAGTTCCACACTTTTACTGAAATGCTTAATAAGTATACGACAATATTTAATAAACAACTCATGTGTAGAATTGTAGTCAATACAAGAACCCCAAAATAGAGGGTTAACCACACCCATGGCCTCAAGCAACTCATCTCTTTGAAATCGATCTCTTATCTCACTTGTCAATGATTAATTTTGTCTTAGTATTGTGTAAAACAACTTCAAATCTATTATGTGTTATAGGAACTTGTTCAACATCATCCGTAACTATACTTGACTACCTTTCAAAATGATATAGAGGCATCATCTTTCCATGAACATTAATACAAATATGATCATTGATGTCAAAATTCAAAAAGCTTTTTTGATCGTTCATGTTTGTCAATGTATTTCAACTATCAAATAAGGGATCTGTAAAATCTTCTTTGGACACATATAACCTGTCAATAATCATACATATTTGTTTTCTCATCCTCATGAAATCAACGATATAGATGGATCTATCTTGTGCAAGTTTAATCAATATATTCATTTCTTGTAACATTGGAAGAATACCACATAATGTTAAAAGGGTTTCAAAGTCAGTCAAATGGAACAACAAATATTTTATCTTATCAACTGCCCTACCATTTGCATACATAAACCTCGTTAATGATTGATATTCTGTAAAAATTTTGTGTGCATATTGATACAATGAAATCCACCTTGTATCCACATCTTTTAAAAAAAAAATTCCATCTATAACTCCTAGTGCAAACTACTGAAACTCTACAAACCTTTTTGGACTACAATAAAAATAAGAATGTATTTCACGAATGAGGTCTTCCACTCTCGCAATATTTTCAAAAGTGCTCATGATTTTATATGCAAGATTCACTCTATGAGCCATGCAATGAATGGGTATGATATATGGGGCAACTAAGATTTGGATTCGAACACAAAGACCATTCTTGTGCCCTTGAATTATAGCAGCACCATCATCTCCAATGTATATTAACTTTGTGGCTATGTCTATATCATTCATTCTCGTAATATCCTTTAAACTAGTGACAACAACATTATGGATGTTTTCTGCATTTGAATTTTGCACCATTTTATGTAATCCTAGCAATCTAGGTTGCCTTACATTATTTTGAAATGTGTACACATGCATGCAAATCCAAGATGTGTTGTCCACAACTGTCACCTCATTAATAAAAAGTGAAATGAATCTAGCAAGTTTTACTTTCTCCCTCAAGTCGTCCTTCTCAACTAATGATAAACATTTTACCATTTCCCAACCACTTCGATCTGACCAATGGGAACTAGGAATATTTTGCACATCAGCTAGTTGAAATAGGTGTTTATAATCAATAAAATAGGACATGGATCTACCCTTTTTGAGAATACTATATACAAAAGCAAACAGTAAACTTTTTGAAACTAAAGTGGTCTTATAAATTTTATGAAATTGGGATTCAATCGTTCCATATTTCTTAACAAGAGATTATTGTAGCTTCATGTGATTGTCATATTCTATTGCATATCTAATATGCATACATTTTGATGCATCCTTCCATCTAACTTCTTTATTAACTTTACCATCACTTCTTTTACATAAGCTTTGCCACAATATTTTCTATTGTATCTATCTTATTTTGTAGCCTGTGATCCTTACCTAGTTTTCAACTACAAATTTTGCATCTACATACTTTTAGATCAACTTTGTTGTCCTTAGTCATGATTGGCTCTATAAAGAAAAAAAAATTTACCCATTCAACCTGAAATGACCTTCTAATAGCCCAGATAGATGTCTTTCCCTTTTTAGTATTTTTGCTTCAAGATTCATAAGAAGTTTGTAATGTATTTGATTTATCGCTTTCATTTTCAATTGGCATGTCATTTTGAGGAATATCTTCAAGTGGTTGTTGAATGTCATTGTTAAGAGATTTTTTTCTTTTTAGGCATCTCTTAGTGAGGAATATCTCCAAGTGGAGGTATATCAAGGTCAACAGGGTATTTTGCATAGTAGCATACAATAATAGTATTTATCATTTATAGATTTAACCTGAAAAACTTACAAATAGAAAAAAGATTAATATCATCATGCAAGATGGCTAGAGACACATACAGATAATTAACTATTTGAAGAAGAAAACATTATTTAAGATAACTACAGAATATACAACTAATTGTTTAGTAGTCAAAATTTATTTGTACCTTCAATTTGCACAGATATCGATGGCTCGTTGAATTTCAATATATGGCTAAAATATCTGAGGATATTCATAAGTTTTGGTCCCCTTCTTTCCATCGACAGTTTGTGACATTTTACTTGTAAATAATTTTTTTTTTTTCATTTTAGAAAAGTAATAAAATGTTGAAGAGATCTTACTTCTGTGAGACCTCAATATAATATTGTAACTAAAATAAACATATGGTTGGTTGGTAGAAAATACATACATGTTTTCAAGCATGCTTTATTATGATTTTTTCAGTGTATGTCACTACTCTATTTTTTGGAGCTAGCACTTGTAACTAATAAGAGCACAAAACTAATCAATATACAAATTCAAATCAATTTAAGAAAAAAACTTGTGTATGCGAAATATAATTAGAGATACAAATGTGGAAAAATATAATATTATAGTACAAAATGGACTAGAAATAGAGAATCACAATGTCTTTAGAGAAATAGAGCATCACAATGTCTTTAGAGAACCAAAGTATTTACCTATTTATAATCTTATAACAGAAAAACAGATCTCAATAGAAACAAAGAATCAAAGAGTTTTAACAGAAAGAGAGAAAATAAGGGAAAACATGTAGAACATGGAAAAATAGAGAAAAATATGGAAAACAAAGCATTGATCTATTTTCAATAAATGATAGAAAAAATGCAAAAGAAAAACCTGCAATTAGATGATAAAAAACAAATTTTATTACTACAATTGTTTCAACTCATTCTCTAAAAAACCAAAAAAACACAAGATTATAGATTCACAATGTCTTAAGAGAAACAAAGAACCTAGTGTAGAACTGGTCCAACAGTCTCTTCGAGTGCAAAAAAAGATCTGACAGTCGGTACATATGGAAAAAGAGGTTCAATAGCCCATCTAGATGCAGAGCTAGGTTCGATAGTCTATTCAAGTGCAGAAAAAAGTTCGATAGTCAATTCGAGTGGAAAAAGAGGTTCGATAGTCTGTTTGAATGCAGCGCTATATCTGATAGTTTGTTTGAATGCAGATCTAAATCTAGCAGTTTATCTAGATGCAAAACTAGGTTTGGTAGTCTGTCTGAATGTAGAACAAGATTCAAATGTTGGTTCGGGCACAAAATAGGTTTCAAATATCATTTTGAGTGCAAAAAAGAATTCAATAGTTACTTCGGGTGCAGAACAAGGTCTAGATGTCGGTTTGGGTACAGAATAAGGTTTAGCTATCATTTTGAGTGCAGAAAAATATCCAATAGTCAATATGGATGCAGAACAAGGTTCGGATGTCGATTCGGGTGCAAAACAAGGTTCGACTATCATTTTGAGTGCATAAAAGGGTTCAACAATCCGTTCGAGTGTCAAATAAGGTTTGATAACCCTTCTAAGTATAGAATAGAGTTTGATAGTCGATCTGGTTTAGAAAAGAGTCTAACAATCCATTCGAGTGAAAAGTGAGATTCAAATCTCTTCAGGTGTAGATATGCTTCTGATTTTGGTCTGTGTAGAGTTTTGATCCGGATCGACTAATTTTTGCACATGATCAAAGTTTGATGGAATTCTACAACAGATCGAATGTTTCAGTTCATATTTTCACTTAGAAGGTTTTAATTTTTGTTGTGGTTGCTCGATTTTATAATAGTTTGAATTTTTTAAATGAAAAAGTATCGTTGGCGTGTTAATTATTTATAGTGGTATAATTGGTGAATTTGACATGATAAAAATTTTAAAATTTTAAGGTGAAAATGGTCCTCAATTTAGGTGGGAGTGCTAGCAAATTTTTAAAAAAATCATAATACTGTTATCAACGCACGGTGAACCGACACCTAAAAATATTTTGTCCTGAAATTTCAGGTGAATGGGTCAACATCCAGGGTCCCCAAAATTTACCAATTTGTATTTTTAAAAATGTAAATATTTGCCAAATTTGTGAATATTTGCCACTGTGCATAACCTTGGTGAAAATGAAAGAGTTGAGGTTAGAGAACTTAACTTCTTAGATGGGAATGACTTATTATCAATTGTTGAAGGTGTTCTCACCTAATGGTCGGTACAACCTTGAAGGTAATATTATAATATTGTCATCACTTGTCTTCAAATATTGATAAGAAAGAGGTTTTAGAAAATGAGGGTTTGATGAGTAACTAGAAGAAGATGGTTGATTGAGTTGATTAGTTAATGAGGAGAATCAATACTAATTTCTTAGAAAATGTTGGGATAAAAATATGGATAATTGATCTACATTTCATATATTTGTAAAATCCAAAAAGAACTTAAAGCTTATTTGGTGGATTTAGACAAGCAATGCTTGTATAGTCAGCATTATTATTGCTACTAAAGAGTGGATAATCTAAATAATTTCAACAAAATAAGTTAAAAGGAGGTTGCTCCAACTCTATGGCACCACACACACTTAATTGTGCATACTTTTTATGGTCAAAATCAAAGGTAAATATGTCGTGACTTATTGGTTTATAATGTAATCTTCAAATTATTGTATTTTATTTTAATATTTTTTTACTTATAAAATTGAAGTATTTACAAGCAATTACTTGAGTGACTCTAGTGGGATCAGGATAATATTTTTTTACTTATAAAATTGAAGTATTTACAAGCAATGTACTTGAGTGACTCTAGTGGGACAGGATCATTAAATTAAACATGAGAGAAAAGCTAAAGTTCATGTTCATTTTCACAACAACGCATCCTATTTTTATTGCTCTAAAGAATGCTTCGAGAGTCCCATTAAAGGCAAAGGGAGTGGGATCCATATACAAGAAGGTGATGGTCTTATTTATGACAAAATACATCAAAATATTAAATTAAATATGACACTAATGAAAGAGATATAGGACAAGAACAAATTAAGAAAAACTTGGGATACTTTTAATTGGAGTTTAAAAGTGATGGGAATATAGAATGAGTTAGAGAATATGTAAGTACTTTGTATTTATGAAAGAATTCTCCTTTATGATTATTGAGTAGTTATTAACAAAGAATTAAAAAAGCAAAAACTAAAGAATAGATATTAGCTACATGATATTTTCATAGAAAAACATTGTGAAGACTACAATTAAATAGAAGAATGATCATATGAAGTGATAACTGATATGTAATAAGTTTTATCTTATACATCAGTCTGCTGGTTAAAAATGTGATAGTTGAATAAGTTTAGTCCCTTAATAACAAAAAATTTAAATATAAGAAAAAATTTATTAGAAGAAATAATTTAAAATATTGGTTACATGGAATTGAAACAAGTTTATTTGTATCACATCTTCACCACATTGTTACATTATTTCAACAAACCATAATGGTGTTTGAAGAACAAATTATTAATATTAAGACACGTTACATCAAGAGGGATACTTGCTAGTTTAAAAACTGTAAAATATATTATCCTCTAGACGACGAGATAAGGATAATAATGATTATGTAAATATGATATTGTGATCATATAATTGATATTTAAAAACTGCAAAATATATTATCCTCTAAACGAGATAAAGATAATAATGATTATGTAAATACGATAATGTGATCATATAATTGATATTACAAACAATTTTAGCAGTTATACATATATTAACTAGTAAGATTTGCACTTGTGCCTTCTCAAAGGTCAAGGCATTTAACAAGTTAAAATGTTCTTTATATAATAACTTATAGCTTTTTTAAATTAGTTTTATAAGATTGAAATGTTCTTTATTTGTTTTATGGGATTAAAATGGTTTCAATTGTATTGCATCACTAGCTTAGATATATAAAATATATATATTTATAAACCCCGAGAGTTATCAATCTCAAGGCGTCTATCTATAGTTTAAATATTTTTTAAATATTTTTTAAATATTTTAAATCTACTGTAACCCTTAATGTCGACGAATAAATTTTCTTAATGTCGACTTTTTAATAAAATATTAATATTGTTTACGACGTGGCTGACCTTCCTGGTTGCCATTGTAGGACGCCTATCGGCGTAATAACCTTTGGGCCACTTCCATTATATTAAGAGATAAAACTTTAACAAAAGTGCAAATCAACCTTTATGTAAATAATATTTTAATAATTATATATTTTTATAATAATATATGGATAGATGAGTCATTCTATATTAGTAGAGATCAACATAAAATAAGTCTATAAATATTATATGTATTAAAAGTTTTTCTAATCTAAAATCATACATTAAAATACCAATAATTGACTTGATGTGTTAGAATTTTATTTTTCTATTATTAACATCAAGATTATATAATAACTTATAAATGTGTTAGAATTTTATTTTTCTATTATTAACATCAAGATTATATAATAACTTATAACCTTTTTAAATTGGTTATATGAGATTGAATTGTTTTTATTTGTTGTATGGAATTGAAATGATTTCTATTATATTGCATTATATCCTTCTGGCCACTTTTATCAATATAATTATATTAAAAGATAAAACTTCAACCAAAATGCAAATCAACCTTTATATAAATAATACTATTATATTTTTTTATAATAATGTATGGATAGATAAGTTATTCTATTAGTAGAAATTGCAACATAAAATAAGTTTATAAATATTATATGTATTAAAAATCTTGTTAATCTACAATCACACACTTAAAATACCAATAATTGAATTGATGTGTTAGAATTTTTATTTTTTTATTATCAACATTAAGATTATATAATAACTTATAGCTTTTTTAAATTAGTTTTATAAGATTGAAACGTTATTTATTTGTTTTATGGGATTAAAATGGTTTTGATTGTATTACATCACTGGCTTGGATATATATATATATATATATATATATATATATATATATATATATATATATATATATTATCAATCTCAAGGCGTCTATCTATTAAATCTATCGTAACCCTTAATGTCGGCGGATAAATTTTCTTAATGTCAGCTTTTTTAATAAAATATTAATATTGTTTAAAGCGTGACTGACCTTCGTAGCTGTCATTGTAGGCCTATCGGCATAATAACCTTCGGGCCACTTTCATTATATTAAGAGATAAAACTTTAACAAAAGTGCAAATCAACCTTTATGTAAATAATATTTTAATAATTATATATTTTTATAATAATGTATGGATAGATGAGTCATTCTATATTAGTAGAGATTTAAAATAAGTTAGTAAATATTATATGTATTAAAAGTCTTGTTAATATATCCGCCCATGTAGAGGAGTTGGAGAGCAAGTGGGTAGTTAAACCTCTCTAGTTGTTGAGAGGCCCAGGTTCAAATCTCTCGCCTCACATGTTGAGGATATGTTATATAATGGTTCCCTCGTGGTCACAGTCTGTTTACCTCTTGTGGCCACCACCAAAAAAAAAAGTCTTGTTAATCTAAAATCACACGGTTAAAATACCAATAATTAACTTGATGTGTTAAATTTTTTTATGTACAAGAAAATCGTTAACACCATTAGATGCTGGCTCATGTGTTAGAATTTTTACTTTTGTATTATTAACATCAAAGATTATATAATAACTTATAGCTTGAAATGTTTTTTATTTGTTGTGTGACATGCAAATCAAATTTATGTAAATAGTATTCTAATAATTGACTCATGAGGGATACATTAGTGGTAAGTCCTTGGGCTTTCATTGAAGAAACCCAAATTCAAACCTCGACAAAAGGGGATTGAGATCCCTCATAAAAAACCGTGTAAACTCAATTTATAAATTGTAACTTTAATGTAGTGGTAAGGGCTTTGGCTTCCCTTTGAGAGGTCCTAGCTTCAAACCCCACTCAATAAGAGGAAACCAAGATCCCTTATAAAACTTGTGCACATTCATTGAAAAAATAATATTCTAATAATGATATAATTTTGTTATATTGTATGGATAGATGAGTTATTCTATATTAGTAGAAATCACAACATAAAATAAGTTTATAGATATTATATTTATTAAAATTATTTTTAATCTAAAATCACACAAATTAATATACCATGTGTTAGAATTTTTTTTTTTTTTTATTATTAACATCAAGATTATATAGTAATTTATAGTTTTTTTTTTTTTTTTTAAATTGGATATATGAGATTGTCATATTTTTTTATTTGTTGTATGGGATTGAAATGGTTTCAATTATTAATCGTATTATTGTTGTATTTTGAACTTAAGTTTTCCTTTTAAAACCCTATAATATTAATCATTTGAATTCAATTTTGTTAAATTGATTATATGAAATTGAAATAGATTCCATTATATTACAACACAATTGTGGGACTTTAATATTACAATATCTTACTGTTTAAAATATTTAAATTTTAGTCTATTTTAATTGTTTTTTTTGTTACATAGGAGAGTTGGTCAAAATCACACTATTTTTAGTAACTGATAGACAAGACAATCGCAGGGTCACATGGGATGTTCCCACCAAATCTATTATGTCTTGTTATTGTTGACCCGGCGTGAAGGGGACCACAAGTCGCTCTGGATTTATATCAGAGAATTTAGATCAAACTAGTACCTTTGCAAACAACCTGCCCTCGAGGTTTGAACCTGGATGTCTTCTTAGTAAGTGCTTGGCCAATATTTGGCAATCCACCTAACCCACTTGGCCAATATTTGCCAATCCACCTAACCCGGGGGCTATTCTAATGTTCTTAACTAATTAAGCTCTTACTATTCAATTTTCATAGTATACAATTATCACTAAATTAAATGAGATTTAAAAATGATAAAAAAATATTAATTTTTAAGTAAAAACTTTATTACAGACCATTGAGAGAAATGTTCATTTTATGGATCCCAATATCTTATAGTTATTAATTCAAGGAAATTCAAAAGAGGATAATTTATAACTAATAAAATTAAAAATAAATAATTGATAATGTTGATAATTCTAGGTGTTGTAGGTGAGTTGGAGAGGAGAGGGCAATCCTCCAAGGGAGGTCCCAGGTTCAAATCTCCACCCTACCAAAAAGTTGAATTGGGTATCTAAAATCCAATTGATAATGTTGGTGCGGGCAGGATCGGGTGCGACCCCCGGGTGACTTTGACGGTGTAGAACCTGTCTCTCAGACCAAGGCGGCTTCGCAAGGGGTTTTTCGCTTAAAAAAAAAACTATTAAATTAAAATAAATTTAAAGGATCATTTAGAGAAATGGTCATTTTATGAGTTTTTTAAACTTTAAATTATTAATAGAGTGAATTGGATGATCTGATCTTGACTTATGTGGGTAGAGCTTTGACTACAATGGAAGACTTTCTGGTTAAGACAATTACTAAGAAAGAGGTAGGGGTTTAGTAGTGGCATGGTGACATGGCCATTGAGGACGAGATAATTAGGTAGATTGGCAAGCAAATCCAGCTTTGGTTGATTTGGACACCCAACACTGACACATGGTTTAGAAGGTTTGGCTCCAATGCAAGTTTTTTTTTAGTTTTGTAACCAAAAGTGGTTAGCTCTTAGGTTTTTGGGCTTTAGAGTCATGGACGATTTTTGAAAAGTAAAAAGAAGAAACTGTTGCTCTTGTTGGCTAAAGTTGGGAGGAGTCGCATCTCAACTTGTAAATAATCTTCGCTCTAATATAATATTTTCAAAAAATATTTGTCAGTTCCAATCATGAGTCCTTTCAAGTCCCCGTCACTCGGAGTAAACATTTTTTTTTAATAAGTTGTGTGGCCTTTATTGGGGCCACTCCCATTATGAAAACAAAATATTACATTGTTTTCATTACATTTCTAACAAGTTAGTAAAAGCATATATAACTTTTTCCTTCTATCGGAGATATTCTTCACTTACCCTTCTATCAAAGATATTATTCATCTTCCTCAAACTACTAAGTTTCCACAATCAACTCCTTTTATATCAAATACCTTCAAAATTTTAAATTCTATCAAGATGAAATTTAACACTACGAATGGCTAAAATATTTGTTGCCCAACTTATATTTCCACAAAAATCTTGTTTATAATAACCTCACAATTTCTTAATACCTTATTTTAGGGTTCTAATTCATTTCCCTAATGTTCCAAGATATTATTTTCATTGTTATTTTTTTATTTTATTTGTGGGTTTAGCCCCACTTCTTGTTAACACTTATGACATTTACTTCTGTTTTCCTATATTAATATCCCTTTGTGTTTCTTTTTCTTTTTCTTTTTGTTTTTGCTTCTTGGGTCTTCCTCTTTTTTTTCATTCTCAATAATACTTTCATCTTCATCAATCTCTTCAATATTCTCACACTACTCATAGTAAAACTTATCATCTTTAGGTTTACCTTGTTACGAAGGATCTGAAGTGCAAGGAATAACCTTAAAAGCACAATCTTCTTTATATTTCCTTGGAGACCCTAAAGTGTAAGGATGATCTTATATAGAAATTACCTTCTTATTCTGCCCTAAAAACCCTAAATTGTTATGGGTTTCCTCCAACCTCATTTCTATATTATTTTTCTCTTAAAACCTTAAAGTGCAAGGGATAACATCTTCACCATTTTTACTTTTATCACCTGAAGTGGATTTTTTTAGCATCCAAAAAGGCTTGCACCTAATATTAAAATTGTTGAAAACAATGTAAATAGGCATACACAAATTGACAAGAATGAAAAGAAACAAAATACAAAGATATTTTATTAAAATCGAGTCAAGTTACAAATCCATCCCTCTTAGGGATACCCATTTGATACAACAATTAAAATAGTTTGAAATCCTCCTCAAGAGTAGGTGCATTCCAAATGCCTTTCAAAATGACACGAATTGCTCCAAGGTGTCGATGACCTTCTTCTCCATGATTAGAGGTATTTGTTGTCTTGCATGTCAAAACCTTATTAGTCTTGCATGCAATAAACAACAAGAAGCATTAGTAATAAAGGATGTCTCTCTTGATGAGGCCTTTTGAGGAAATTGTATGAACACATGACGTTACTAGCATATAATCAATAAAATGCAAGAAATCTAGTAAACCTATGAAAAACATGAAAATATTCTATGAAACATGTAAAGGAAAAGCATATGTATCTATCTAATGGCCTAATTATGAATTTGAAAGCATGGAAGCATGAAAAAGATTCATTAGTATCCTAGTTATAATATTGAAATCAAGACAACTAAACAAGCTAATTCTACCGGTCATAAATCTCTAATAATGCAATTAAACCTAAATTATGTTTAATCTAATGTCATTAACAAATCCTATAGTGAGAAAGCAAGGAAATTAGGGATGATACCCTAACCGCGGCTCTATGGCACGGTGAGTGTTAGCTATGACTGGCAGTCGCGATAGAGCTTGAAGTGTACTTGTCCTCCAATTCAAGGGCTAAATCTCTTAATCCTCTTGCCAAATTGATGGTCAAGAGTCACCTCTATGTCTTCTAATAGATTTGGTGGTTGAATTGCTCCAATTGTGCGTGGAATAGGCAGAATTGCATTTCTTGGCTCTCATAACCTCTTAGGACCTCCATGGCTAGAATTGCCATTTTAATCTCTCAATTAAGGGTAAGAAAGCAATGTCACAATGCAATTAGGTGAATGTTGAATTTGATAGGGCTTCGCTGCTCAAATTCACCAATGCATATCTCTTTTTCTTCTCCCATTTGGATGGGATTCTTATAGCACCTTGGAGGGCTATGTCCTAGCTTCATGAGGAAGCCAAGATCAAGAATGGACAGTTAGAGCAGTTGGAAGAAAGCTTCTCGATCATTTCACTCCCAAATCGCTTGGATCTGCAACCAATTGGCCATTTGGAACCAACTTTGACTCGGTCAAAGGCCAACTGATTTTTTATGCTAGTCGCGGCTCTAAGGCACGGTTAGCACTACTAACTACGAGTGTCAACCGTGGCTGACCCTAATTAGGCCAAACTACCTAATTGAGTGGTTAAAACCATTGTTATACCTTGGTATTTATCCAAGGTCTTCCATATGGTCTTCTATCATGTTCCATATGAGTGGTCGCCTCGACATGACGTGTTTTAGGTGTCTACAGATGTCCCTTTTGAGATGCGTTGTGAGATCAAAAAATATTGACCAAAAGTAGACCTCCTAAAATGATGTCGTAGGTTGAATGATGATCATTAGTCTGATCAACATTAGATGCTCAGGGTCTAGCAAAAGGATGTGCATACTAGAATCATTACTTCCAATTGGATGGAAGGCTTAAATTTGTAAAGCTTTGGCAAGCTCCAACGACGATCGAGTAGCTCAGGGCTACTATAGGTTTATGTACCATATAGATCCGAAAGGAGGAGAGATACTAACTTAACTGTCATATTTGTTTTTTTTCCCAACAAAGGGTAAGCTTATGATAGTCGTTGGTAATGATTCGTAAGACGAACGTAATTTTGACAAGATCAAGAGAGCTACGATCAAGAGATCTTCTGTTGACTTTGATTATGATTATGATATTATGACTACCCCCTCAAGCGATGAGTCGATGAGGGTAAGATAATTAAATGAAGCGATGAGTCACCTGACCACTATGAATGACTTTGAATAAAATAAGATTTAGCATTTGATATTTATTAGACCTAATAAGCTATGATTACAACTATTAAGAGTAATTGTACATCTCTATCGCATGGAGCGATCTAGCCTTAATGGCCTTCTTAGTGAATCAAAATGATAGCAATTCCAATTAGGCATGTGTTGAATCATATTGTTCGATGATCTGCTAAAAGTATCATAGAAGAAGTTATATGATTGCTTCGTTCTTGTGGAGCAGTCTGATCATCTAGGCCTTATTAGGGATTGAAATGAAGCATATCAATTCAGTGATGATGAATTTACCCCAAATGTCATTATGGTAATTTACTCATCCTGTTATATTACATGGAGAGCAAGTCGTTGCAACCACCAAGTGTATAGGGTAGATCACTAGATACGAGGTGCATTTGACTTTGATCTATTTTTTTTGTTATTTTGTGATTTTTTTACAATTATGGTCAGGTGGGTATTTTTAATTCAGCATTTTTTAGCTCCTCACAATGGGATTTTTTAGCATTTATTACAGGTTGCTAGCCGCATTTGTCAAAAGCTGCTAGGTTTTTAAATTTTTCTAGTCGCAGCTGACAGCCGCAGTCAGCAAACCTTGGTTCTGCACCTACAGGTGTCAGCCATGGTCAAGCGAAAAATAAGAAATATTAAAAAACTTTCCTATCATTTTTGACATTATTTTTAGTTTGACAGCTTGCAAATCCTGAGCACTCTGAGAGGTGATTCAACAATTCTGATGAGAAGTGTTGCTGAAAACTTAACCTTACTACCACCTATATCGATGGCAGCCCAACCTGGAGGAGTCGGTGCAACTAAGGTAGAAGCACACAAAACCTTCAACCATTTTATTTTACCGATTTTAAAATTAAATTTACTAATTAATGGGTTAAATAAAACTCACTAAACCGTCGGTAATGAACCTCACCTTAGTTAGGTTTAGCTTAGGTTAGCTTAAGGGGAGGGTAAAATTAATTTGTTTTTGGGTTTTTGTTTTATTTTTTATTATTTTTGGGTGCACATATATATATATATATATATATATATGATCTAACATTGAGATTCATTATATGTGCAGTTTATTATTTTTATTGGTTTATGTTTTATGAGATGCATATGGATGCAATGCTTAGATGTGATGTTTATTTTACGCTATATGATGTGATGTATGGATGACATTCACTAGATAGATGATGTATGTATTATTTGAGATACAATGATATACATGTGCAGGTGGACTACTTATGATGAATGTATATGAATGTGATATATGATGTTTACATGCATGTTTGATTTATTGTACTTGTATGAATTTAATTTTATGTTGTTATGACATAATCTATGCCATGTATATGTAGCACATATTTCTTTGTTTATTTGATAATGTTTTTTTAAAATGGACATGTATGATTTAATCTCTTAAACATCATGTATGAATGCAATATGAGTTTAACAATCTAATGGATGACACCACAGAATGTATAACAATCATGAGATGTAATTGCTATATCTTTTTATGAAAATTGATAAATTGTGCACCCATATGTGAGATGCAATTATATATGGTTTCTATTCATAAGTTTTTATATATTAAAATAATATGTATAACATAGTCAGTGGTCGTGTAAATATCATTTTTGAAATCCACCCGGTGTCTAGCCTATATAACAAACTCTCATAAAATAATTTTTTTTATTTTTGATGATTGCATTGAAAATTGTTTGTTGCTATTTGAGAATTTTTGAGGTTTTCCATGAAACTCAAACACCCTAGTTGACTTATCAAGAGTTGTATATTGACCATACTAGAATTCAGAAACATAAGGCTTTCGCTAAGATAGGTCCTAACTGTTCATTATCCCTATGTGTGCAAATAAGTATATTTAGATAAGGAATAAACATACCCCGATGTCAGGTGGGATTCTTTCAACCCATTGCTAAGATTGGGGATCCTCAAATGTCTATCCAATCCTAGGTTTAGATTTAAGTTGGACTAGACTACTAGGCGATACAGGACACCTGAATCTAGCTCTTCCACATTCAAATATTGGTCTACACAAAATTGAAATGTTAATGTATCAGACATATCATCATGTGTAAGGTACGGTAGTACTAACAATTCTAGGGATTCAAGCTCACCCCCTTATTTTCTTTAATTTATCGGGATACTTGCTCATGTAAAGTGATAAGAATCATTGTTTATTTTGTACTTCTCTTTTAGTGATAAAAACCACTGTTTATTTTGTACTTTTTTTTTTTTATATATTTTTTTCTTTGAGCAAGGGATTTGATACTGATAGGATTTCACTTTGAATTTGATCTTGATTTGATTTGATTTTTGAGGATTTAACTTTGGAATTTCACTCGGGGATTTCATTCTAGGATTTTGCTCCTTCATTTGTAAGCAAGGGATTTATTCGGGTAGGGGGTAAGCTTGTCCTTTTGCCAACTACCAACATTTCCCGCACCGTCTGCATAGGGGGATAAGCAAGAATAAAATTTTCACCTCAGGATACCTGGTCCCGCTTCGTAGCGTTCATCTGTCCCTAGTCCTAATTAGGATTGTTTAGTTTGGATATTAGTGATAGGATTTTGATATGCTAAGGGCTATCAAAACTAGACCTCATCTACAAAAGCAAAGCAAGCTTTCTACCAAACTCCTGAGAAGACCACTAGGTATGGTTGAGTGACCGGAAAACCTTAGTATATTCTTCATAGCAACAAGAAGGGTTGTGTTGAAAAACACAATTACTCACAAGGGTGATGAATGATAGTAATAGTGCAAAGATGCATGATTGAAATACAAACGTGGTGTCATTTGTAAGATTGTAAACACAACCTATCCTAATGCAAGTGCGACGGATGGATATGCCTAATGCAATGCAATATGAAATGCATGCGATAACTGGAATGCGATGATGCAAATGAAATGCAATGATGCAAATGAAATGTAATGCAATGTTTTTGAATTTTGATATTTTTCCATTTTTTTTAGATTTTATTGCTTTTTAATTTGACCAAAGGGCTTACAGATGCCTTTGGAGCCTTTTACTGGATGACCAAAGGGCTTACAGATGCCTTTGGGGCCTTTTGATGGTTTTAGGCATAAAATGCTTTAAGGTGAAGGATTTTGAGAGGTTCAGGCTCTTCAACCCCTTCCAATGATGTTAAGTGATATGTCCCAGGTCCAATCTTCTCGGAGATGATATATGGACCTAACCAATTAGCTGTAAATTTGTCTCGCATTTCTAGTGGTAGATTTGAGTTCTGTTGGTTCTCTTTCAGCACAAGATCACCAACCTCAAAGTCTCTCAGATGGAATTTGTCATTGTAAGCTTGTTTTAAGTGCTCCTGATAAACACGGAGATGCTCAAGGGTATTCACGTGACGTTCATCAAGTAGCGTCAATTGATCTAGGTGAGCTTGTCGCACGGTGTCATCATCGATGAACTCTTTCAATGCGATGCGCAACATTGGAATTTCCAACTCTAAGGGCATAATGGCCTCAGCGCCATATACTAGTGAAAATGGAGTTGCCCTAGTGGGTGTCCGAATACTAGTCTTGTAAGCCCATAATGCAAGGGGCAACTGGATGTGCCAATATTTATGGTGCTCTTGTACCATATTTTTCAAGATGGATACCACTATCTTGTTTGAAGCTTCAGCCTACCCATTTTCCTGTGGATAATATGGAGTCACAAAACTATGTTTGATCTTGTACTTAAACGTCAAAGCTCTCACAGTTTTTTTTTGAATGACATTCCATTATCCAAAATTATCTTGGATGGTATCCCAAAATGACTTATGATATTGGTGAGTATGAACTCAGTAATACGTGCTCCAGTTGTCATTGTTAATGGGATTGCTTCCACCCACTTAGTAAAATACTTAGTAGCCATAATAATGAATGTATGTCAGCCCGATGATGGAGGAGAGATCTTACCGATGAGATCCAAACCCCACTAATCAAATGGCCAAGCTGCTTGAATGGGTTGTAAGGCCTATGATGGCAGGTGCGCAAGATTAGCATGATGTTGGCATTTAATGCATTTCTTGACATACACATTGCAATCCTTCTCCATAGTGGGCCAATAATAACCCATGCGAAGGATGTGCTTGATGATAGCCATGCCATTGAAATGGCCACCGCACGTACCATCGTGAGCTTGCAAAATTGCCCAAGATGATTCTTGGGGCTCAAGACAACGAAGGAGAACTCCATCGTAGCTTCAATGATACAAAATGTCTCCTAACAAGACATACTTTGTTGCTTTCTATTTAAATGTGCGCTTCACGGCACATGATAATCCCTGAGGGATTACACCAAGCTTAAGGAAGTCGTATATCTATGACATCTAGTTCTGATAGCTCTCAGCCTCAATTGACAAGATAACATGTTCCCCCTATGGTTCAACATTCGCAAATGCAGATTGGGAAACAACCTTATGGTGGATGGTAGTACCACTCCCCATAGGATCCTACGAGATCAAAGACCCCCAAGATGCTCCCTTGAGAAAATCTCTGGCTCTGTAGAACCACTCATGGTTTGGTTCTACCTGAATCATGTTGATTGACTCTTTGTTATCCAAAGCTTCACGTTGCATAGTAGAGTGTGACAATATTTTTACATGGATGGTAGTAAAATTAGTAGACAGATTTTGAGGGATTAAGGATCCCAAAGATGCCATAGTATCTACGAATCTATTCGATGAATGAGGGATTGCCTCGATGTCGTACCATTCCAACTGAGCTAAATATGTATCAACAAGATCTTTGTAAGACTTCAGGATAGGACATCGACACTGAAAAAGTCCCTTCACTTGGTTAACAATGAGAAGGGAATCACCAAAGATATTTAACCTTTTAATCTTCATGGTGATAGCTATTTGGAGGCCCAAAATTAGGGCTTCGTATTCAACATTATTGTTAGTGCAAGGAAAGTCCAACTTGAATGACAAGGGCATAGGAGCACCTTGCGGCGTGAACAACACTATTCTTGCACCACCCCCTTGCTCACACTTCGAACTATCGAAGAACAAGGTCATATCAGCTTTGTTATCTAGTTCTTCAGGTTTGGGTGCTTCTGATAAGGCAAAAACTGCGTCATCATGAAGCTCAATGGTGAGGGGCCTGCTATTTTCAAGAGGTGCCTCAGCTAGTTGATCAGCTATGACTTGTCCCTTAATGGAATTTTGGCTAATGAATTCCAAATTGAATTCTATCAATAGCATGATCCACTTTGTAGTACGTGTATTATGATACGTCTTACTCATCATATACTACAAAGGATTTTGTTTTGATATGACATACATCGTATGACTTAACATATAATGTCATAATTTCTTTGTAGCGAACACTACTGCTAAACACAGTTTTTCCACATATGCATATCCTATCTCGTAACTCACCAAGGTTCGGCTAATGTAATATATGGCCTGCTCTTTGTCTTGCACATTATTTTGGGCTAACATGGTCCCTAATGTAAAGTCAGTTACCGATATATAGTAGAAAAGGCTCATCTGGTCTTGGTGGAGCTAGCACTGGCAGCGTTGCTAGGTATTGCTTAATCTCAGAAAAGGTTGCTTGACAGTCCTCATCCCAATTGAATGGGACTCCCTTATGTAGCAATCGATTCATGGGTCGACATTTATCCGATAACTATGTGATAAATCACTTTATGGATGCTACTTTGCCTTGTAGGCTTCTTAATTCCTTGATATTCATGGGAGGACACATTTCTAAAATTACCTTGACCTTCTTTGGATCAACTTTGATGCCTCACTTTGAAATGATGAATCCCAAGAGTTTTCCTGAAGTTACGCCAAATACGCACTTCTTAGGATTCAACCTGACATTATGCTCTATTAGGTGATCGAAGACCTTTCTCAGGACCTCAGCATGCTCTGAACATAGCAATGACTTCGCCAATAAGTCATCGATGTAATCTTCCAAGATCTTATGCATATAGTCATGAAATATATATGTCATAGCCCACTGATATGTGGCACCAACATTTTTAAGACTGAATGGCATAACCTTATAACAAAATGTCCCCCATGGCATTATGAACATGGTTTTATGTTGGTCTTCGGGCTTAATCCAAATTTGGTTGTAACCAAAAAAACCATCCATTAGGGAGAGCATTTCATGACCCGTAGTCACATCTACGAGAGCATCTATGTTTAGCAACGGGAATGAATCCTTTGGTGTTGCCTTATTGAGGTCTCTGAAATCCGTACAAATACGGATCCTTCCATCAGGTTTTCCTACAGGCACCATGTTTGATACCCATTCTAGATAGTCGATGGAAATGATAAACTCTACATCCAATAGCTTTTGCAATTCATATTTAACCATTAAGGCTACTATCGGATGCATCTTCCTAAGTTTTTGCTTGATTGGCTTCTTTGATAGATCTAGCGAAAGGTTATGAGTAACCAATTTTGGATCTAGACCTGGCATGTCCTTATAAGTCCAAGCAAAGAGATCAGGTCTCTCTTTCAGTAGAGGGATGAGGTTGGCACGCTCATCAGGAGATAAAATTTCTCCAAATTTAACCTTCCTTGGATTGGTGGGATCATTACTGATATCCACTTCAAAGGTTTCCTCTACTGACATGTGGGATCCCTCCTCAAGCTGATGAGGCGTAGGGATCAAGTGGATGTCATATATTGGGTTTATGGGTTCCACATTGGAAGCATCCTCAGCATGATAAACATCATGTGCATAACCTAGCACAAAGTGAAAAGGTTGCAACATTTCTTCGTTAGGGAAGAAATCCTTAGGCTCTAGTGGTGAGTCAACACGATCCCAATCAATAGCATCTACATTCAGACACAATGGCTTGGAAGGATCGGTTGGGTTGTGAAGTGGAGTGGTCAAATAAATGGAGATCATATTGATGGAATGGATCATATCTCCAGGACCACGTGCATGTGACTCTAAATTTGTATAACTTCCATCCCCGAGATGTGGTTTTGGGGGTATGGGGATCTTTGGATCCGGTCTATGGATAGACTCAAACACAGGATCGCTAGGCTCAAGGAGCTCTCTGAATATCAGTGGATCAGGGAAGACCATATGATAAATCCTATCCAAATTAGGTGGTCTTCCTCTAAGGTGAGGATGAAGATTGATATCTCTATACATATCCTCTGTAGTGTATGATGCATTATGATGATGCAAGTAAGGAGGTCCCAAATAGGCTCTCTCTATTTCATCTTCGTCATCACTATCATAATGAAAGCCTTCATCGCTACCTACTGGTACTAGGGAGTTAGGGAGATGGGACCGTGTGTAAGCCAACTCCTGATAACTACTATCACTCTTGGAGGATTGATCATCCTTGATGACTATCTTCGAAGGTAATAGATGATGCAAATTAAGAGGGCCTAGATAGGCCAACTCAGTCTCGTCCTCATATTGCTCATTATTTGAGGACTCACCATCGTCATCCATGCCATACATGCAGCTAGGTCCCCCTCTCTCAGAGATGGACTCTGCTATGTCCTCGTCATAATGATATTCTAACTCGGAGTCTTCCGCTGTACCAGCATTGTGAACTCGTAGGCTTGTGTCATTGGTTGTTGCATGGATTTGTTCATCCAAGTTATCTCTTGGGATATGCTCTGGACCGGTCTCCACCAAGATATCTTTGTGATATGTCTTAGGTGGTTCTATAGTGACATAAGACACTATCTAGTTGTCCCAACGAAATATGGAAGGATTGGGGTGATAAGGATTAATATCGACTTCCTCCCCCAGACTGAGGTACAGGTGGTCCAAAGATACCATGAGGAGTTCATCTTATCCTCTAATATGATATCCTAACCCGAACCTATCTATAGGCAACTGATATTGTGGTTCATAAGGCCTCCTACATCCCTGCTCAGATAATCCGAGACCGTAACCATGCCAATGGTAGCATTCGAAATATCGTAAGGCGTACTCCAGGTTAGAGAGATAATGAACATTCATAGTGAATGGCTCATCATCATCTTCATCCATGGGGGTGCGAGATGTAATCTGGTCAAGCCCTCCATAGATGAAATTGGTTTGGTTAGGGGGCACCCCTAATGGTACCACCATCCCTACGAGAAGGTGATGGGCTCACGATCGGCCCATATCCTATGCAGTCTCGATGATCGATGTAAACATCACATTCTGCATGATATACTCTCCCAATCTAGGATTAACCAAATGAACTATCACCTGTAGTGCAGATGACCCTACTGAAGACACAGGTGAAGCAGGCTGAGGTACCTCTTCGACTTCTCCTTGAGCATCCTCTACTTCCATGGGAATAGGGACCTCGATAACCACTGGTTTAGGTGCTCGCTTTATCTCTTTTTTGCCCATTTTGGATTTTAGCTTCCCATCATCTCGATGCATTATAGATGTAGATGGTCTGGTAGAAGCAGCTATTGTGTGCTCCGATCATTGAGATGCGGACGTTGTAGGTTTGGCACACACTTCCTTCATTTTACCTCCTGGCTCTTTGATCGGCGTCACTGGTCGTATGTCTAGGTGCATTGAGGGGAGCACAAAATCCCTCGACAAATTAGCTAGATTCACGTATTTGAATGGTTCCTCATCTAAAGGTACCACGTGAACCTATCCCTCATGCACATATTTGATACACTGATGGAGAATAGAGGGGACACAACACATTTCT
Source organism: Wollemia nobilis (assembly GCA_028583015.1). Taxonomy (NCBI): domain Eukaryota; kingdom Viridiplantae; phylum Streptophyta; class Pinopsida; order Araucariales; family Araucariaceae; genus Wollemia; species Wollemia nobilis. The sequence goes on along the minus strand of JAQPPZ010002843.1, from coordinate 931,281 downwards.
CTTATCCAAGGTCATCCTAGAAGTATATTATATTGCATAGCACCTTCAATCACATGACACATCATGGGGATGGTCTTCAGCCCCACCTAAATAGGTAAGACTATCGTGCCGACAGTTGAGCATAATGCATCGTTAAAATCTCTCAACGTGAAGGTGGAAGGTATGATATGCGTCTTTGGTAACTTCAGGTATGTTAATGCCTTGGTCGTGATAATATTGATTGATGATATTATATCAATCAAAACCCGTTTGAAGGGTATGTGATTCACACACGCAATGATGTGGAGCGGCGGGTCCGCCGTGATAGTGGAAACCGTCTTGATTTCATGATCATAAAATTGTATGATCGGCTCCTGACACTACTGCACGTGTCCCATGAAGTGTGTGAATGCTTCAGGATCCTGGGACTGCACTTCTATGGACCTTAGAATATCCATAAGTGTCTCCCTGTGCTTGGGAGACTATTGAATCAACTCATAAATTATCAACTTTGTTGGAGTTATCTATAGGTTTTGGACTAACCTACTCTTGATTGTCACCACCGGTCTAGTTGGTGGGCCTGGTACATGTTGGGTTGGCCTTGGAGGAGGCACAACATGGACTCTAATAGGAGTTGGAGGTTGATTTGGTCTCTCATACCTCACATGTCTTGTGATGACATTGACCATTCCGATGAACCCATGGGTTGGTGGTTCGATTCGTACTTGATTGACTTGGCCAACATTGTTCCTTGGCACCTCATGGTTGGGTAGAGGATTCTTGTAAATCCCCATATTTTGATTATCTGGTGCTTATGGATTGTCCACAAGAAGTGTACCTCTTTCAATCATGTTCTGCACTAAATGTTTGAAAGACCAACATACCTCTATGTTGTGACCTTTCATTTGATGAAATATGCAATATTGATCATCCTTATACCCCTTAGGCTTGGGTTGATTAGGGTCTATCATTTTGACCTCTGGTAAGTTTATTACCTTTTCCTCACATAGCTGATGGAAAATCATTGTCAATGATTTTGATAATTGTGTGAATATGCGAGGAGGGCATCTTTCTTTGTCCTTACCCCTCTGGTTGTTGCGCTGCTCATATTGCGGAAGGGGAGGTTGGGCTTGATAATTTCGTTGTTGTTGCCCTTTATCTCCTTTTTGAAGGTTTAGAACCACCTGATTGACGTGAGTCGGCTTGGCCTGTTATTTCTCAATGCTTTTATCCTCAATCACTTTGGCTTATGCCAAAGCCTCTTCGAACATTTGATACTGTTGCAACTATAATAATAATGAAATGTGCTTTGCGCAACATCCTAGTTAGTTTAGCAGTAGGGATGGAAAATGATAGCTTTACCATCATATTTCTCCATCATTTCCTATAATCCATAATTGGCTCGTCATCATGTTGCATTAAAGCAGCCAGCTCGGATAAGTTCACCTTCTTCTTGATGCCAAAGGAGAAGCATTCAAGAAATGCATCGGCTAGTTGCTCAAAATTGGTGATATTGTACCTCTTGAGTTGATTAAACCACTCCTGAGCTGGGCCTGAGAGGGTCATGATGAAAGTCCATAGGAGCAGGGCATCATTGCTTCCAATATGAAAGCACATGTCTAAAAAGCTCATGACATGCTCCTGAGCATCCTCCTCTCCTCTAAACTTTTCCATCTTAGGCATTTCAAAATGCTCGGGATAAGCCGGAATAGGCACTGACGGGCATAAAGGTTCATTATGAATTTTATTCAAGGTTGGATTTTGATAAGTTGTTCCTTGCTTTTCTATAGCTTTGACCTTTTCTACCAAGACTTTATAAGCCTACGAAGATAAGAACTCCTCTTCTATGGATTGCCTTGGAGGCACCTTTGGAGGCACGTTCCTCTTCGATCAAGGTGAAGGATTAGGCTCATCCTCCTCCTTGACTTGGGATATTTTGGGATATTCTTGATCTAATTCATCTCCCACTTCTTCTTCATACTGCCTATGCCCATGATGCTCGGGTAGAGGGCACCCATCTCTATGTTGGGATGTGTAGCGAGTACGGGTATCTATATACTCAGGGTGTAAATCGGGTTGCGAAGCAACTCGTCTATCAATGCGCTCCCTATGCTCACTATGGGGATGTAAACCAACACTAGCTAGTCGATCCTCCCTCTCAACACGCTCCTTTTGATCAAGGATGCATTTTTTGCATGCATTGTTCATATAAATGTTGTCTTATGAACCTTTTCCTCTAAGTGTTCTCATTTTTTAGGTGTTCTTGCTCTGCATGAACATCCTCCAATTGGTCTTGGAGGATCTGACATCTCTGCTCTGATACCAGCTTGTGATATCTATCTATGTGATCAGTCATGTGAGGCCTCTAGTGTGTGCGCTCTATTTGAGCGGCTTTGTGGGTGTGTCCCCCAATGGACTGATCTGCTACGCTCTTGCCCTTGTCTATGAAGATGACATTCATATCCATCTATTGCCTAAACTTTGTGCCTACATGAGATGCATGGGCACACATATCTCGAGAACGCTTGGAGCACTCTCCAGGTTCTCTAATAGTCCTAATAGTACTACCGCTACGCACACTCACAGAGCGAGAAGGCATAGGAGTAGGCTTGTAACCTAGTTACCCTAGAACCTTACCCAAACCATCCAACTATCTACTATACCATGGCTCATGAGGTGGCATACCATTGGCTCCCACTTTGGATACGTCTATGGTGATCCTACAAGGCTCACCCTTGTTGGGAGTTTGAGCGGGCCTATGCTCGAAAGAGACCTTGTCTATTTGCCCCTGGATGGGCGGATCCTGAACTCGTCTATACTCAGATGTTGGGGGCCTCAAGCCTCCCTTAGCTATAGGATGAAGGGGTACCAATCTGGATCCCTCAATGACAAACTCTTCAGCAGATCCCGTGGATGCACGTGGAATGCGATCATGGTAAATACTAACATGTTTGGAACCCCCATGCTGGGAAGCTCCATGCTCTGATCTATGTCTCAAGGAGTGTCTAGTAGCTCCTCGTACTAGGGTATTCTCAACAAGATCCCCACGCATAGAATTGTCCCCTCTAATACTCGTCGAATGACGTTCGGGAGGATTCTGTGATTGAGGGCGTTGCGCGTCTTATTGTGCATTGGGTGGAGCTTCGACCTTGACCTCGAATCTACGCTCGGGTTGGCCTCTCTGTGTAGCCACCATAGTGTGTATCCTATGTCTAGATTCAAATTTTATTAGCACACAAAGAATACAATGGTGATTATCTCTTTTAAAGCTTAAAGTGAACCCTAAACTGTTTGATGTGTTTTTGCAATTTGTTGTATCAATAAGTAACTCTCATCGTGTTTTCAATATGTTGATGATATACTCAATTGTTAAAGGGATTTCACCTATATACTCATAGCTCGACAACCTGGTTATGAACTCTAGGTCGCGTAATCCCCCCAAAATGTGGAGATGAAACCCACACCGGGCAGGGAGCATAGGTCCTGCCGATCCTCACCCCGACACCCCGTGCATAGTGATACACCCCTCCAAAAAGGAATGCATGCTATTTTGCATGGTTAGGATGGATCTTGGAGTTGGTATTGGTCTAGTAACAAAAGGTTCGAGGGAGTTGGGCCAACGGATGGAAATCACTGCCACCATCGTTGAACCCTACTAGTGGTTGGATGTGACTTCCAACTCACTAGCGTTTAAGTGTGTCGTGGTGTGTGGGGTTCCTTTTATTTTGCATGAAAAGTAAATGCATAAAACAACACTCAAATTATTCTTCTATATGCTATGCAAAAGGAACATTTAATTTCAGAAAGTATGCATGATTAATGTTAGGATCTCATCCTAACCCTTAATGTAATAACTTCCCTGATGTAATAATTCGTAGTGAACGTGGGTAGTACCCATGATTAATATTTTGTAATGTTCTAAGTTTTAGCTTAGGTAGTGCCTATGACAAATGGCACCCTTTTTATGTAACACATGGTAGATAGGTTAGGTAAGGTGGCATTGTGCATGTAATTCAAAGTGGCACTATGCATGTAATTCGGGTGGCATTATGCATGTAATCCAGGTGGCATTTTGCATGTAAGCCAACCTTGGAAGGAAACTCCTTAAATACCCGAAAAGGCACCAATGTAACCATCTTTTTGCAAATTAATGAAGTATTGAAGGAGTTTGCCCCCTCGAAGAGGCCTGTGATTCTGTCTTATTGTGAGATTGTTCCTTTATGCAAATTTTTGTTATATTAATATGATGTTTATGTGAGTTTATTTCCAAGCAATCGTGTGAGAGTGTGTTATTTGAGTTTATTTTATAGCAGGATCTTAACAAGTGGTATCAGAGCGCTTTCCAGGGCCAAGTTCTGTTGCAACTACAACGATTCTTGCCATCCAATCCGCCTGTTAGGTATAAATTCTGTGTGTTTTTCCCATTTCTGTTTTTCCTTATTAAAAAAAAAATCCAAAAAAATACAGTGCATTTTTTTTTCCAGACCAAAAAAAAAAAAAAATCTTTTTAGTTGAGTAGGTAGAAACCCTGTATCGGGGTTTTAAAATATTGTGAAGGATCTGTCGTTATTGGCTAAGCTAGATAGCCCATAAAACGTCTAGTGAAGTGAGGGGCGATCAGGCTCCAATACCCAGGCCTCAGACAGAACTCGCGCACGGACTTGAGCTCCCACGTATCTTCGGGTATATCGGGATACCATCTAGGATTAAACAAACTTTTAGCCATTAGGAAGCTCTTTGGCCTTGTATTACTCATAGTTTACGGGACACAACATCCTAGACGATTACCCTCTCGTATTGTCAGAGAGGCGAGTAGTGTGCTCAAGGGTATGTGTGGAATCCTCCTTGAGTAGTGGCCTAAAATATTGGTCCGAGCACTATTGTACGTCACTGTCGGTATATTAGAGGGCCTATGGGTGGTACATACTCCTATACTTAGCATTCTTTGGTTCTGTTAAAACTTCAACCTGTAAAAAAAATGCAAAAAAATAAAAAATAAAAATCCAAACATCCCTGTTCGTAAACCTGCATTTCAAAAGTGAGCATATGAGAAAGGAGTCCTCTACTAAAAAAATAATAGAAAGGACATGCATTCGGGATAGGCCATGAGGGTGACACTTAAGTTGACGATCTGGAGAATAACGATCAAATTTATAGTGGCGATCCACGATCAAGTCGATCGAGTTAGAGAGGTCAGCACAGTCAAGGCATAATTCACAGTCTTCAGGGTCAGAACAGAACTGTCATAATAATCACCTACAAAATACAGAGAATCTTGAGTATGAAACGAGGCCAGTTATAGATAGTGCTCCAAGTACCCAACTTTTGCTCCGTAGCTCGGAATCAAAAGCTCGTAAACACCGTTAGACTCAGCAAAACAGGAGATAAAAAAAATTCTAGGGTGCCAAAAAGTAGTGTTGAGAGATATAGCTCATTGTGACCACCTCCTTGAGCTGATCGTTTTGATATATAGCACCCAAGCACTTTTTTGGGCACTTACTAAAAATAGTAAGTCCTAAAAACTCAATTCTATTTTTAGTAACTCGGTCACAAAAGGTTTAAAAAATGGCCCAGGGTACCGTGGACACCAAAAAGAACTAGAACACTTGGAATCCCTAACAAAAGCCATTGAGAACTTGAACTCGGCTTTTCACTCCATAAGGGAAGAAGTCCAAGGTCTTCGCCTAGAGCATGAGGCCACTAGCAACCGCTTAGAAGAAGCACTGACAGAAGTAGACAGCAAACTGAAAATAGGACCACCCAAATTAGAATACCAAGCTGAGAGTTCTGCAAGGAATCATGACCATGATCCACCCTTTAGAATGCCCAAATTGGACTTTCCCAAATTCAATGGGAAGGATGTTGATGGGTGGCTATGTCGGGTTGACCAATTCTTTCGACTTCATAATGTACCCGTATTTCATCGAGTCCATATGGCTTCCTTTAACTTGGAGTCTAAGGCTCTACACTGGTTTCAATGGTTACGTGTTGCCTACCCAAATCTCTCTTGGGAGGATTTTGAATCCCAACTACTCACTTGATTTGGTCCTAGTGAGTATGAGGACTTTATAGGAGCCTTGACCAAACTACAACAAACAGGTTCAGTCCGAGAGTACCAAGCTCAATTTGAAAAATTGGCCAATAAGACAAGAGGATTGAGTGAAGGGTTCTTCCGAGTTGTTATATCGGTGGGTTGAAGGTGGAACTCCAAGCGAAGTAAAAATGTTGAAACCATGAACTATGATGGAAGCTATCAGTTTGGCCCGTTTGGCCGAATCTAAACTCTCTGCCCAAATACGCCCATCAAAGTTTCCTCAAAATAGACCTTCATTTCCTCCTAGAGCCCAACACCCAGCTGATAATAAACCTGCTGCACCCAAGCGCCTCACCACCGAAGAGATGGATGCACGTCGTGCCCAAGGATTATGCTACAATTGTGATGAAATTTTTTTCAAAGGGCATAAGTGTGCACACAAAAAATTGTTCTTGATAGATGTTGAAGAACATGATACCTCTGACGAGAGTGATGAGGATGAGGACCCTCCAGAAACACCTCCTCCACAAGAAGAAGTGAAACAGGAACCTGAGACAGCAATTACAGTCCATGCCCTTACAGGCATTACTACTCCTCAAACCATGAAGGTTACAGGATTTTTCAAGGGCCAACGTATTTCCATCCTTTTGGATTCGGGAAGCACGCACAACTTCATTGACCCTAGAGTTGCTCAATGGGAAAATTGCTATATCCACACTTGTAATTCCTTCGAGGTCATGGTAGCCAATGGGGGAACCTTACCTTGTAAAGGAAAGTGTCGCAATGTTAAAATCAAGATAGGGGACTATGAACTCAAGCGGGACATGTTTGCCCTCCAGTTGGGTGGATGTGATATTGTTTTGGGATCTCAATGGTTGAGTACGTTGGGCACTATCAGTTGGAACTTTGCTAAACTTTGGATGCAGTTCTCCTAGAATGGACAAACACACATCATCAAGGGCTCCCTGGTAGGAACACCTCAAATTATCAGTTCAAACGGCATGGAGAAATTGCTAAAGAAATCATCACGTGGGGTCATTGCACAACTATTCTCCATCCAACCATCCACATCTCCAATGGGTGAAATCCCACCAGACATGCAACAGATTCTCCACAAACATGAGGCCATCTTTTCAGAACCAACCACACTACCACCGCATCGCTCTCGTGACCATGTCATTCCATTATTGCCGGATAGTACACCTCCCAATATCAAACCATACAGGTACCCCCATGCCATGAAGTCAGATATTGAGAAGATGATACAGGAATTACTCAAGGCGGGTGTCATTCGGCCTAGTACTAGTCCCTACTCTGCACCAGTCTTACTGGTCCTCAAGAAGGATGGCTCTTGGCGATTGTGTATTGACTACCGAGAACTCAACAAGATAATTATCAAGGATAAATTTCCTATCCCTGTGGTTGATGAATTACATGGGACCATGTACTTCACCAAGCTAGACCTCCGCTCTGGGTACCATCAGATCCGGCTCAGGGATGAAGATATTCCTAAAATTGCTTTTCGCACTCATGAAGGTCATTATGAATTCTTGGTAATGCCATTTGGTCTCACAAATGCTCCTTCCACATTCCAAAGCCTGATGAACAACATCTTTCGCCCTTTTTTGTGGAAGTTCATCCTTGTGTTCTTCGATGACATCTTGATTTACAGTCACACATGGGAAGAGCATCTCAAGCATGTAGATCAAACCCTCCAACTACTGGCCGACCATAAACTATTTGCAAAAAGGTCCAAGTGTTCCTTTGGTTTTCCTGAAGTAGAGTATCTGGGACACATTGTCTCAAAGGATGGTGTCAAGGTTGACCCTAAGAAGATCCAAGCAGTCCAAGAATGGCCGAAACCTCGCACACTCAAGGGGATTCGAGGATTTTTAGGGCTTACGAGGATATTACCGTAAATTTGTCTGCAATTATGGAAATATAGCCGCCCCCCTCACCTCCATGTTGAAGAAGGATTCTTTTACTTGGACAGGGCCGGCTGAGCAAGCATTCCTGGACCTTAAGCATGCCATGACCACCACTCCAGTTTTAGCCATGCCAGACTTCTCTAAATAAGTTGTCATTGAAAGTGACGCTTATGGTCGTGGTATTGGGGCGGTATTGATGCAAGAAGGACGCCCTTTGGCTTTTACCAACAAAGCCCTATCTGATCGCAATTTGGGGAAATCCACATATGCCAAGGAAATGTTGGCAATATTGCATGTAGTCCTGCATTGGCGACCTTACCTCATTGGGTGCCATTTCTCCATCAAAACTAACCACCAGAGTCTGAAATACTTTCTAGAACAATGGGTTGCCACCCCCGAGCAACAAAAGTGGGTATCAAAACTCATGGGCTATGATTATGACATCACGTACAAAAAAGGGAAGGAAAATCTTGTGGCAGATGCTCTCTCTCGCCAATTTGAGACCCTTAGTATGTTGTGTGCCATCTTTGCACCATTGCCCCAATGGATTGAGCCCTTACGTCAGGAAATACTTTAGGATGCAAATTTGAAAGACTTGGTTGCTTCACTTAGGGATGATCCAGAGTCTACACCAGGATATAGTTGGGATGGCCAGGATCTGCGTTACCATCAACGCCTGGTTCCTCCTCCTAAGTCCCCACTTTGAGAGCTCCTCATGAAGGAATCACATGCTACTCCATCTGTTGGCCATTCAAGGTTCCTAAAAACTTATGAGCGACTCAAGCTCACCTTCTTTTGGAAAGGTATGAAACAGGACATTCGCTCTTTTGTAGCGGACTGCGACACATGTCAAAGGATGAAAGGAGAAACAGTGCGCTCTCCGGGCACTCTTCAACCATTGCCGATACTAGATCAGGTGTGGACTGACATCTCCATGGAATTCATAGAAGGGCTACCTAAATCTGGAGGCAAGTCTATTATTTTCATGGTAGTGGACCGCCTTTCAAAGTATGCTCACTTTTGTGCCCTAACCCATCCTTACACAGCATCCACTATTGCCCAAATTTTTCTTGACTCCATATTTCGCCTTCATGGCATGCCAACCTCCATTGTATCTGATCGTGATCCCACCTTTACTAGCAATTTTTGGCAAGAGTTGTTTAAGTTGCGGGGGACTCGGCTCAAAATGAGTTCAGCCTACCATCCACAAACGGATGGTCAAACAGAGGTTGTTAATAAATGCTTGGAAACCTACCTTTGCTGCTTTGCCTCCGATCATCCTACTCATTGGGTAAAATGGCTTTCTTTGGCCGAATGGTGGTACAACACTTCCTATCATACCGCCACCAAACTCACACCGTTTGAGGCAGTTTACGGGCGCCCTCCACTCATGCCTTCCTCCTACATTTCGGGCAGCTCCAAGGTCCAGGCCATCGACAATGCTCTGAGTCAACACACCGAGGTCCTCTGCCAACTCAAGCAAAATTTGAACATGGCCCAGAATCGGATGCGCCAAAAAGCTGATCAGCATCATTCTGAGCGCAGTTTTGATGTGGGTGATATGGTCTTCCTTCGCTTACAGCCATACAAACAATCATCCCTATAACTCCGTAGGTGTCAGAAGCTAGCTCCAAAATTCTATGGTCCTTATCCGGTTCTACAACGGATTGGTCCAACAACTTACAAATTGGCTCTTCCCCCCACTTCCAAGATCCACCCTGTTTTTCATGTTTCCCTTCTCAAGAAAGTTGTGGGCACAAAGGTACGGAGTTCAATCAACACTCCCCGAATTGGATGAAGAAGGCTCCATCTTACTTGCATCGGAGCAATCTCTGGATCATCGAACTCGCACTCTGCGCAACCGTACCATTACCGAGGTCCTGGTTCGGTGGCGTGGACTTCAACCTGAGGATGCTACATGGGAGTCTCTCCATCAACTCCAGCAACGGTTTCCTCATTTTCAGCTTTGAGGACAAAGCTTCTTCAAGGAGAAGGGCATGTTAGGATCTCATCCTAACCCTTAATGTAATAACTTCACTGATGTAATAATTCCTAGTGAACGTGGGTAGTACCCATGATTAATATTTTGTAATGTTCTAAGTTTTAGCTTAGGTAGTGCCTATGACAAATGGCACCCTTTTTATGTAACACATGGTAGATAGGTTAGGTAAGGTGGCATTGTGCATGTAATTCGTGTGGCATTATGCATGTAATTCGAGTGGCATTGTGCATGTAATTCAAAGTGGCACTATGCATGTAATTCGGGTGGCATTATGCATGTAATCCAGGTGGCATTTTGCATGTAAGCCAACCTTGGAAGGAAACTCCTTAAATACTCGAAAAGGCACCAATGTAACCATCTTTTTGCAAATTAATGAAGTATTGAAGGAGGTTGCCCCCTCGAAGAGTCCTGCGATTCTGTCTTATTGTGAGATTGTTCCTTTATGCAATTTTATGTTATATTAATATGATGTTTATGTGAGTTTATTTCCAAGCAATCGTGTGAGAGTGTGTTATTTGAGTTTATTTTATAGCAGGATCTTAACAATTAAACTATATGATTTTTAAATAAAATGTACACTAACGATGATGAAGATATGGCCACTAGATTGGGCCTCACACAAGCAAACCAACATACAAGAAGGGCCTAGACCGCTGAAGAATAGGGTGGACTACACTCAGAGGTTCGGTGTTCCTAGCAGTGACTAGTGAAGCCTTAAGAAAAAGACCTAAGGACTCAATACATTTTATCTTCTTTTTTGCATTCCCTAATTATGCTAGAAATTTTGACTTTCTGGAAAAATACAGATAGAGAACAAGGAAAATCAAAGAAAAATGGATCCTACCTCAGATCCTCATCCGATTAAGTTTTTTCTCCCTATTGTACGGTCTATCTAATGCTGATCGCGGCTCTGCAACGTGGTTGCGACTGTTTCCCACGGGTCTGTGTTGCGGCTACAACTTTTGATCATGGTTGTCAACCACGGTTAACGCCCTATCATAACAAAACATAAAAATTAGTGATCTATGGTATTTAATGTAGAATTCCCATCGTGATCACCTTCTATAGCATCCAAAAAGGCTTGCACTTAATATTAAAATTACTGAAAATGATGCAAATATGCATACACAATTTGACAAGAATGAAAAGAAACAAAATACAAAGATCTTTTATTAATTTCAAATCAAGTCAAGTTACAAATCCATCCCTCTTATGGATACTTATTTGATACAACAATTATAATAGTTTGAAATCCCCCTCAAGGGTAGGTGCATTCCAAATGCCTTTCAAAATAACACGAACTGATCCAATGTGTCAATGACCTTCTTCTCCACGATTAGAGGCATTTGTTGTCTTTCATGTCAAAACCCTGTTAGTCCTGCGTGCAATAAACAACAAGAAGCATCAGTAATAAAGGATACCTCTATTAATGAGACCTCTTGAGGAAATTGTATGAACACGTGACGTTACTAGCATATAATCAAGAAAGTGCAAGAAAGCTAATAAACCTATGAAAAACATGAAAATATTATATGAAATATGTAAAGGAAAAGCATATGTATCTATCTAATGTTATAATTATGAATTTGAAAGCATTGAAGCATGAAAAAGATTCATTAGTATCCTAGTTATAATATTGAAAGCAAGACAACTAAACAAGCTAATTCTACTAGTCAAAAATCTCTAATAATGGAATTAAACCTAAATTATGTTTAATCTAATGTCATTAAAATATCCTACAGTGAAAAAGTAAGGAAATCAGGGATGATACCCTAACCGTGTCTCTGTGGCATGGTGAGCACTGTTAGCTACGGTTGAAAGTCGTAGTGGAGCTTGAAGTGTGCTTGTCCTCCAATTCAAGGGTTAAATATTTGAATCCTCTTGTCAAATTGATGATCAAGGGTCGCCTCTGTGTTCTCTGACAGATTTGGTGGTTGAATTTCTTTGATTGCATGTGGAATAGGCATAATTATGTTTTTTTGCTCTTCTAAACTCCTAGGACCTCCATGGCTAGAATTGCCATTTCAATCTCTCAATTAAGGGCAAGAAAGCAATGTTACAATGTAATTAGGTGAGTGTTGAATTCGACAGGGCTTCACTACTCAAATTCGCCTATGCATCTCTCTTTTTCTTCTCCCATTTGGATGGGGTTCTTATAGCACCTTGGAGGGCTATGTCCTAGCTTCATAAAGAAGCCAAGATCAAGAATGGGCAGTTAGAGCATTTAGAAGGAAGCTTCTCGATCATTTCACCCCAACCCGCTCGTATCTGCAACCAATTGGTTGTTTGGAACCAACTTTGACTCAATCAAAGGCCAACTAATTTTTGATGCTAGCCGCAGCTCTGAGGCGCGGTCAACACTGCTAACCATGGGTGTAAACCGTGGCTAACCCTGATTAGACCAAATTGCCTAATTGAGTGGTTAAAACCACTGCTATACCTTGGTATTTATCCAAGATCTTCCATATGGTCTTCTAGCATGTCCCATATGAGTAGTTGCCTTGACATGACACGTTTTAGGTGTCTATAATTCTATACTACTTGAGAAAAATGAAGATGATTTACCTAGAATAAACTTGACCTTTTTTTATTATCTTTGTTTTGGGTTTTATCTCCACATCTTCTTCTGCACCTTTAGTTCCTTCTAAACTTGCAAATTGAAATTATCGATAGGATTTATTTACCTCTTCTTTTGGAGTGGAATATTATTGATGTGATCTAGCTTCTATTATTGAACGATTTCCTTGTTTTTTCTTGAATTTTATGTCATAGCTAGAATTAATTTATCACTTTCTTCATAGTTTTTACTTTGCAAACTCTTGCCATGTGTCCAATATCAAAATAATTGTTGCAACGAAAAGCAATATATTCATAATCTAGTTGTTGATCACATTCTCTTGATTTAGATTTAATCTTAATGGATTGTGGCAAATGTTTTGAAATATTAATAGCAACACATATTCGAGTATATATCGCATGCTTTCGTTTCTTAGTTTTTGGTCCTTCCTTTATGAATTCCCCTAGGGTATTTCTAATATTTTTTAAAACATCCTTATTTATAAGTTGATTTGGAAGTCCAAAAATCACAACCCACACTAGAATATTCTTAATAGTTTCTAACTCAATTGAAAATATTTTATTCCATGGTCTCAAATAAAGTGCATCTCTTCCCCTAAACCATGGGCCACCAACCATTATTTTATCCCAAATATTGAACTAGAAAATTTGATGAGGAAAAAACCTTTAGGAAGAAAAGTCACAGAATAATTTAAATTCAATCCCCACTTCCACATCCAATTTTGAATCTCCAAAAACCCTGGCCATGATCTATGGAACTTACATATTAGCCCTTTACAATTAAGAACCATTATATCATGCTCAACCATATCATCCTTAATAGTTAATTATGGTGTACCATCTGCTACCTAGATCGAACTTGCCATGTATTTGCATTTTCGCTTATCTCTAGCTTGGGACTTCATTCTTCCAACTAGAGCATTTTGATTTCTAGCTAGGGCATCCTAGCTTCCCATTAGGGCTTTCAAAAATGAGTTTCCTTGCACAAAAGTTAATGGGGCTTGCTCTTGGCTTGCACTCCCTCTTAGTTTGCACTCCCACTCTACTCGCACTCACTCTTGCTCCCAACTTGCACTCTCTCTTGCCTCACACTTGCTCCCAACTTGCATTTCCTCCTAGCTCAAAATTACCCATATCTCTTCTTCTTTTTTGTGTTCCTTCACTTCAACATTTTTTTGGAAATAATGTTTCACGCATTTGTGGTAAGGGTTTGAAGTATTGATGCACTTTGGATGAACCTGCCACTCTTTTTCCATGATTGAATCTCGACTTGCACTCCCTCTTAGTTTGCACTCCCTTTTGGTTCACACTCTCTCCTACCTTGCACTCTCTCCTACCTCGCACTCACTCCTAGCTTGCACTCCCTCTTGGCTCACAATTGCCCTTGTCTCTTCTTTTTCCTAGTATTCCTTGGCTTCAACATTTTTTGGAAACAATGTTCCACACATTCATGGTAAGGGTTTGAAGCATTTATGCACTTCGGATGAACTTATCGCTCTTCTACCATGACTGAATCTCATCTCGAACTCCCTCTTGGTTTACACTCCCTCTCTAATCTCATTTGCTCTCGACTTGCACACTCACTCCCAGCTCGTGCTCGTACTCGCTACTGCACTTACTCCTCACTTGCATTTGTATTCACTTTTGGTTGCACTTACTTCCACTTTCTACTATACTTACTCCAAGATCGTGCTCGTACTTGTTGCTACACTTACTCCCGGTTCACGCTTGCACTTGCTGCTACACTTACTCCCGACTTGCGCTTGCACTTGTCGTTGTTCATAAAACAAATGTTCAACCAATGAGGATTATTGTAATCATAATGTTACTCAAAGTAAATATTTAAAGAGGTGGGGCAGGGGGTTATTTCCCTGTATTTATAATATATATTTTAATATAAAAAAATTCTTTCAATTATTAGTTAAATTGAATGAAATTTAAAATATTTTTTAATAGAATATATTTCTCAAATGATATTAAAGTAAATTAATCAAATGGTATTAACTCAATAGAAAATATTTCTCAACTTTCAATGAGGAGACTAGGTTCAAATCTTGCCAAGTGATACATGTATAACTACCAAGTTGTTGTAATACCATTTTATGGTGATGATGTAATATGGACATGTGGTCATGACGTAATATAAATAGGGCATGTTTCAATCCCATGTAAATAATTGAAAAAATTAAACTTAAAAAATTCATTCTTTATTTTATGCTAATAGTTATATGGTTTTAAAAATTTTGCTAAAAACTATAGTCAATCATACTTAATTTTTTCTATTATGGTAAAATCTAGGTTTTTGAAAGGGTCTAAACCCTTTTACAATCCTAGACTGCTTTATCTAGTCTTACCAACCAAAAAGTCTTGTCTTTGAAGGCTATAGGACATTCAAAGAATTGAACTACCTTGTTTCAAATCTCTATGAATTTACATTTCTTACCAGTCTCTTTACATTCATATATTTGAAATCTCCATAAAATGGGACCCTCGTTAGACAAGTTTATAGATCTTTAAAAAATGGATCCCTCATAATACAAATCCATAGATCTTCAAAAAATGGATTACTACACAAACACATCCATAGTTCTCAAAATGGAACCCTTCTCACTCAAACCCTCACAATGCTTCCAAAGAGTCACAAGTCCACCCATATTTAGAAAATTATACCTCAATAGACAAATCCATAGCTCTCTAGAATATGGAACCTTTAGTAGACAAGTCCATTGTTGGTTGTGGAGCCTGATTCACTCTCTAATTTGGAGGCCTTGTTTTTAGCTGCACTTGGACCCACTCCACGAAGGGGGTGTAGGGGGCAACGCCCCCCTACTTGTGTCACCGTGGGGGGTCCAGGGGGGTGGCAACACTTTATGGCCCCCTAGCGGGGGTTTCGAGGGTAGCACCCCCAAAGCCAAAAATAGATGTTTTTTCTCTATGTAAATCTGGACCATTTATTATTAGGTCATAAATCGGATGGCAACCTTTTTACCCTAAAATTGTAACGCATATTTTTATAAGAGGATGATGTATGGTGGTTGAATGTATGGTAATGCATGGTGTGCGTAATTGTAATTGACGATGATAGAGCGAAGAGGAAGTTACAACGGATTTGTTGTAGGTTGTATCCCTTCATGGTTTTTTGGATGGAATAAAAGGCCTGGTTATTTTCTCCATGGACGTAGCCCACATTGGGTGAACCACGTAAATTTGTGTCTCGTGTATTGCTTTATTCTTCTGTGTTTTATTTCTACATTTATTTATTGCTCACGTTTTATTATTTAATCCTAACAATTGGTATCAGAGCCTAGGGTTTGAAAAATGCACTTGAAAGGAGGGTTTCTGGTTCGAGTGGGAGCAATGGCAGAAGAAGGCAGGTTTAGGGTTGAGAAGTTTAACGACCAAAATTACCAGCTTTGGAAGATGCAAATGGAGGACTATCTATATCAAAAGGATCTTTACCTACCATTAGGTAGAAAAACAAAGAAGTCGATGAAGTTATCAGATGAAGAATGGGAAGTTCTTGACAGAAAGGCACTAGGAACAATACGGTTGTGCCTAGCAATGTCAATGGCCTTCAATATTTCAAAGGAAAAGACAACAGAGAGGATCTAATGAAGGCATTGGCCAAACTATATGAAAAACCCTCAGCTTCGAACAAGGTATTTCTTATGAAGCATTTATTTAATATGTAGATGTCAGAAGGTGGGTCTATTACTGATCACTTAAATGAGTTTAACATGGTTACCAATCAGTTAAATTTTGTTGGAGTAAATTTTTATGATGAGGTTAGGGCTCTTTTGATCTTGTGCTCATTGCTAGAAAGCTGGAATGGCTTGGTCATGGCTGTGAGTAATTTTATTTTTGGTACAAATACTTTAAAATTTGATGATGTTATTGGTGTTATCCTTAGCGAGGAAATGCGATGAAAAAGCACAGGTGAGACATCAGGTAATGCGTTGACTATGGAAAATAGGGGGAGACAAAAGGAGAGAGGAAAGAGTCCAGGAAAACATGGAAAATCAAAGAAAGGTAGATCCAAATCCAAAGGAAAGCAGTTAGAATGCTGGCACTATGGGAAGAAAGGACACCTGAAAAGAGAATGTTGGTCTCGAAAAGAAAAATAGGGAGATGAAAAATAGGATAATCAGGAAGCAAACATAGTAGGTGATGTATTGCAAGATGCTTTAATCCTTTCACTAGATAATATTAATTATTGTTGGGTGCTAGACTCAGGGGCTTCATATCATGCCACACCCCATAGGAAATATTTTCTAGATTATGTTCAAGGTGATTTTGGATAGGTTTATTTGGGTGATGATAGACCATGTAAAATCATTGGAAAGGGTAAGATACAGATAAAATTACCAAATGGAAACCAATGGTTGTTGAAAGAGGTAAGGCATATTCTTGATTTGAGAAGAAATCTAATTTCCATAGGGTAGTTGGACAACGAAGGATGTATAGTTACATTCTCAGCAAATTCATGGAAGGTTGCTAAAGGATCATTGATATTAGCAAAAGGAAAGAAGTCAGGTATGTTGTATGTATGTACTGGTAATATTGATATTTCTATTGCTTTAGCCTCTACAGGAGCAGATACAGGTTTATGGCATCATAGGCTTGGGCACATGAGTGAGAAGGGGATGCAGATTCTCCACTCAAGGAAATTATTGCCAGGTTTGAAGCAGGTTGATTTGGACTTTTGTGAGCACTGCGTTTATGGAAAATAGAAAAGAGTCAGATTTCTCAGAGTTGGGAAAGAAAAGAAGAGTGAAAAGCTAGAGCTTGTGCATACAGACGTATGGGGACCAGCTCAGGTATCATCTCTTGGTGGCTCTTATTATTATGTTACGTTTATTGATGATGCAACTAGAAAAACTTGGGTTTATTGTATTCGAAAGAAATCGGATGTCTTTGATACTTTTAAGAAATGGAAAGCTTTGGTTGAGAATGAGATAGGAAATAAGTTGAAGTGTCTCAGATCAGATAATGGAGGTGAGTACTACAGCAAAGAGTTTGATAGTTACTGTTCATACCATGGGATTCGTAGAGTGAAGATGGTTCCAAGAACTCCATAAGAAAATGGTGTGTCAGAAAGGATGAACAGGACTATCATGGAACATGCTAGGTGTATGAGATTACATGCAGGATTGCCCTTACAGTTTTGGGTAGATGTTGTGGATACTATTGTTTATTTAATAAACAGAGGGCCTTCAAGTTCCCTGGATGGTGGGATTCTAGAAGAGGCATGGACAGGTAAGCCTATTAACTACTCATTTCTGAAGACTTTCGGTTGTGAAGCATTCATGCATATTGATAAAGAAAATAGAACTAAACTTGAGGTAAAATCCAAGAAGTGCACTTTCATTGGATATGGAGTTAATAATTTTGGTTATCATTTTTGGGATTATGAAAATCACAAAATCATTAGGAGTAGAGATGTGGTATTCAATGAGAAAGTCATGTATAAAGACCAGTTGTAGCAAAAGAAATAGGAAAAGGTAAACACAGAATACATAGTGCTTGATGAAATTGAAACTCCAAAGGTGCTAGAAAATCAACAACAATAGTAACAAGCACCTCAAACTCCTGAAAATGTTGTTAGAAGATCTACCAGGATAAGTAGACCCCCTGAACATTACTCTCCTTCATTATATTATGTATTATTGTCTGACTCTGGTGAACCAGAAACATATGAAGAAGCGATGCAGGTAGAAACCAGGAAGAAGTGGGAGCAAGGCATGAAAGAGGAGATGGACTCCTTGGTACACAATCAGACTTGGGATCTGGTTCGGTTGCCTGCAAGAAAAAGAGCATTGTAGAATAAATGGGTTTATAGGGTGAAAGAAGAAGATGGAGGTAAAAAGAGGTATAAGGCTAGATTGGTTGTAAAGGGGTTTGCATAGAAGAAAGGTATTGATTATGATGAAATTTTTCTCTTGTTGTTAAAATGACTTCAATTAGAACTATTTTAAGCCTAGTGGTTGTAGAGGATTTGCATCTTGAATAATTAGATGTAAAAACAACTTTTCTCCATGGGGATTTGGAGGAAGAGATTTATATGCAGCAGCCATAGGGGTATGAGGTCAAAGGGAAGGAGGAATTAGTATGCAGGTTGAAAAAGAGCTTGTATGGCCTGAAGCAAGCTCCAAGGCAGTGGTATATGAAATTTGATAGGTTTATGTCAGAACAAGGTTATAGTAGATGTTATTCTGACCATTGTGTTTATTTTAAGAGATTGGATAATGGTAACTATATTATCCTGTTATTGTATGTAGATGACATGCTTGTTGTAGGGTCTAACATGCAGGATATAAATGTGCTCAAAATAAAATTGGCAGATTCATTTGCAATGAAGGATTTGGGTGTTGCAAAGCAAATCCTTGGTATGAGAATAACAAGAGATAGGAAAAATCATAAATTAACATTGTCTCAGGGTGAGTACATTGAGAAGGTGTTGGAAAGATTTAATATGCAGGATGCAAAACCTGTTAGTACACCTTTGGCCAATCATTTCAAACTGACCAAAGAGATGTGTCCTAAGACACAGGAGGAGATAGACTACATGTCCAAGGTTCCTTATTCATCAATAGTTGGCAGTTTGATGTATGCGATGGTGTGCACAAGGCCAGATATAGCACATGCAGTGGGAGTTGTGAGCAGGTTTATGAGCAACCCAAGAAAAAGGTATTGGGAGGCAGTAAAGTGGATTCTCAGGTATTTAAGAGGTATTGTCACTCAGGTATTATGTTTTGGAGGTACTAACACTATTTTATAGGGATATGTTGATGCAGATATGGTAGGTGATATAGATAGTAGAAGGAGTACCACAGGATATGTCTTTACTGTAGGTGGAACTACAGTAAGTTGGATTTCAAAATTACAAAAGGTTGTTGCACTTTCAACAACGAAAGCAGAGTATGTTGCTGTTACAGAGGCTAGTAAAGAGATGATTTGGTTACAAAGGTTTATGGAGGAATTGGGAAAGAAGTAGGAGAATAGCATATTATATAGTGATAGTCAGAGTGCCATTCATCTTGCAAAGAACTCAGCCTTTCATTCCAGGACTAAACATATACAGACCAAGTACCATTTCATACGATCAGTTTTGGAAGATGGACAATTGAAGCTGGAAAAGATACACACTAGCCAGAATCCTGCAGACATGTTAACAAAGGTAGTAACCAAGGAGAAACTGAGTTCTTGCTCAGTTTTAGTTGGTCTTCAAGCATGACAGTAAAGGTGAGAAAATTTCTAGGTAGGTGCAGTAGCGGTGGAGTTACTGTGATCAGTCTCCAAGTGGGAGATTGTTGGTTGTGGAGCTTGATTCGCTCTCTAATTTGGAGGCCTTGTTTTCAGCCGCATTTGGACCCACTCCATGAAGGGGGTGTAGGGGGCAACGCCCCCTACTTGTGTCATGGGGGTTCTAGAGGGGGGGAAGAGGGGGCCCCCGAAGCCAAAAATAGATGTTTTTCTCTATGTAAATCTGGACCATTTATTATTAGGTCACAGATCGAACGATGGATTTTAGGTGGGCTTTTTTTCCCTAAAATTGTAACACATTTTTTATATAAGGACGATGTATGGCGGTTGAATGTATGGTAATGCATGATGTGCGTAATTGTAATTGACGGCGATAGAGCGAAGAGGAAGTTACAACGGATCTGTTGTAGGTTGTATCCCTTCACGGTTTTTTGGATGGAATAAAAGGCCTGGTTATTTTCTCCGTGGATGTAGCCCACATTGGGTGAACCACGTAAATATGTGTCTCGTGTATTGCTTTATTCTTCTATGTTTTATTTCTGCATTTATTTATTGCTCACATTTTATTATTTAATCCTAACATCCCCAACACTCCAAAATATGGAACCCTCAGTAGAAAAATCCATAGATCTTCAAAAAAAGAGCCCTCGGTAGATAAATCTATAGATCTCTAGAAAATGGGTCCCTTTTCAGACGTAGATCTTCAAAAATGAAACCCTAAATAGAAATATCCCTCAAAATCCTTACATCTATAAGCTAACCAATCCCATAGATCTCCAAAAGAGAGGACCTTACAACATGCAATTTCACAAATCTCCAAAAAATAATTTACTATGGGAATTATGAAAATTGGATCTTTCACCCGTTGACTTGACTTTCTAAGTGTCCTCCCTCCTTTGCCACTAAATGGAGTACATTTAGATGTATCACATCTAGCAATATCCATATTTATCTTCCTCTCTGAGAGCTCCCCAATTGGATAACCAATTGACCATCACATTTCCTTCTCTATACGCATTCACCACATGGAATTATTCTAGTGACTTTAGGTATCATAGTGTATTTTTTTACTATTTCTACTACTCTCCAACTCTCCACCGACATTTTTATTAAGGCAATTAGCAATATTCAATGAGTCTCCCTCAATTACTAATCTCTTAACCCCCAAATAAACCACCATCTTTACTCCTGCTAACATCGCTCTAGCTTCAGCCTAATGACTAGTCATAATATCTAAGTACTCACTCATAGCTTCAATCATCATTCCTTAGCTATCCTTTAGCACTGCTCCTCCTCTAACCTTCCCTAGATTACCTTTAGAAGCCCCATAAAAATTTAGTTTCATCCATCTTTGTTTTGGTGGTTATCACTTGAATCATACTATGATTGTGACATAACTAAGAATTCAATCATACTTAGTTATGTTAATATTTTTCATGTAAATATTTTCCTTTCTTTAATATAAAGCATTTAAAATTAAAAATAAAAAGATATCATCCTTTCAAGAAATTGCTGAACTTAGTAGAGACAACTTTTCAACACTTCTTTTTAATCCTACAAACTTTATTTTATATACATGATTTATTCTAATTACTATCATGGAATTGTAGATAGTAATATTAATAAATTTAATGTAATAAAAATTTCCTACCATGAAGGATTTTACTTGAAATAATGTTTTGTCACTAAAGGACTTCTTTAAGGCCTAAAAATTCCTTTGATTAGTAGTCCAAAGTAATATTCTTATAGAAGAGATTTTACAAAGAAGAGGATATCATAAATCTTTCAGATGTGCCTTGTGTGAGAATGATTTAGAAATATTTGGCCATTTACTTCTTCATTGCCCTTTTTTTTTTTAGAACAAGGGGTTGTACTTGGGTCCCCCACCCTTGAAAAATCACAACTCTCTCCTTTAGAGCTTGAGAGTTTACAAACATATTCAATTCTCATCTCAATTGAGTTGCTATAGCTAGATACCTACATCAGATACCCTTGAATAAATATTTGATTTTCATTTTCTGGATCTTCTTCAATTTTCTATGTGAATACAAATATTCCAGAATTCAACATCCTTCTTCTTGATATTTTCCTACAGTAGCCTTCACAATACCAAAATTCCACCTCTACTATCTATGCATTGCATCTTAGTAGAGTAATATTTTTGAAACATCACACTATCATAGTCTACTTTACCAGATCTAGATTGCTAGTTTCCTTCTTGAAGCATAAGTGCAACCACAAAAATTGTAATAAATAGTTTATATGAAAACACATTAATGTTATAAAATAAAGCAAATATTACCAATGGAAAACATTAAAGTAAATCTTAATCATTATTTGATTTAGGTAGTCAACATTTTCTTGTCAGCTTCAACTAAACTTACTACTTCCTCTAACCATGGAAAAGAGAATTTAACTTCATGATCCTCAATTAAAACCCCTCTATTGGCTAGCCTATCTACACATTTGTTTCCTTCCCTTAATGTATGTGTAAACCTGATTTCTTCAAACTCTATAGCAAGATCTTGTATTTCCACAATTATCTCTTGTATGTTCCATGGAGCCTTTGCTTTCCTCAAAATTATATTTATTACTATTAGTGAATCACCTTCCATCCATACTCTATTCCATTTCATTTGTTTGCATATTTTTAACCCTTCCAAAGCTTCCCAAGCTTCAACTTCATTATTTGTCTTAAATCCACTATTGAAAGCGTAATGAGATAAAATCTATCTTCTATTATTTCTAATTATTCCTCCTCCTACTAGTCTTGGATTTCCTTTAGATGCTCCATCAAAATTCAATTTGACCAACTCCACATATGGTGGTTTCCACTTTATATTCTTTGCCTTCTTTTTGTTTCTCCTATACCCAACATCATAATTCCATTTGATGACTTGACTCCATCTATCAAGGCTCTCTACTTCCAGATTAGGGATTGGGTGAGTTGATAGGGTTGGTTTAGACTCCTCTATGGCTAAACAAATATTCCTTTTCATTACCTCTAAACTACTTTCCTTTCCTTTAAATATTCTTCTATTCCTTTCTAGCCATATAGTCCAAAGTATTGTATCTTTTGATATATCCCAGATTGTCTATAAAGCCTCACTTTTAAAAGTGCTCTACCATTGCTTTAACCATTCTTCAATTCTACCATTCATCACCATGCATTTACCAAACATATTAAGAATCCATTGCCATAGTTTCCAGACTATTGAGCAGTGTCCCAAGAGATGGTCTATACTCTCCTCTTCCTTTTTACAAAGAACACATTGTGAGGGGCCATGAAAACCCCTTTTCATAAGGTTATCCTAGGATAAAATTCTTCTATGACCTACTAGCCAAACAAATATTTTAACTTTAGGAATGCTCAGGCTATCCCAAATATCTCTCCATATTCTTGTGATATTCCTATTTTGTTGGTGCTTTACATTATATCCACTTCTTGTTGTGTATTCTCCTGAGCTATTCAACTCCCAAATCAACTTATCCTCGGCTCCCCTCAGAATAATCATTGTTGTTATCTTTTTGCTCAACTGCCTCCTAGCATCAATGTCTTGTATACTTGTAAAAAAATCTTCTTTCCATTTGTATCTTCCTTCCTGATCCTTGTACATAATGTTTGAAACCCTATCACCATATTTATCTTGAAGTAATCTCATCCATGGTTTCAAAATTGGATCTAGATTGAGTGGTTTTTTATCACACCAAGTATCCATCCAAATATAATTTTTTTCTCCAGTTCCCACCACCCATCTTAGACCTTTAATCACTAAATCAATTGATTTTTTAAACCATTCCATAGTGCAAAACCATTTGGTAGTGAGAATGTAATAAATATTAAGCTTGGGTCATTGGGCTCAACATATTTACTTAGAAGAATTCTTGCCCATTGTCTTTGACTCTCTTTGTACAATCTCCAAATTACTTTTCCCCTAAGAGCTAAGTTTGCATCTGTAAGAACTCTTAAACTGAGACCTCCCCTAGTTTTATCATCACACACCTTGCTCCATTTCACCAAAGGAAATTTCCTTTTATCATGTAATCTTGACCACAAAAATCACATAATATAGATTAAACTTTTTTCTATCGATTTTGGCATAGTATACAAGGATATATAATATGTTGGAATGACCTATAAGACTGATTTAATTAGTTGCACTCTTCCTGCTAATGATAACCATCTACCTTTCCATGTTGGTAGTTTATTCTAAACTTTACTTATAACTGGATTCCATAATTATATCCTCATTCTCCCCTCAAATAAGGGCATCCCTAGATAAGTTGCTTGGTAAATTTGCCTCCTCCATTTGAAGTAACCTGCATATCCCTACTTTGATTCTAGTTAGGGTGTTTAGGAAGTAAATTTTGGATTTTGTCCTATTAAATTTTTCCCTAACACTCTTTCGTATTCCTTTAATAAGTTATTCAAAGCTTTGGCCTCGTTTATCCTTGCCCTCCCAAAAAGGGTTGTATCATCTACAAACTGTTGATGGGTGATGTTGTCGATGTTATTACTAGCCTTAAGTCCACTTATTAGCCCATCTTTGTTAGCCTTCTTCAAGTTCCTACCCAATACCTCTGCCATAATAATGAACAAATATGGTGATAGAGGATCTCCCTATCTAAGACCTCTCTTGGCTTTAAAATATTTTGTTACTAACCCATTGACCAACATTGAATATGAAACTATAGAGACACAAGCTTTAATCCATCTAACCCATTTCTTCCCAAATCCAAACTTTTCTAATACTGCAAAAGAAAATCCCATTTAACCCTATCATAGGCTTTACTCATATCAAGTTTTAAGATCATTACTCTCTTTTTCTTGAAGTTGTTGAATGCATAACTTCATGAGCTACTATGATCCCATCCAAAATTTGTCTCCCTTTCACAAATCCTCCTTGCTCTTCTGAAATAATTTTGTCTAATAGTGGTCTTAACCGATTCTCCATCACTTTGGAGATAATCTTATATGCCATATTACATAGGCTTATGGGCCTAAATGAATCAAACAATTCTGCATCCTTATTTTTTGGAATCAAGGTAAGATATGTTGCATTTATTTTATAAGGTATGTATTGTTTTACCCTAGATTGTTCCACTACCACCAATAAATAATCCTTCACTATATCCCAATTATGTTGATAGAATGTTGTAGAGAGCCCATCCAGACCTGGGGATTTATCCTTATCAAAAGAGAAAAGAGCTAAATGAACTTCTTCCAGAGTAATAGGCTCCATCAATTTCCTATTGTCTTCATCTGTTATAATTGAAGGTACTTCTTGTAGTAGTTTATCATTAAGAACTTCAAACTCCTCTGATCCTAGAATATTTTGGTAAAACAATATTGCCTCCTTTCTGATTTCACTTTGGTCTTCAATCCAAACCCCTTCTACTGATTTAATTCTACTAATTATAGATGTTGATCTATATACTCATGGGGGAGTCACTCTTAGGAAATGGTAAATACCACGTGAGTGCATACAGGGGCTATTTTCAATATCAAGTTGAACCATTTTTGGTAATTTATGGGGTTATTTTTTTTTTTTGTTTTTTTTGATTCTCTATTTATATCATTTATAACATGATTTATACTAGTATATTTAACAAAATAACCATGTAAATTTGAAACTCAAATTACACAAAGAGGAAGAATTTTCTTTTACTTTTTAAACCCAGATATTGAACCTTGAATTTAAATAATAATAATACTAGAATATGACCCTTTAATTGATTATAATCAACTACTAATTACAAATATATAACTTTTCATAAGGAATGTGCTCTTTCTATAGAATATAATAAATAGAGAGAATTATTCATTCACATTCATCATCAAATATCATGTACTTATATTTACCTCTTATTGATAAATACTTGACAATTAACACTCCTAAGTAGCTGAATTAAAACTGGGACAACAGTGAGGAGCTAGGGAAAAACTAGGGCATCAGTTGGGTAGCCGAAGAGATTTCTGGTTACTGTGGATTTGAAGACAAGATTGCTGCCCCGAGGAGGGTCCAATGGGGACACCTCCGGATCCTCTTCTAGAGAGACATAGTTCTTTTGCAGATTTGTTAAAGGATAAATCTCCATCAAAGACTGAAGAAGCACAAAAAATTGCATTAAAAATGCTCTTTACGGTTGTTGGAAATAGATCAACATCTCAACGAGTTAATGGATGCTTGCCACAGTCTGAATCAAGGCCAAAGATTGTCATTGAGCAAAGGATGGTTGAAGAAACAGTTTTATATAGAGCCAATCATGATTTGATCTGTAAATTCATGGGTATTCGCCCTACCCTGAATTTTTTGCATTCTGGGTCCGACAAAACTGGGAGCCTCTTGGTGAGTATTCTTTATGGTTTATTAGCAATGGATATTTTATTGTTAGTTTTTCTTCACTTGCCGATAGAAATAGGGCTTTCGAATCAGAAAAGAGGAATCATGGTCTGGCAGGATTATTTGTTCAACCCTGGAGAGTGGGATTTGATCCTCGAATTGAACCTACTGTTGTCCGGTTTGGATCCGTTTGTATGCACTTCCAATGGAGTTTTGGAGTGAGCAGGTATTGGAAATTATCGGTAATTCCCTTGGAAGACATTTGGGTGTTTCCAAAGACACAATAGAAGGAAACACAGTTGTTTATGCAAGATTATGTGTGGAAATGGATCTTAGCCGGCCTCTACGAGCAGAGGTGGAACTTGAACTTGCAGGACTATCTTGGATTCAAAAGCTGGATTATGAGGCATTGCCCTTCGGATGCAGAGTTTGCCACAAATATGGGCATTTGGCCCGATCTTGCCCAAATAATATGAACATAAAAATGGAGGCTCCTCTAGGAATGTCAAATCTTCCTAAGGAGGGTAAGTCAACAATCAACAAAGAACCAACGAATATTTCTCGGGGTAAAGAAGCACAGGGAGATGGTTTTGAACAGCCCAAAAGAAGGAGAAGGCAAAAGAAAAAATATGGTAAAGAGCAAACCCAACTCAAGCCCTCCAATAGGTATGAGATATTTAAGACACTAATGGACCAAGAAGAACAATTCATGGAAGGAGTGGATGGGAATAATGAAAATAATAACATCCATGTTCAAGCTCCTCTTTCATCTCCCCCCATCATAGAGCGAGGTAATTGAGTACGGTGAGTTACCACGGTCGAGAGAGTGCGGGGGCATTGATAGTGCATAACCAAGAGCGACCAATAATTAAGGATGTCGGCATGGGCATAGCGAGAAAAGAACAGAGAAAGGCCAACTTTAGGGATAACTCGGGTGGAAAAGAGATAAAAAAATAGCAACTCTCAAGGAGTGGGTAGAAAATCAAATAAGGAATTGATAGCGAGTTCAAGGAGACAAGCTGATCATTTGGAGGATCGGTGAGGCCAATAGATTTTTATTGCTCTCAAGGTAACCAATGATTATACAATCATGGAATGTTAGGGGTTTAAATAGTAGAACCCATCAATCCGTTGTTCGAAGACTCTTAGAAAAATGTAAAACAAAATTTTTGCTTATCTAGGAGACAAAAATGTCGTTGGATCTTATGTGTAAAACAGTTAACAGACTTTGGAGGGTCTTTGGTCATATGGAAGTGGCTGCCCAAGGTGCCTCGGGGGGATAGTTACTCTTTGGAACTCTCTTGAATGGACTGCAATAGAACATATAGCTTGGAGGGGTGTTCTCACATCACATTTTAGAAATAATGTCACAGTTGAACATGTTTTAATCACAAATTTTTATGGGGCTCAAAACCTAGATGGTCAGATGCATCAATGGAAAGTTGTGCATAACATGAGAGTCTCAAGGGAAGATTTAGACTAGATTATTGTTGGGGATTTTAATGCTAAATTATCCTCTAGAGATCAGGAAGGGGGAACCCCAATTTTGGACCCAGGGGATCGACTTATGATTGCCCAAGTCCGGGCATTACACTTGGTGGATATTAAATGCCCTGGAACCAACTATACTTGGACTAATAAGAGGAGGGAGCCACATAGCGAGGAAGGTGAAGTTAGACCATTTTTTGGTTTCGGAGGAGGCATTTGTAAAATGGAATATAAAATTTCAGATTTTGGAGGGTCCGGTTTCAGATCACTTTCCCATTTTGTTGGAAGGAGGGATCAAGACAGTGCGGCATCACAAACCATTTAAATTTGAAAACTTTTGGTTACAAAAAGAGGAACTTCGAAAGAAAATTCCACGAGTGGTGGGAAGAAGGTCGCCCGACATATGGGACAACAATGTTTAGATTCCACAAACAACTTCATTATGTCAAAGATCAAGCTGAAACAATGGAGGCGAGCTAACAAGACAGACTTCCAGGTCCAAAGAGCTCCATTGGTGGCCGGATGGGATGAGGTTCAAAAACACTTTAGGGAAGGAACAATTACAGAGCAGCTCAAAGAAGAGGATGATGCATTGCGTAAAGCGGTTGAGGACATTGACAACCAAGAGGAGACCTACTGGAAACAGAGAGCAAGAACCACTTGGTTATTAGAAGGTGATAAAAATACCAAATTTTTCCATCGGATTGCTTGTGCTAGGAGACAGATGAACAACATGGAAGCTCTTCAAGATGAGAACGGACACTCCTTTGATACAATTCCAGGTATGCATTTCCATTCAATGGATTATTTTCTAAACTATTTAAGGAAAGTATGGTGCAAGATGAAGAGGCTCAAAAAGAAGTTATTGTTGTCATACCCTCTGTTATCTCTGAAGAAGAAAATCAGACCCTACTTAAACCCATTGATAGAGAGGAGCTGAAGAATGTAGTCTTTGGAATGAGCACCAGAAAAACACCGAGGTCCAGGATGGCTTTCCAATTGAGTTTTTCGGGCCTTTTGGGATAACTTGGAGGAGGATATAATGGTTGTTATAGAGGAGTCCAAAGGTAGTAAAAGAATGCTTAAAGCATTAAATCATACTTTCATTACCTTAATTCCAAAAGGGGAGGAGGGGGTACATATTTCAGATTATAGACCTATTGCCTTATGCAATGTCATATATAAAATAATCACAAAGGTAATGGTTGAGCGGCTAAAACCTCTTCTACATAACATTATCTCCTCAGAGCAAGGGGGTTTTGTAGAGGGTAGGCGGATCTTGGATGGTGTGGTTCTAGCTCAGGAGGCAATCCATTCAATGCAAACATCCGGTAATAGAGGAATGTTCATAAAATTAGATATGTCAAAGGCTTATGATAGGGTGGAGTGGAGCTTCTTGTCAAAGATGATGGCAGCCTTTGGTTTCTCTCAAGATTGGATAGAATGGGTCATGAGTTGTGTTTCTACTCCGACATACTCAGTGTTAATCAAGGGTCTTCCCTCGCAACCGTTTGGAGCTACTCGAGGCCTTCGTCAAGGAGATCCTTGCTCTCCCTATATTTTTCTCATATTGGCTGAAGGATTGGGTAGACTCATCTTGAGGAGAAGACAACAAGGTTTGCTAACGGGTATCAAGGTGGGTGAGGAAGTTTTGACTCACCTACGGTTTGTGGATGACACAGGATTGGTGGGAGTGGCCGGCTTCAGGGAAGCAAGAATGATTAGAGATACACTTAATGTCTACCTTAGGGCTACAAACCAAGTCATCAATGATAAAAAATCCAAAGTGGTCTTTTTCAATCTTGATCAAAGGCTTCGGGATAGAATTTTAGAGATCTTGGGATTCACAAGGACTTATCTCCCGAGTGGTATACTTGGGGGTCCCTTTGCATTTTAAAAAACTAAAAATAGATATCTGGAGGAATATTTTGGATTGTATCAAGGACATAATTAATCATTGGTCTCACAAATGGTTAAGCTATGGGGGTAGATTAACTTTTTACGAGTCGAGTCATTCGAGGCCATGCCAATTTATAAATTTTCTATCCTTGCTGCCCCACATACCATATGGAAAGAGTTGGACAAGATGGCTAGAAAATTTTTATGGGAAGGAGTAAAAGGAGAGAGGAAATGGGCCTTAGTAGGTTGGGATAAAGTAAGCCAACCCAAGGTAAAAGGAGGTTTGGGATTGAGAAGATCAAAGTTAAATAATAAAGCTTTGGTTGGAAAGCTTTATTGGAGGTGGATTTCCCAACCAACTTCTTTATTCAGTAGAATCTTAACTAGTAAATATTTGGGACATGTAAACCCAAATGAGGTGGGTCGTTTCCCTTTGGATGGTAATGGATCCTTAGTGTGGCAGGCTCTCAAGTTAGGATCTCAGGTAGTAAAAGATAGATTATTTTGGAAAGTGGGGAGAGGGGAGAAGGCACGATTTTGGACAGATTCATGGGATCAATACCCACCTATCATTGTTGAATTTCTTGAATTGCAACCAATAAAAATAGCCATAGAAACCAAGGGATGGGTCCAAATTGAAAGTTATTTCAACACTAGTCAGTTGGGGATTATAAGTTTAAGCAGTTTAAGAAGTTGGATGAGTGGCCAATTTCAATCCCTCAGGATTTGACACCCATCATGACTAAAATCTTGGCAAAAATATTTCTCACGAGGTAGAGACGAGGAGGATGAATTAGCTTGGGGCTATGGGAGCCTTGGTGTCTACACGGTGAAGGACGGATATGATAAGATCCTTCTAGAGCCTCCTCCTCATACATATCAGGTTGAGGATTGGAGAAAGATTTGGCAGTCCAAGGGTTGGCCGAAAGTAAACTTTTTTGCATAGCAGTTCATGCATAATGGAATTCTTACTTTTGATAATCTCAGATGCAGGGGAATCATTGGTCCATCTCAATGTGTTTTATGCTACAAGAGCGAGGAAACAGCTGATCACTTGATGTTTGAGTGCCCATTCACGCGCCAGATTTGGGAGAGATGGTTTTTATATTATAAAATTCAAGTTAATGGTGATTTGAATCGGATTAATATTTGGGAAAGATGGAAGAGGGGTAGATTTAAATCTAAAGCTCTTTGTATTGGTTGGGAGCTTGGATTAAACTTTATTTGGTGGCAAGTGTGGTTGGAGAGAAATGCTAGAATTTTTAGAGAAACTTTTTCTTCTTTAGATGGAGTTTGGCGAGGTCATTTGGAGCAAAGTCACAGAAGCTGTGGCAGTCTATGCTAAAGAGGAAACTCGGGTTGTTATTGGGGCAATGGAGAAGGAAGTTGAAGTGCAAGAGGGATAGGACAGAGCTAGTTGGAAACCACCCCAGGAAGGTTGGATTAAAATTAATGCTGATGGAGTTACAAAAGGCAATCCGGGTAGAGCTGGAATTGGAGTGGTTTGCCGGAATCATGTTGGAACAGTGCTCTATTGGGAACTGCAAGGCTTGGGAAGAGCCACAAACAATGAAGCAGAAGCCTTAGCTATCAAATGCTGCTTCTATTTGGGCAGTAAAACAAGGTCATAGGAGGATAATCCTAGAATCGGATTCTCAAATAATGGTTGGAGCTCTAGATTGCATGAGGAACTTTGCTTTGAAAACATGGAGGTTGAGGATTCTTGTCACTCAAATTAAGGAATTATGGAGGGAATTAGATGATGTGATTCCAGTTTATGTGAGTAGAGATCTAAATAAAGTGGCATACTTCCTGGCTAAGATGGGTGCTAAGAAGGAGGTAGGGGTTCGGTGGCACGGTGACATGGCTATTGAGGATGAGATGATTAGGCGAGGTTGGTGAGAAAATCCAGTGCTTAGCTAATTTGGATAACCATTCCAAAAATATTGTTTAGGATATTTATGTTTCAATGTAGATCTTCTTTTATAGTTGTAAGCCGGTGAACAGTCATTGTAGAAATATGGTTTAAGAGATTTGGCTCCAATGCAAATCTTCTTTTACTTGTTGTAAACATGTGTTCTCTCTGACTAAGGTTGGGAAAAGTCTCATCCCAACTTGTAAATGATCTTTGTTTTAATACAAGTTTTTTCAAATTATTTTTCAAAACAAAAACAAAAAAACACTTCTAAGTAGCTTCATACAAGGTGAATCAATATGAATGAATGATGTCTATTAATATCCCTTACACTCAATGGTTTGTAGGACCTATCGTGTCATAATTGCTCATGCTTGCACTCATTCTCTACTCTTCCCTAAAGATTTGAAAAAGAGAGAGATGAGACTTGCTCCCTACTCACACTCTAAAAGGGTCTAAATTCTTATTAAGACCTCTATAACCTTCATTTTCTTTTAAAATTCTTAATTATGAGATCAAACACGAGTCTTCAAAAAGAAAACTACTAAAATTTTAGCCTTTTTAGATCTTGAAAACATCAAATTTAGATATTTTATTGATTTTAATCCCTTGAGGCATATTAAGTCTACTCAAAACACTATTAATATCCTTATTAAAAATAATAAACTAAAATGCCCCCGAGGGTTAGGTGGATTGGTAAGTGCTTGTCTAGTTAGGAATTTACCAAGAAGACACTCAAGTTCAAACCTCAGGGGTAACCTATTTGTAAAGGTAGTAGTCTAATCTGAATCCTCTAAGTGTGTGCCAGATCTACGATGATGGTACGAATCCCAAGCGATTGGTGGTCCCCTTCACGTCGGGTCAACAATAATGAGGCATAATAGGTTTGGTGGGAGTAGCCCCTATGGTTTGAACCTTGTGCTTGTTAGTTACTAAAAATAGTATGGTTGTGACCAACTCTCCTATGTAACCAAAAAAAGAAAAAAAACAACAATAAACTAAAATAACTATATTTATCAATCAAGTAGCATTAGCTCAACTGGTTAAATTCCTCAACATTTCAAGGAGGAGACCCAAGTTTGAATCTTGCCAAATGTGATACATGGATAATATCCAAGCTTTTTTTATGTGGTGATGATGTAATACGGGTGGGGCATGTTTCAATCCCATATAACCCAATGAAAAAATAACTATATTTATCCTACGACAATAATGGTGGAGACTTTGGAGCTCTGAATAGAGGTCCAAGGTTTGAGTCCTACATGGGTAGGGTTTTACACCATGCTTTGGTAACCCAAGTATGGTTAGATAATCACATTGGGTAAACAACATCCTCTAAGGATCATCCCATAAAACGATAACATTTGACAATGTCATAACAACACATTGTCATGATATTAGATTCACATTCCAAAGACCCAAATTCAAATCATAGGAAAAGTGACCCTATTATACCTCAATTATATGCTTCAACTGTTAAAATATTTAATATATATAATTTTAGTTAATCTATAGAAATAGCTAGCCACTATATTAAATACTATTTTAAATATGTTGTATATTATACAAACATTTACTGCCATAATTTAAACCTAATTTTTTCATAAACTACCGCAAACACACCAATAAAATTGCACTGGTCTTTTTACTTCATTTGTTTTTGAAAACGTACCTATTCAAACACAATTGCAGATCCTTCCATATTCCCTCCAAAACGAAAGACTAGGACTAAAATCTTATCTGTGAGACCCACTTTATTATCTCCCAATAATCTATTTATTTACATTTCAGAAGCCAAGGTTCCTGTCTGCATTCCATGTCAGAGGCTTGCCCTCGAGCCATCCAAATCAAAGAATCTCAATTTCATTTTATATAATATGAATTTCAACATTTTATTTTTATTAGAGTGTTATAAACAATGGAAGTCCAAACGGAGAAAATGAAAGAGCAGGGCAATGCCTATTTCAGAAAGAAACACTACAATGTAATAATTGATGCTTATATTGAGGTACGCTTCTTATTTTTTTGGTTATTTGATTATAGGTTTACATTAAATTTCTAAGGAATTTTCTTGAATTTAGTGTGAAATGATGAAATAGATCAAATAATTGTCATGTAAGGGCTTCCTTAAGTCAGCATTGTTTATGTGGAATCGGTGAGGGCTTGTATGGCCTCTAGAGAGGGTTATTATACTTTGTTTTAGTGCTTGGTATTAGATGTGATAAATATTATTTTATCATAATTTATTGAGACTCTTACAACCTGGGAAAAAAACCAAAACCTAGGAATGTTGGGGTTTCAAAGTATTTAGGGGTTTGATTCTTGGTGTAGGGATCTACAAGAGTGTCATGGTTATATTGTGACCACATAGTCATATTATAGGAGCATTCATGTATGCCAACAAGTTTTGAGTCTAAGTCTCCTTCTTGAAGATCTAGGTATTTCACGAGTTAAACTCATGTCATTTGATAACATAAGGTTGTTATTATGCTTAAAATGGTTTTGGATTTCATTCTATGGAGTTGAGTTGGCACAAAAACCAGAGTGGTTTGATGTAAGAGGAAAGAGAGAAGGTATTAAGAGTTTGTGTTAAAAAGTAGATAAAACCTATGCCTGTTTTAGGTAATACTTACAACAAAAGCATTGTTCAGAAGGTGGCTTTGGTGGTGGGCATTTCATTGATCTGATGGTGGCCTAACAAGCATCCAAAACAATGTAGTGTCATATTTTGGCTATACTTCCTTCCAATGAAGTTGGATTTCAACAAAACTTCAATGGAGGTTCTTGACATCAAGAAGAATTCTCATAATTAATTTGATCTTAAATTATCATCAATTGACCTTTGAAACATAGCCAAAAAATAGTCAAGACTAGTGAGTAGTGTTTTGGGCATAAGTCAACCAAATCAAAGTTCAAATTGAGTCATTATTTTTCCAAGTGGAACAGGATGCAGAGGGTATGTTTACTATAAATTTTAGCTGAAAATACATTTGTTTGACTAGTCAAAATGAGAAAACTCAATTTATTTGTAAAATCCTTATTTCTATTCAGCTCCAAATGAGATAAAATTTATGTTGAAGGTTTTTGACATCATTGCACATGTATCTATCAAATTTTAGCTCAAAATTCATTCATTTGGACCTCCAACCAAGAATTTGGTTGGGAATAGACTAAGTTGGCATATACAAGGTAGCCTAAAATAGATTTGGGCATGTATCAAGAGGAATATGTGCAAGGGAAAACATGATATAACCTCTCCATTGCACTTTGAAAACTTCAAAAAATGAGGAAACATTAGTTTCAATTTTAGATTTGGAAGAGCAGGCTAGATGACACTTATTTAGGTCAAGAGTAGCAAGGAGAAAGGGGATTTGGAGAGCCAAGAATAGAGGTAAGTCATTTTCAGCAATTAGAGAGCAAGAATACCATTGAGAGGCACTATGTGAAGCTGCAAAAAAGGACATGTTGGTTGTACATCTTAGTGAGAGCCAAATTGACAATGACAACTCTTATAATCTCTCTATTTTGCATGGATTATGAAGTTCGAATGATTAATCTATGGATTTTTTTTGGGAGAAGGTTTCCCTTGTTAAATCATTGTGTCATTTGTTGTTGTATGTGTTCTTTTATGAACATTTTACTTGCATTATCTATATTTTATGGGATCTTGCCATGTTTATATGCTTTCCATGCTTGGAAATTAGCAAGTTTGAGCAATGATGAACAACATTTTGGTATAATAGTAAATTGGTCTTTAATAGATTTTTGGTGTTATGAATATTTTGTTAGTCTCTTTATGGGTTGTCCATGCTCGATTGTTTTCTTACATAAGTTATTTTGGACATGAAAGAGTAGTTTTCATGCAATATTAAGGGTTTCACTAATGACTAATGCTTAGTTTCATAAGAGCCCAAGCAAAACTAAGCCAAAGAGTACTTTAATCTTTCAAAAAGGATTTGTTAATGGGAATTACATGCCATTATGTTGTAGAATTCTCTACCATAGAGTGTTTCTTGATGTTAACTATCTATGTTGCAGATATATGTAATGATTACATTTTCTTCCCAATGTGATGTTGAATTCCTAAACATAACATAGTTTTGTTGTTTTAAGCATCTTTCAAAGTGAGTTTATTTTTCATGTTTGTAACACTAAAAATTTGAGTCAAATAATCACAAAGAAGTGCAGTTTAGATTAGAGTAGTTAGCTTTAAATTATTGTAAATTGAATTGGTTTGCATTTGGTTTCATGCAGGCTATAACATTGTGCCCTGCCAAGGCAATTTATTGGACTAATAGAGCACTTTGTCACAAGAAACGCAAGTGAGATGACATCTCTTTAAATTATGTATATATACTTTTAATTTGATTGTTTGTTTATACGATTAAAAGCAAACATTAATTTTTTACTAGATGTAGTGATTGGAAGCAAGTTGAGGCTGATTGTAGGAAAGCTTTGGAGCTTGACAAAGGGTGTGTTAAGGTAAATCTTGAGCATAGTATGCATGTATGCTTGATTTACTTTTTTGCATTTGTGTTTTTTCAACAGACTTTTGGATTATAAGCTAAGTAACAACACATGATTATAAGCTATGTACTATTTAGTTCTAGGGCTTGTCAATCATCAAATTTACTACAAGATTTTGTTAGTCCAAAATGTTGAAAAATAAACTTAGAATCCTTGAAATGAATGACTATGAAAATTATATAGACAATTGAGACATGATAAAATGTTTTTGAATCCTTATTTTTTTAAAGGAGATAAATGTGCTTTGAGTAATGCTACTTGACTATAAGATTGGAGTTTAGTATTTTTTTAAGTATATGCACTAATTTATATGCTCAATATTATTTGTGAACATTTGGATTGCTATTTGTTTCAATATAAAAACATTGGTAATTGTTGGATTATCTAAAAATCAATGAAAATTTGCATTTTTTATTGTTTTTTGGGCCAAGTCTTTGTCAAGTCCTAAGTCTGAGTCAAAATTTACTTTTTTGAGTTTGAATTTTTCAACCATGGTTTAGATCATATGACCAATAATAAGGAGTAGTTTGTGGAGTTGCATGACACATACTAGAGCAAGGTCAAATTTGGAGACAACAAAGCATTGGAGGTTGAAGGAAAAGGAACCTTACAAATTGGCATGAAAAATGAAAAAAAATCCAAAATACTTACTTCACATGAGGCATGAAGCACGATTTGATTGGTGTGGGGTAGCACAATTTGTATTGAAAAACTACAAAATGGTGTTTGAGAATGAGTGCATCATCTATTACAAATCAAATTGGAACCAAACAATGGCTATTGTACCTATGACAAAAAATATAATGTTTCCTTTAAAGTTTGGAGGAGAAGAAAGTAATTTGTTTCATATGGCCATTGATGATAAGAGTTGGTTATGGCACCAAAGGTATGGCCACTTGAATTTTTGAAGCTAAAGAAATGGTCAATGGGTTGCCTTGTGCAGAAGCAAGAAGTAAGTGTGTGAAGGTTGCACAATGGGAAAATATCATAGAGAGAGACTTCTAAGAGGAAGAGCATGGAGAGCATCATATCCATTGTAAGTAATTCATTTTAGATATTCATGTCCCAATGCACACACACTAAGTGTTGGTAAATCCTTTTACTTTATCACTTTCATTGATGATCATACTAAGAAAACTTGGGCATATGTTTTGAAGAATAAGAGTGATGTTTTTGAAGTGTTCAAGAGCTTGAAAGCTATAGTAGAGAATGAAAGCATATATAGAATCAAAATACTATATATATATATATATATATATATATATATATATATATATATATATATTTGCTTGAGAAAAAGGGGTTGTACTTGGGTCCCCCACCCTTGATAAATCACAACTCTCTCCTTTAGAGCTTGAGAGTTTACAAATAGATTCAATTCTCATCTCAATTGAGTTGCTATAGCTAGATACCTACATATTTTTTTATAAAAGTCTAAATTCTTTATTTTTTGGAGCTTCTTCAATTTTCTTTGTAAATACAAATATTCTAGAATTTAGCATCCTTCTTTTTGATATTTTCTTGTATTAGCCTTCATAATACCAGAACTCCACCTCTAGTGTTTATGCATTGCATCTTAGTAGAGTAATATTTTCAAAACTTCGTGTTATCATAGTCTATTTTACTAGCTTTGGACTATTAGTTTCCTTCTTGAAGCATAAGTGCAACCACAAGAACTATAATAAATAGTTTAGTAGTCTCAAAAAGTTGAAAGTTCATGATTAAATCTTATTAAGGAATATATGCATAAGAACTAAACCATAGTTGAGAAAATCACCAAAAAATCTTAATTTTTGCCAATTTTGCTTCCGATTTGCCCTAGTTGATAAAATTTGCATAAGAAATTGCAATTTTGAAAGAAGAGTCGTTGATTTTTTGAAAAAATGGCAAAAAATCGTGAATCGTGATTTTTTGCTGAAAAAACTGATAGCGACAACATGGGTTGGGGAAAGGGCATAGATACCTTGTTCTTTTCATTTTGCCTCATTTTGCTTGTTCCAAATTGGAGAGAGAGGTGTGCCTACCTGCTACCACACCAAAAAAAACACTAAAGCGCATCCTAACAATAAATTTTTTGTAGTTTAAAGGAATATGGCAGCCACCAACAACCACCAACAACCGCCCAAAGGATTCATCTGAGGTAAGAAAAACTCTTGCAAACTATTTTTTTCTCTTTTTCTATTCCAAGCATATTTTTTTAGATTAAAACCAAATGCAACAACCACCCAACTTTGGACATGGCTCCCTAGTTCTTGTGTTGGACTGTATTTTTTTTTTGATTGTAATTTTTGGATTTCTTTTTATTATCTTTTCTTGATGAGTGCTTATAAGGGTGGTTTGCATTTTTGTTTATAGTTCTTTGTTTCAAGGGTTGGTGATACGACTTCATGTATTATTTTTATCTCTTTGGGATTTATTTAATATTAGTTGCTATGGTAATTTCCTTCATTGTACCTAAGGATTTGATATTTTTTATAGAAGTAATAAAGTCTTGCCATTATGTTTTTGGTGATTTTACTTTGTTCTTGATTCCAATTGTTTAAGTTCTGCCTATTTTGTAAAGGTGTTTGATTGTTTTCAAAGCTTATCCTTTTGACCATTAAGGTTTTAAGATTGGACCAAATGTGTACAATTTCTTTATCCATATGTATTTTTGAATATTGTTGTACCATTCTAGTGTTGTTTCTTTGAGATGTAAAATGATATTAAGAGCCTTATATTTTGCTATAATCTCAAGTATTCAAAAGAAATTATCATTTAACTTGAATCATGCTTCATGAGCCACATGGCTTGTGGAATCAAAAGTCTAATTTGTGAACTTCTTGAGATCTTTTGCTAGAGTGAGAGTATAGGAGCATCTTTATCTTCTCTTGTATTCCCTTACCTTTCTTTCCATTTATCTCAATCATTAATCCATATAATTGGATTGACTTACTTCCTAGCCATTTGGCAGTCTTTGTATATTTTCCACTTATATTTTTACTACTTGAAATAAGTTTGTAGGAGTTGTTTGTTGTGAAATTGATTGTTATTCATCTTTTTGCATATGGATGGAAAAAATATGGATTCTCTATATGCCATCATGATGGACCATCCCACTTATAGATGCACCCAATTACAAGATACAAAATCAATGATTGTAGTCTCTTTACTTTATTGTAGTAAACATGGGGGTCAAAGAATTAGCTTATAACTCCTCTTATTTCATGTTCATGTGACATCCAACTCATGGATGATGAGCCAAAACTTGGTCAAGCAAGCATAGGTTTCGTTTAACTTTGTTGATGCTTATATATCCAAGTGTTTCCTTCAAACCATCTAGATATGCATCTTCCTTTTAGTAATTATTAGAATCAGGCTATCTTTGTTGGCTCTCTTGTATTTCTATTAGCTCTATATCACCCATGTTTTTAGAATCCATATTATAAAGTGCCAATGATCTACTTTTGTCACTTGTGAAATCAATATAATTTCTTTCTTTCTTCTAAGTTTGTTTCAATTTAAAAAGCAATTAGAAGGTTCCATTCCATGACAACTATTTGCATATTACCATTGGGTTTAAAGGATGTCAAAAGACATCATTCATCATTCATTCATATAATGTCTGGAGACATAAGATTACCACCATCCGTGAATACAGGGAACTAGATGTTGGAAAACTCATTATCATATGGATGTTATTAAATTTAGAATATTTTTGTATGTATTTGAAGTCTTTTTTTTATATTTCTTAATGAAGTAAAATAAATTGATAAATTTCAAGCATCAAAGCAAAACAATTTTATAAAAATATTCCAATTTATATCTATGTAATTTTCTTTTTTATAATTATTATAATCAAAACTTGCTCTTGTATATTATTGGTTAAATGAAATGTGTGAAGACCAAGAATATACATATTTTCATTTCAAGTTAGAGCTCAAACCACTAATTTTTGTTATGCTCATAAAGACTTGATAGTTCAATGGAGTCAAACATGCTCAATGGATATACATTGATAAAATGGTAAAACTACTAAGGGATATTAAAAATTGATTCAAATTATTTTCGGCAAAATGGTAAGTTTTGAAAAGGGGTTATTATTTATTATATAAGGGTTTACCACCAGGGGTTTAATAAATTAAAAGGGGAGGTGGTAAATTTTAAAAATAGGGGATTTTTTAAGAAGCCCGTGAATGCACGTGTTTTGAAGGCTTTCAACTAAGTGACCCCCGTGTCTATACTATTATCATCCTATGAAAAACTTTGTACTTTTATTTTCTTTTAACCAAGTCTGTATCGATTTTAATCTCCACATTACTCAAAATATTATAATATTCACTACACAACTCCCTTTCCTTCGAGTTTGGATTATTATGATCACCTTTTTGGAATTTTGAAAGTTTGTCTTAGTTCTTCTTTCTTCTAAAAAATATTTCTAAAAGTGTTCTTATTCTATTCTTTTAATCTAGATGTCATTGTTAAAAATTATTTTGGAAGTGTATACAACCCATCATTTCCTAAATAATTCTACGTTTGTGCAATCATATCAACAAATTGAGGATGATCTTTCCACATCTAATCATATTTAAAATATGATATTTTTTTAATCCACTTACCACGATTTTAACTCTTA
This sequence comes from Wollemia nobilis, assembly GCA_028583015.1. Classification (NCBI taxonomy): domain Eukaryota; kingdom Viridiplantae; phylum Streptophyta; class Pinopsida; order Araucariales; family Araucariaceae; genus Wollemia; species Wollemia nobilis. The sequence continues at coordinate 890,710 of JAQPPZ010002843.1, read as the reverse complement.
TTGGCCAGTAATCCAAACCAATCTTTGTCAAGGTATTAATTTTAGCACAAGTCCCTTCATCTAGTCATTGATTAGAGAGAATGCACTTGTCTAATATTTTTTGCTATTAGGTTCTAGCTCTCCTGTTGTTGGTCCATGTATAGTTATCTTCTACAAATTCAACCTCCCATAGATTATTATTTTGAATAAAAGGTGAGGAATCTCTCATACTTTGGATTAATTTTTTAATTCCCCCAAAGTTTTCATCCAGTTTGGTTATGGCATTAAAATCTCCTAAGATCATGAATCAATTTTATTGTTCTTTACTTCTCATAAAGACTTCAATCCCACTCCATAATTCTAATATGTCTGACATAGTTGTAGGTCCATAGACATTGATAAGGATGAAATGAATATTAGCAAAGTAGCATGTGACTAAAGAGTATATCCAATGCCTAGTTTTAAGAATGGTTACATAGAAGGTTTTAATAGATTTCAACATGTTAGAATTTCCCCTTTTTCTCCTTTAGAATCCACAACATCCCATTCACATCTCGTCCATACTGCTATCATAATTTTGGAAACTTCTTCCTTTGCCATTTTAGTTTTCTAGATACACAGAATATCAATCTTATTACTTAAATAGAGGTCCCTGATACACCTTTGTTTTGAGGGGGTATTAGCACCCCTTATATTCCATGAGACGTTAATCATGTCTCATTAGGGTCTACTAGCCCTGCCTATGAATTACCAATATTATTTTATTGTTTGATAAAGAGAAGTTCAACCAACTTAGTTTGTATTCCTTTCTCTATGTTTGCTCTTGCTTCCCTGGATCTCACTTGATAATTTGAGGATTTTCCTATTTTTGCCTTGCATGTATCAATAGTATGTCTTATTATTCTATTCCTCAATATTCTTTCACAACTTTCTTTTTCATTAGATTTATCCTCTCCTGACTCTACTATAGAGCTTGACTTGTCCTGCTCATTTTTTAGTATTTCATTATTAATGGTAGAGGTATTAAACATCTAACACTACATTTTATCTACCAATTTTCTTCGTATAAATGGTGTATGGTACTTCAAGAGAGTATTAAAAATCTAATGAGACACATTCTTCAGGTTCATCGATAATGTTCTTCGCTAAATTGGGATCATACTAAATAGACGACTCCTTATTAATATTCTGAACTTGTTGCATTATGTCCTCTAAGCTCTAATATTTTTCTTCATAGGCTAAAACCTCAAAAGAATTGGTATTTCTTTCAATATCCTTCCTTACTAGTCTCCACTATTTATTTACTTTCATCTATCTAGACCTATTTTTTGGAAGTTGAAATCCATCCTCATCCATGTCCATTTGTAAGTTTCTCTTACGATTTTCTACATATGTTTTTGTTGGACTCTTCTTAGGGCATGATCTCTCAATATGCCCCACCTCATGACATTTTCTACATCTAAAAGATATATTTTCATAATCCAAGATGTGGGTCCACAACTTACTCCCATACTTAAGAATGATTGATTTTTTTAAAGGTTTACTTATATCAATCATGACCAATATTCGAGCATAAATAACCAAGAATCCATATTTTGTAGTTTTTGAAATCTCAAGGAATTATCCCAGAGTGTTGTCTATTGCCTTGAAGGTATCAATTTCCTAAAATTCAATGGGCAACCCATACATCCTAACCTATATTGGTACTAGGGATAGATTTACATTTTCAAGTGCAAAGCCTTCATACCAGTGGGTAAGAAAGAGTCCTACTCTTCCCATAAACCAAGGACCTCCTTTTAGGATTCTATCTCTTTTCTTCTTAGAACAAAAAATGGCTAGGAAGAAACCTTTGGAAAGAAATGATATACTCACTCTTGGAGATTTTAAACTCCTATCAATACATTTTCTCAAGGCCAAATCCCTTGGCCAAGACTCATTAAATTTACCAAAAATTATTGTATCTTGGAGCAACAAGGATCGATTCTCTGTGAGGCTCTCACTAACCTCTACTACTAGGGATGATTATAAGGATTTAGCTATAAATTGGTCTATGGGAAGGAAACTATAACTCAAAATCTACTAAAATTTACCAGAATATCCTATAGTGATTATAATATTTGATAAAAAACCTATAATAATTTACTTGCAAAAACTCTAATATAAAGAAGAGAGAATTTACACTTAATTGAAAAATTCTATGCCCAAAAAAAATATCTTACCCCACTGATGCTCTAGCCCTCCATTGCTCCTCCCATCATCTGAACCCTGGCTGACATTTGTCTACATTTTATTTTTTATGACTTGAAAATTTGTCATTACCCTTGTTGTGAATGATTGACTTCATATGGTCGTATCTCCCTCAATATTGCTTGAATTCCTTCACATGACCACTCATTTTAAAGCTCTTCAAATTTTGCACAAATTGGTCCAAGAATCATATGAACGAGACAACCCTTCGCAAAGACACGACTCCTAAAAAATAAGGCTTTTTTTAGAAAAATGCCTTAACACTACCCTAGTTTCGAATGACTATCTTCAAATGGCCATATCTCCCTTAATACTACTTGGAATCTTTTGAATGACCACTCATCTCAAAGCATTTCAAAATCCACACAAAATGGTACATGAATCATCTAAATCAAATAATTCTATACAAAGACATGACTCTTGAAAGATTAGTTGTTTTAAAAAAATTGCCCTAGCTCTACCAATTCATAATTTCATAGATTCATTCAATGAGTCTTCTTCATTGTTCCTTTGCTCACACTATTTGGGGCTATTTTTTCAAAAATATGAAAATATTTTGGATAGATCCATCAATATTGAAAGAGCTAATGAATGTTGGATTAATTATTTCAAAGCTAAAGCATTATGTATTTTGTGGAAAATTGGTCTGTCATTATTTGTTAGAATTTATAGTTCGAAAAAATATAAATATGAAAATCATTCCCAAGTCTAAATTCGTATTGTCGTCTCTCTTGCATAATGTCTATAGATGTGGTGCTTACTATGAAAAGTCTCAAGTGTAGAAAAGAGGTGTTAGCTAGTTGGTTACAGGAGTGAATATAGATGAAAGAATTATCTACCACAATAGCATTAAAACAAAGGATTTGCTTTGATCACAGTAAAATACAAATATCCACAAATTAGGTTTATTAAAATTTATTTCGATGATGTCTTTGAAATAAATTTAGGAAAGGCTAGTGGAGGTGAAAATTTCAAAATAATAAAGGTAAAATTCTCCTCATTACTCATATGAGTGGTGCGCCAGATTGATGACGACGGTGCAACCCTTGTGCGTCCGGCGGTCCCCATCTCACGTCGGGTTACCATGTACCGAGACGGTGGAAGTCCTGGGAGCCTTCGTAGATAGTTTGAACCCTACCAGCTATGCTGGTAGTTACTAAAAATCGTGATTGTAACCATTACTTCTATATATAAAAAAAAAAATAGTCATATGAAACTTCAACTAGAAACTATGTAGAAGCTAGGGCACCTCTTAAAATTACAATTAAAAGGGCTAAAAATATATTTGAAGTAAGGGGTATTCAAATATTATCATTAATGCTATCAATAGAAATGAATGTAGGGATTGAATAATAAATAACATTATTGTTGATGTACCTAGGTGTTGTAGGTGAGTTGGAGAGGAGAGGGCAATCCTCCAAGGGAGGTCCCAGGTTCAAATCTCCACCCTACCAAAAAGCTGAATTGGGTATCAAAATCCAATTGATAATGTTGGTGCGGGTAGGGTCGGTTGCGACTCCCGGGTGACTTTAACGGTGTAGAACCCCCTGTTCGTGGTCTCTCTGACTAAAGCGGCCCCACAAATGGTTTTTCGCTTAAAAAAAAAACATTATTGTTGATGTTCATTAATTATTGTTGAAGGTAATCTTTTGAAAATGTAAACATATCTATAAAGAAGGAAATCTACTAGTAAATAATTTAACCAAGTGTAGAGTTGATGTTTGTTTTAGTGAAATTCAAATTTTAGAAGGCAACTAGTTAAATAAAATTTTATCTTTTAATGAAAATGATGTAAAATTGACTAATAAAATATAACATTATAGGAAATATATTTAATTAAAAAAATAAGACAATCTTTAATAAAAAAATAAGTTAAATATGGTTTAATTAACATGACAACAAATGTAATTTTTGGTATTTGAAATAACCTCAGTAAAAACCACATCTAACTTTTATCTATCTATAAATATGATTTATAAATATGATTTTTATTAAGTAAAATAAATAATAATACTAAATACCACTCTTCCAAGAACATATATATCCTACTATCCATTAAATTTAAACCTTGGACATCCTATCTAAAATGCCCAAGCCTTTACTATCATACCCATTCAAATTGTAAAAGTGAAGTAATTTAGTTTTTCTGCGATGATGTGGTTATTCAAGTGTTTATCCACTCATATCAAAGCATGGTGAACAATTTTTTTTTTAATAATACTTCTTATACGCATCCGTCATGGGGATTGAACTCGTGTCACATCACCGATAATGCAAGTGGCCGATAAACCACACTCACGCGGATACCTTCCTCTTTTTGTAATTCAAACCTTGAAAACTTTTATTGAAAGTTTCCAAACCTTAACCATTAAACCTATTAAAATTGTAAAAAATATGTAATTAACAAATAATTATGTATACTTTTTAAAAATATAATAAAATTGGTTCAAACCTATTAATTAGTTTAGCTCTCATCTTTATAAGAGATCTTGAGCGTGTCAATGGTAAAAATTTCTTACACTAACCTAACTTAATATATATAATAAAATTATAAACAAAAAAATTAAAAATTAAAATTAAAAATAATTTATAATACAAATATTAATCATTAAAAACAAATTAATTATTTTTTATATAAAAAAACTTAACATTAAAAATTTACATTTTATCAATAAAAATTAATAAACTCAACTGACAAAAATGTTAAGTCATTGTTATTATTTTTATCAAACTTGGTGCAATAATTACTTAACAAATATATTATGTCAGGATAATTTAATCATATTATCTTCTTTCGTAAAAAGACAGCAAGTGATGATTTTAACAAGTACCTTTTCATAGCAAAATAACTTCGGTTCAAACCGTGGTCCGCCTCAATAGTAAAATATATATAGTTGAGTTTAGTTTAGAGATAATTATTGTTTTAGAGGTTTGGAGTTCGAATTTTTATACAAACTTGTTAAAATCATATGTGTTAGTTGTAAGGGTTTCTCATCAATTAAAAAACAAAAATTGTTGTAGGGGTTTCTCACCAAGTAAAAAACAAAAATGATTTTTATATGATATAAAGGAGTTTTTAGGTGTTTTTTATGATAAAATTTTTGATTGGGTCTTTAAAATAGTTATATATTCTTTTTGGTGGGGTCTAACTTTGAATTTTGGTGTGACTTATATCAGTTGTATGTGGTCTATTTCACTCATATGTCTCAATCATTAAACCATAGTTCTATTTGATAAGGTTATAATAACACCAAAAAATTAAAAAATAGTAGTTGTTTAGTGAGTGAAAGATAAGAGTTGTTTTTGGTATAGTATAAAGGAATTGTGTTCAGGTCCTCATCATTTCTCATAATAAAGTTGTTGATTGGGAGTTCTAAATAGATATAATATCTTTCATATTATTATTTTTTAAATAAAGGGGTAAAAATTTATTGATAAAAAGTCTAGATTACAAAGTACAACTGAGCTTCCAACCAGGACTCAAATAAACAACCAAACAGGCTAAAACCACTAGACTAGAATGATACCCAGAAAAGACAACAAGAATAAACCACATTAAGTCTGTACATCCTTGTGGATCAACTCCCACAGGCGTTGAGAGTCCCCAGACGGGAGACTCTCCCAATTATCGATACTCCAAGGATTTAGTAGCTCAGAAGCCCTTTTGGCCAGGTAATCAGCAACCACATTCCATTCCCTTGGAATGTGCACAAAGGATATACATTCGAACTCTTCACTCATTCTAAGAATTTGAACGACTACAGAGGCCAACTGTCAATTAACTTCCTCCACCCTTTTACTGTTTAAAAGATTAACCACAATTTGAGAGTCAAACTCGCAGATAATCCTATGCCAGCCAAGAGAAAACCCCCTCCGCAAGGCCTCAAGAATTGCAAGAGCTTCCATAAAATTGTTGGAGTGAACATCTTTATAAATGGAAAAGAAAAAACCGACACCACCAGTAGAATCTCTCCCAACACCGCCAATGCCAGCATGTCCAAGGTTACCCCTAGACGATCCATCAGTATTAATTTTTAAAACTCCTCTAGGGGGTGGCCTCTACCTACCATCTCTCCTAACCTTCTTGCTGATCTGAGGAACCCTACTAGGGATAGAAGAGTTCACACCATCCCCAAAGAGACCAAGGGCTTGTACCTTCTCCTCCCTAGAATCCAAAAGAGGGTCCACATCACATTTGCTATGGATGGTTTCCTAAACCATATAAAGGATCCTTTGTCAGATATGTTGAACAGCCAAATAACTGCCCTGAAACATGCATCGGTTTCGTTCGAGCCAAATTTGTCAGATGATGCAAGAAGGGCCCAAATTCCAAGCCACCCAAAGGAAGGGGTCCTTGGCTGGAGGTCTGTCCAGACTACTCCAAAACTCCACCAGGGACAACACATGAAAACATGGATGGTTTTAGGCGCTCCACCAACGGTGCCAAATGTCTTTGACAAAGGAGCATTGGAAAAATAAATGAGAAGAGTCATCCTCATTCTTACTGCAAAGGACACAAAAATAGGGACCCTGAAATCCCCTCTTCCTCACATTATCCCAAGTGAGGCATTTATTACGAGCTACCAACCAGACAAAGAAGTTACATTTTGGCCAGACAAATTTGTTCCACACCTTTTTCCACCAAGTGACAGGAAGACTCCCATACTTTTGCTTATCAATAACCTGATAACCATAGGCTACCGAGTAGGTTCCCTTAGGATCAGGGTTCCAAGATAGAATATCTTTACCCCTCAATGAAGAACAAGGCCTCCTCGTAAGAATAAGAGCAAGCACATCTTTGTCCTTGGCCAGTCCCCCTTGGGGCCATTCTTACGGATCTTTCCACCTGTACATCTCCATATTTCCAAAAGACTGGATTTTTTTAAAGTCCTCCACATGAGACCATCTTGCTTCCAAGAAAAAAATGCTTAGGGAACGTAACCTAGGATATTGATTCAATATAGGAGGGTGGCCATCCCAAGAATCCTCCCAAAAAAGAGCATTTGATCCCTGATTGCAAATCCAAAACAAACCTTGCTTGATTAAATTAGCTCCTCTTTTCAGAGTGTCCTAGATAACTGAACCTTTCCCAACCAAGCTGACTCTAGGGATTTCAGCCTCATAAATACCTTTCAAGTATTTACAAGATAATATTTTAGCCCAAATCTGATCTTGAGAGGTACACCATCTCCAATAAAGTTTTGTAGCCAAAGCCTGCCCAAAAAGAGTTGTCTGTCGCAACCCAGGGCCTCCCTCTTGCATCGGCATACATATAGAATCCCACCTAACCAAACTCCATTTAGATTGATCAAGTTTTCCAAACCATAAAAATTGTCTTGACAAAGCATCCATGTCCTTGATGAAGTGAGAGGGAGCTATTTGTACAAAACATCTATAAATGGGTAAAGCTTGAACAACAAATTTTAAAAGCAACACTCTACCTGCAGTGGATAGCCATCTGAAAGTCCAGTGATTCACCTTCCTTCTAAACTTATCAAGCATAGACTGCCAAGAAGATATCTAGGTAGAGGGTGAGATGAAAACCAAGATAAATGAAGGGGGAGTCCCAACTTGGAATCTTAGAATGCGAGCAATCCTGGCTTGAATAAGAGGAGGGGTATTGAAGAAGAAAATATAAGACTTGTCCTCATTAATCAATTGTCTAGAAGCACCAAGATATATGTCAAGAGACTGTCTAATATTGCCAGCTTCCCTGATAGTGGCAACTCCCAACAAAGCAATATCATCAACAAATTGAAGGTGGGAAAGAGGTGGCAAACTACTATCCCACTTCCACCTCTGAATGAGACCCTGCATGACTTGATACTTGAGAAATCTTCCCAACCCTTCCGCCATAATGATAAACAAATAAGGAGATAAATGATCTCCTTGCCTCAATCTCCTTGAGGCCTCAAACAGCTCTAATGGCTCATTATTAACAAGAACTGAGAATGAGGAAGAATAAACACAACTCATCACTCATCTAATCCATTCCTCCTCAAATCCAAAAGCAGCAAGAACTTTCTGAAGAAAGGACCATCTGACCCGATCATAGGCTTTGGTCATGTCCAACTTAATGAACATAGTTTTCTCCTTAGAAGTTTCCATCGAGTGAATATCTTATGTAGCAATAACAACCCCATCCAAGATTTGTTGGCCAGCAACAAACCCTTCTTGCTCCTCAGAGATGATTTTTCTCAACCATATCTTGACCTCTCAACAATAATTTTTGTGATGATCTTATACACAACATTGCGAGTGAGCAATAGGACTGAACATATCCAAGGAATTTGCTCCCTCTTTTTTGGGTATAAGCACCACAAAGGTAGCATTTAGGGCCCTTAGCATCTGTTTGTTCTTTTGGGACTCATGGACCACCTCCAAAAGATCAAATTTGATTAAATCCCAAAACTCCCGATAAAACTCAATCGGGAATCCATCTGGGCTTGGGGCTTTTCCTTTTTTCATCTTGAATACAATATTTTCCAACTCCTCAAGGGAAATTGGACCCATCAAGTGCTCATTCATCTCTCTAGAAACAATCGCTCGAATATAGTTTAGAATAAACTTTTTATTCTCATCATTTGATAGGGAGTCCTCCTTGAAGAGAGAAAAATACCTCTTAGTCTAATATGAAATATCCCTAAAAGAAGAGAGCAGGGCACCCTGAGAATTCACAAGAGAGGTAATTAGGTTACCATTACGGCGAGCCTTAACTGAGTTATAAAAGAAGGTTGTGTTCCTATCCCCTTCCTGAAGCCAAACTACTCGAGCTTTTTGTTTCCAAAAAATTTCTTCCCTCAGTTCCCATTCAGCAAGGTCTTTTGCACCCTCAGATTCCTCAATAAGAAGCTCCTTCGTGAATCCTTGATCTCTAATCTTCCTTGAAGCTTCTTCCATCCTCCTAAGAGTTGCCAGCTTAGCCAAGGAAAGGTTCCCAAAATTCAGTCTATTCCATCTCTTCAATTTATGTTTTACAAATTGTAGTCGCTTCATAAAGGAATACATAGCGGTGCCATGAGGAGGTTTGCCAGTGGTCCACCAGCCTCGCATGAAATCATGAAGCTTAGGATCATGAAGCCACATAAGTTGAAACTTAAAGGAGGAATTATTTTTTAGCCCTAACTCCAAAGCAGAGAGTTTGATAGGCCAATGATCAGATCCCCTACCCTCCAAAATCACAGAACTAGCACCTCTGTTATTACACATCCAATAATTGGATATCAAAAACCTATCCAATCTCTCTGATATGGAAGCTTCCCCACACCTTCTATTGTGCCAAGTAAAGATCCCATTATTTGGCTTGATGTCAACCAAGTTTAGGGCCTGGATATGAGCACTGAAGACAAAAGAAAAAGGCTCGAGAGGGTCCACCCCATCACGTTTCTCCTTTAGACAAGTGATAGAGTTGAAGTCTTCAACCAAAATCCATGGGTATAGGGGAACCAAACTTCTCACAAAGCAAATGTGTTTCCACAAATTCACTTTACCATTGTAATCAACAGGAGCATACACATTTGTAAGTAGAATAATTTCACCAGATTCATTATCATGCCCGACCATTGAAATAGACCATATGCTGGAAATCCAAGTAAGAGGAGATATCTTAATCGGATCCCATAAACAAGCGACGCCACCAACATATCCACATGCACCAATACACTGGCATTGCCCCCTTCTCCACAACTTGGGAGCAATATTGAACATACTATCAATAACCAATTTAGTCTCCTGAATAAACACCACATCCGGAGAATGCACATAAACCAAATCATGAACAACTTTTTGTCTGGAGATGCTATTCAACCCCCTTACATTCCATGAGAGGATAATCATTTTTGGGGTTATAAAAATAGGAGTCCAATGTTCTCACCAAGCCTGACTCCATGAAAGTCTCCCCTATTAACTTAATTTTATCCTGGTCCTTCTTCCGACCCACCTTCATATTCTTATCTGAAAAACTTTTTAAATTGTTTTTTGCTGCAATCCCAATACCGTAGGAGTTTTGCAGTCCAAGGATGACTACATCATTGCCTGAGTAGGAGAGGGCATAACTAAATCTGTACCACTTTCCAAAATAGTTTCCCTTATAGGGTAGACCCAACCATGTCCCCTATACTCATATCCAAAGCCCTTTGTTCTTCATTTAAACCCTCTAGATCTGATTCCTTAAGTTCCCCCTCAAGAAGAGGCATTTGATTCGGCCTTGTTATATTTGCATCAGGTAGCGACGTTTCAGGTATCTCCATGCAGCGATCAAGATCATCTAATATTTCAAAACGGTTGAGTAGAGCATCTGGATGGCTATCCTTAAGGTCTTTGTTTGCCCTTCGTCCTCTGTTTCGGGATTTTACCGGAACAAAACCTTCCTTATCTCGTTCCCCTTCCTTTATCGGGGTTTTTCCTTTATCCAAACTTTGTCCAGATCGAGAGGGCCCAGGATTTGAAGCCACAAGCGAGACAAACTTAGGGCATTTTCTTTGCAGGTGGCCATATTCATGACAAATCCGACAACGAAATGGAAGAGCTTCATAGTCAAGTTTTTGAACCCATGTAGTTGATCCAAATTGTATTTCAATAGAATCTGGAATAAGATTATTTAAGTCAATTTCAATACAAATACGAGCAACAGAGATTACCTTTTTATCCATTGTCTGTTGTGACGGTCCAACCGGCTTCCCAAGCGAAAGGGTAATCTTATGCAAGATATCAATTCTCCAGAATTCCAACGGGAGCCATGCAAGCCGCACCCATACTGGAACCTGCGACGATCGCTCCTCTGATGGGTTGAAACCCACATGCCAGGGTTTAAGAAAGAGTCCCACCTAGTTATAGAAATAAGGACACCCTTCAAATGCTTTGTTACGATCTGCAATACAAAAGAAAACCACCATAAAATAGCTGATTCGCACTCAACATCACCTCCACATCACCTTTAGGATTCCAAGTCTTCTTGACCCAAGCCTCCACAAAGGGGAGAGAAATTCGGATGCCCAAAAATTTGCCAATAAGGGCATGTTTGGTTAGATACTCCACATCTTCCGCCACCGAGTCTAGTTGAACCACTAGAACTGGCCTGGCTTCACATCATTCCAAACATCCATTGTTCTTTAACAAGTGGTTCTCGACATGCATTGGAAAATCTTGTTCCTTTCAGTCATTTTCAGATGAAAAAATATCATGAGCATGCACTCTGTGCCGAACCCGATGCCATCACGACATTCCTCCAAATTTTCAGACCTCCTTTGGAAGTTGCTGCCATCCCCACAGAGCAGTTTTTCTTCATCAAACCCTAGCAGAATAGTTTTTCCTCATCAAACCCTAACAAAGCTATTATCTTTCATATTGATTGTCAATATATTAACTAATTAAATTAAAATGTATACTTTATTTTTTTAGGTGTTGATTATCATTATATTAACTAGTTGCATCCAAATTTCCAACTATATATTTTTGATATTCATATTATAATTTTTCCCTTAATAAACTTTTTCTTAAAAAAAAAATTATAATAACTAAAATCTCAATTCAATTTCTTTAGAATGAGTAGCCCACCTTATTCAACTTAAAAAAATTAATTTAACCTTTGACCAAATTAAATATAATGATAAATGTTTTTGTAAAGGAAGCTTCCATTATTAACGCTTTACCATGCATAAACAAAATATCAACTTTAATCTCACATGTTTCTAACTAAATTATCAACTTTAATTATAAACAAAATAAGAAATAATTTTTTTTTTGAATTTGGCAAAAAACTTTTGTAGGATTGATTTGGTATGAGAAACTACGATTAGGGGTTCTACTCTCTCAACATCACTGGAGAGTCGTACCCGGTCCTAATCGTACCAACATTATCAACTGGATTTTGGGTACCTAATGCGCGTTTGGTAAGAAGGTAATAATACATTTTAATATGCTTCCAAAGGGTTAGGTTGATTGGTAATTGTGTGTCTGACACTTATTAAGAAAAGATTTAGGTTTAAATTTTGGGGGCATGCCTGATGCAAATGCAATAGTCTCATCTAAATCCTTTGAGTGCGTGCCACATCGACGAAGATGATACAAAACCTTGAAATTGGTGATCCCTTTCATGTTGGGTCTAGACTTGTTGGGAGTAGCTCTTGTGGTTTGGCAACAATAATCTGATCTAAATCTCTTGAGTGCGTGCTAGATGACGATGATATGAAACCTTGAGACCGATGATCCCTCTTATGTTGGGTCCACAACAACGAGGTGGTATAGATTTGTTGGGAGCCAGCCCCTGTGGTTTGAACCCTAAACTTGGTAGTTACTAAAAATAGTGTGAATGTGCCCCCAAAGGATTAGGTGGATTGGTAATTGTTTGTCTAGCCGGACATTTATCAAGGAAAAAAATATAGATTTGTTGGGAGCAACCCATGTGGTTTGAACCCTAAACTTGGTAGTTACTAAAAATAGTGTGAATGTGCCCTAAAGGTTAGGTGGATTGGTAATTGTTTGTCTGACCAGATATTTATTAAGAAAAAACTTGGTTTCAAACCTTAAGGGTGCCATATGTAGCAAAGGTAATAGTTTGAATCCTTTAAGTGCGCGCCAAATCTGACGATGACCTCGAGCGACTAATGGTCTCCTCTCACTTCGAGTCAACAACAATGAAACAAATATGCTCGTTGTGATTTGAACCCTGTACTTACCAACTACTAAAATAATGTGATTGTAACCAACTTCCCTATACAATCCAAAAAAAATAAACATACTTAATAAAATTAAGTTTAATAATAAACATATTAATTAATTAAAAGTTAATTTTATCGAATAAAATATAATTAAAAATTATTATAATAAATCATACTATAATACAAATAAAATCGATATCTCCCCTAAAATATCTATCTCGATATCTGTATATGTTAATTATTTTTTTGACCTTGCCGACATTCATTATACCTCTGCACCAAAAATCTTGCCCATCACATTCCATCTTTCCCTAAATTCTCGTCCAATCTCAATCCAATCTGATTTCTTTCAGATTTGAATTTTAAAAATCATATTTCTTTGGAAAAGGCCGTCCAAGTACCTAACATTCGCACAAATTTTAAATTAAAAATATTATTTTTTAATGGTGCTAAGGAAGTTATTTTTATAAAGTGGGAAATAGGCAACAGTCTCCATTTTGTCTCAGACATATATCAAAACAGGAAAGTTATCTTTTAAACTAGCAAACATCCAGCTGAAACTAATAAACCCCTCTACAGGAAAATGACGAAGTTGATGGAACCTTAATTTGTTAATGGAACTTTAACCATTGAAAAAATCAAACTACAACAATCCAACACTCAAACCACTACCAACCAATGGAATAATTAAATTAAAAAAAAAAAATTATTGTACTGAATACCGTCTTGCAGATTAGGATAAGAAAACAATGGCCGTATTCCCAGTGTAAAAGTAAAGATCGAGAGTGAAACTACGAAGAAATTTCCTAAGTCTTTTCCTTTCGTGAGCACGTCATCAGCAATTGCTTTCAGAGCTTATGGCCGGTTCGAACCGCCGACCGGGTGCAAACCCAAAACCCTTGCTTTACAAAGTTAGTGCGCGCTCACAAGGTTTGCCAAGCGGCGCAAAGCCATTCGCTCAAAATGGCGCGGTCAAAGCGCGTGAGGGCTCGAGTCCCGGAAGATTCCTCAGAGTCATCACGGCATTAGTCGGAAGAAACGTCCGGTTTGCTACGTATGCAGTACATAACAAGCCCGACTAGTTCTTGAAGGGTCAAAAAAATATTGGAGAATAAACCCTTTGCAAAAGAAAGGTCCTGTGCAAAAGCCTTTGTCTGTTGGTCCAGCGGAGTAGAGTAAGAACTTTTTTATTTTGGGGTTGTTTTGATGGGGGTTTGTAGAGAGGGGGAGGGAGAGCAATTAATGGCAGCCGGGTTGGAGGTGGCAAGAAGAGCTTCACAGGGCGGGAGTTTACCCCCGGGCTTTAGATTTCACCCAAATGACCAGGAGATCCTGATCTATTATCTGAAGAACAAAATTGAGGGGAAAAGGCCTGATATCGAAGTGATTCGTGAGATCGATCTTTACAAGTGCGAGCCCTGGGACTTACCAGGTGAGTTTTGTTTTTTTGAAAATCTTGGAATTTTGATCCGTTGTAAACGAGTTTTGTGGTATGTTTTTAAAATTTCGGCAGTGTGATTACAGGGTTTTGAATTTCTGGTGTGTTTGTGGATTTTGCTTAGGGATGTTGAGTTACTGTGGATTTTGTGAAGTGGGTTTGATAGATTGTTGCAGATTATGGTCATTTGGCGCTGACTGAAAATTTTCACGTCATTTGACGGAAACGTCTCCGTTACTTGGGGTGGAAATTTCTCCGACCAGATTGTAGCGTTGGCCGTTTCATGATGGGTGATGATCTTGGTTTGCGTGGGACGTGGAGTACATGGTTGACGTTCTGCTGGGGGAGGGACATGTTTGTCTGTTGACAGACACGTGTGAGGGGCATGGTTGACGGGTTGACGTTCTGCTGGGGGAGGGGCATCTTTGTCTGTTGACAGACACGTGTGACGTCTATTGGCGGCCATGTTGTCTTTTGGGAGCGTGCGGGATGCTCGTGGATGCTGGTTCCCGTTAGGTTATGTGGAGTTTTGGCCGTTAGATGACGGTAATGTGCCTTTTGCCGTTATTTACGTTCTGGAAGAGTGTAGGGGAACCGCAAATATGACTTTCCGTTAAGTGACGTGAGGAACTTTTGTTGACGGGAATATTTCCCGTCAATTATCAACGTTTTCCCGTTAGTGATACCATAAGGTGTGCAGGGTAATTGCACGTGTACATTTGCCTGTCTGTTGAAGGGAACATTTCCTATCAACTGACGAGCATTTTCCTTATTAGTGACAGCGTTTGGCAGGGCTTGAAAGGTGATCAGAACTGTTTACCAGTAGGGTTCAGGTTTTAGTCTCAGCAGAAAATTTAAGGTAATAGAAGCTGGCGTTAAAAAGAAAATCTCTAGTGACTTTTATATAATTGTGTGTGAATTCATTCCTTTTTGTATAGCGTAATTTTTGTCTGTTTTTAGCCTTAGATATCCTACTCCTAAGGCTATAGGGCTGGGTAAATGCGGGGCTGCACAACTTGTGGGTGCAAGCTGTTGGAGAGTCCTTAGACTTGGGAATGTTGGTGTGAAGGCGCAGCACTGTTATAAACTAATATTATATAGGAATGCACATCGCATAATATTAGGCTGGTGAAATGAAATGAAAGATTTTAATTACGTCCACGAGACCTAAATATGGTCTATGGGACCTCAAATATGGAAGTACAACTGCTCAAATCATATCATATGATCTTTAATATCTTTGAGAAGGCTGTTCCTTCTCCTGCTGATTTGGGTTAGCAATTCCCCAACTTTTTTTATTTTACTGTCTTCAAATAACTCTGTCATAGACCCGTTTCCAAGTGTTTCTTTGTATTTGCCACGGATGTATGAAAAACTCGGGCACTTATAGATGAAGTGTTCCTCTGTCTCTACTGCCCCTGTGCTGCATAAAGTACATATCCTTTCTTCCCATTGTTCTTTGGGTGTTGTCCATCTCCCTGTTTCACATCTAAGCCTATGCCTATGAGAGCTAGTCCTTATCTGAGCAATGAGGATTTTTTCCTTCCACTTGATTTCAGCGCCTATATATGCTTTTTCCTTGTGATCATATGTTGGGTTAAACTTTGCAATATAATATTGTCTTTTCCTGCTTGCATTTTTCCACATTCCACTTCTAAACTTTTCATTCACATAGCTTTTGATGTCTTTGTTGAAATTTGGGCATTCATTTATGTTGATTTCCCAACGTTTCATCCATTTCTGATTTTGTTTTATCCATGTGTTCTTCCGCCTATGCAACTCTTCGTCCTTAGCTGCCCTTGGCCATCTGTCGTTTTTCATGTTTTCTGTTTTTTTCAAGTAACATAACAGCTTGGTCATAGCAATTGCTTCTAAAGGAAACATTCCAGTTTCAGCTAGAATAATTTCATAAGGGGTTGTGGCCTTAATTTTGAGAAAATTTGTGATTAGATATTTTTGAATCCTTTCTATTTGCCTCCATTTTGCCTTTGTTGTGCCACTAGCCCACACCTCGCAACCATACAACAAAACCGGTGTAACAAGTAGGCCAAATAAAACCCTGGTGGTCTTCCAGTCCCACAACTCGGCATTCCTACACCTATTTTGAAGTGCATACAGTGCTCTCCAACCGCTTTGAGTTCTTTTCATTCTACATGTATTCCAATTGAGTTTGTCATGAAAGTCTATGCCCAGGTATTTGTATTCTACTACTACCTCAAGTGGTTCTCCTGCAAACTGAAATTTGAGCTGTTGCTTCTTCTTTTTTGCTGAAAAAATCATGATTTTTGTTTTGCTTGTGTTTACCTGCATCCCAACTTCCTTACAAAAGAGTTCTAGAGCTCGAAGGTGATCTCCTAGATCTTTGGCTGTTTTGGCCACAAGAATTACATCGTCCTCATACATGAGGAGTTTTACCACATATTTGGCTAAGTGCACACCCTCTCCCCCAAATTTGTTTATCCATTCTTCTAACTTGTCAATGTACAACCCAAATAAGGTAGGAGATAGAGGGCAACCTTGTTTGACACCTATGTCACTACCAAAACATTCAGATAACCCTTCATGTGTTTTGATTCTAGCTTTTACATGCTCATATAATCTGTGAACTGCTGCCCTGTAGTGAATTGGAACCTCTAGCTCTTCCATTCTGCTCCATAATTTTTCCTTGGCACTGTGTCAAATGCCTTTTTGAAGTCTACAAAACAACAGAAAGCCTCCTCTTTTTTGTCCCATATTTTTTCCACTATGTGTTTGAGTGTGATACAATGATCAATAGTTGAGTGCTTGGGCCTAAAACCTGCTTGTCCCTTTGCTCTCTTTCCCTTTTCTTCTGCCCATATACTGATCCTATGCTCTATCATACTCCCAAACAGCTTTGCAAAGAGAGGGTTGATCATGATAGTTCGATAGTTTGAGGGATTATTTACATCTCCACTTTTAAACAAAGGAATGGTCAAGCTAGTTGTCCACTTGGTAGGGAAACCATTTTGTATGACCTCATTGAAAATTTCTTTGATCTGCGGTGCTAGAATATCTACCCCCCATTTTATATGCTCTTCTTGAAGATTGTCTATGTCACGGGCTTTACCAGTTGCTAACTTTTTTATCCCTTGAATAATGTCTTAATTTGTGAAAAGTTCTTTCTTGACAGTGATAATAGGGGGTGTCTCCTTTTGGTTACTACGCTGATACAATTGTTTTGAATACTCCAACCACTGATTAATTGTTATGCTATTTTCAGCTTGCATCTTTTTTATGCTTAGCTCCTTCCAAAATTTCTTTGGTTCATGTTTCCCCAAGTAAATCAGTTCTTTCCTCCTTGTTCTAGTGTATTCTTTTTTTTTTGCCCTCACCAGTTTCTCATATGCTTTTCTGTTTTCTCTTGTTTTACCCGTTGGTTCCTTTAGTAATCTTCGCGCTTTTTTGCAATCTTCATCGAACCATGGGTTGGTTGGGAAGCTATTCCTTTCTTTCTTTTGAGGTTTAGCTCTCTTGCATTTGTTTAGTTAAGTGGTTGTGACCTTTGTCCTGGTTGGAGCCCATCTTTTGATACTCCTGTATACACACGCTCCTTGAAATTTAAAAAAGTTTTACCTTCTATAAAAAGACAAATTAAAGTAAATATATGTATGCATCAAAAAGTCGCCTATGCGTACATTTATGTATCCATGCATCAAGAGTCGCATATGTATACATCTATGTCTCCGTTTTGTTTTCATTTTCATGTGTTTTATGGTAAACTAATGTAATTGCCGCTACAGGCAGATGTGATGCATGTATACTTACACTACCCAAATGCACTCAATGTATTAAGGCGCAGTACTGGCTAAGACTTTGATATCAGCTTCAGATGTATCTTGCGTCTATGGTCTATTATATACGCTTATGCAACACTTTCTACAACAGCAACGTAGAAGTTTGCTGGTTAGGTGCCTGATTGGATCAATTTAGGCTTGGGTATGAAATGTTGTAAACTAGAAATATAATATCTATATATGGCGTTTTTAGTAGGCTGGTAGCTTGAGTGGTTGTGGCCGTTGTGCTGATTGGGAATCATCATTTGATATACCACATGCACTCTCCTAAAAATTCAAAAAAGGTTGCTCTTCTACGAAGAACAAATTAGATTATGTATCCATGCATCAAAAGTCGCATACCCATACGTTTATGTTTCTGTTTTCTTTTCATTTTCGTGTGTTTTTATGTCAAACTAATATCATGGCTCCTATAGGAAGGATGGGATGCATGTTAGAAGTATGCTTACTCTGCCCAAATGCACTCAAAATATCTAGGTGCAGCACTGGCTAAGAGGTTGCATATAAGCTTCAGATGTGTCTTGGGTTGATGATGGCCCAAAAAGTAATGGATTTATACGATCATGCAACCCTGGCCTACTTCCTAAACCAGCAATTTAGAAGTTTTCTGGTTAGGTGCATGAGTGGATCAACCTTAATAGGGGGATTCAGGCAGTGAATGCATTGTAGCTGTGATGGAGGGAGTTGTCTCCTTACATGCATCTGAGTAAACTGTTTGATTGCTGTACCATGTTGATTACATCTTCTTTTAGCTTTGTGGTGATTTCAGGAGTAGTGGCAAAACCTGGTCTGGTGTGCGTAGGATAGAGATTTTTGCCTCCTCATCCAACATAGATGGTTCATATCACTTTTGAAAATCAGGGAGCATGAGCAAAAGCAGCTTTAAAACTTTAAGCATGGCTCCAGCTTGGCCTTTTGAAAACCTTTGGACACCGTATAAATAATAACTCATAAAAGCTATGTGCCAAATGTGTGGAATTAAAACAAGCAAGACAATGGTAAATTGCAGTTGATTCAAGAAAATACGGTTAAAACATGATATTTACAAAATCAATATGCATAAAGTTTGGTAAAAGGTCTAAACATTTACAAAATGAAACCATTGTGAAAAATTCTACTGTGGAAAACTGCCCTTTATCATTGCTTTGCAAGATTGGTGTTGACTCGTCTAGTGGTACTAGGAGGTAGCTGGGATGTTGGTAAAAATTTAAAATGAAATTCATTAGGTAAAATTTTAAAATGAAATTCATTATGTGATAGATCTTTGTTATGTTTGATTTAATTCAAGTCTGTGAGCCGGATATCTGCTTAATGAATTGAAAATGACACCTGCCTTTTACAAACACAGTTTTACTTAATAATTGTCATTCATTGCTACTATGATATTAATCAAGGTTTATACTATGTAGCAAGTAATTGAATTCCCAAATGAGGAGATAATTGAATGCCTTATTTTACAGAAAAACTATATTGCATTGGGTATTGGGAATGACAACTGAATTCCCAAAAGTAGGAACTTGGTAACATGTTAGAACTGGAATTCTATAATATAACATCAAGTGCATTTGGGGATCGACCAAGATTCTTTCTTCCGTATCATATGGTTTTCTCTGGTGACCAGTAGCTCAGCAAGAAGGAAGTTTTCATGTCTCATGATGCTCAAATATTATGGGACTTACTGCTTGGTTTCCCCATGTTTCTAGCTGTTTCCCTATGTTTCCATACCATGTAAGTGACTTTTACTCATTTTGTTGTTGTTTACAAACTCAAAATGTCCCCATACAAATACATTTACGAAACTCTTAATGTCAGCGTTCATACTATAATCAAGCAGTGTGTTTACAATTTTAGGTTTTTTGAACCGGAACTTGGATGTCTACTTATTGGGACTTTAGGTTGGCCTTCATTACACCAAAATACACATAAGTGAATGTTCGGATAATATTTTCAATCTCATAACTAAATGTTAGGATGCACATTTTAGGACCTTTGCTTGTTTGAATTGAAGGTACTAACAATGAACTAATATTATAGGAAGGCCTAATAGGTGGGTTTGTATACTTGCCCCAATTATATCTATAACCCAAGACATAACAACTTATTTAACATTGGAAAGCTTAGATAGTCTTTGCAATCTAGCCAGTTTCAGAAGAAATGAATAAGTATCGTAAAAGTTATGGCTGCTGCAGTCCATGGTATAGTTTTTTGGTGTGTATTTGTGGGCACCTCAGAGTACCTACTTTGACCAACTTGTTGGGCACAATTAGAAAAAAAATGAAAAGTTATGGCTGCTGCAGTCATGGTATAGTTTTTTGGTGTGTATTTGTGGGCACCTCAGAGTACCTACTTTGACCAACTTGTTGGGCACAATTAGAAAAAAAATGAAAATTTTCCTATCTGCTAAAACATTTTAGTGAATTCGTTTGTATTAATTTTGTATGGTCCAAGGTACAGGTGATCACGGTGGCGGCCTGTAGGAGAATTGAAATGGACCTTGAACCGAAAAAAAGAAGAAAGAAAATTAAATTAGACAAATATTCTCGAAACCATTTGGAAAAATGGCTAGAGGTGAAAATATACACATAAAAGCATATTAACTATGCATAACCAAAAGCATATTAAATTCAATTGAAATGTTTTTGGGAGGCTTAAATATAATCAACTTTATTTCCATATTATCAAAGGTTTATTGTTTTGTTAATTTTCCTTTTGTATTTTATTTAAGAGTTTTTGGGTTTTTGGTGTAGTTGCATCTTTAGCATCTTGTTAAATTATGAACATAGTTTCTGTGCCTTAAGTTTTTGGGGCTCTCTTTATAAAAGATGAACATAAAGATTTTGGAGCATCAGATGCAACTTTGAATAGAGATCTAAAAATAGTATCTTTATTTATGCTTGTTAATTTAGATTCTTGTGTTGTCATTGTCTCTTGTTAAAACAAGTTATAGATACGATGAAATTGTATTCTGACATATTTGAAGCCAATTAAGCATTTTTGGCATTTAGGAATCCTGTATTGGCTATATATTTGAAATGTCAGATGAGAAAGAGTTTAGGGTTATATTATAATTTACAAAAAGTTGAAAATTTCTGTGACAAATTTGAAGAACTTGAACAATTTTCATTTCCAAGTACAAATTGATCACAATTGTCATTCTTAAGCACCGGGAGTGAGTGCGAGCGAGTCAAGAATGAGTGCAATTAGAAGTGAGTACGAGCATGAGCCATGAGTGAGTGCGAGAGTGAGTTGGGAGCGAGGAGGAAGTGTGAGCAGGAAGTAGAAAGCAAAGTGTGATCCAGTTGAAGAAAATCCAATGCGAGTCAAGAGGAAGTGCGAGCTAAGAGGGAGTGCAAGCCAAGATTCAGTCATGGCGGAAGAGCAACGGGTTCATCCGGAGTGCATCAATGCTTCAAACCCTTACCACGAATGCGTGGAACATTGTTTCCAAAAAATTGCTGAAGCAAAGGAACGCCGGGAAAAAAGAAGACAAGGGCTATTGCAAGCCAAGAGGGAGTGCAAGCCGGGAGCGAGTGCAAGGCAGGAGAGAGTGCAAGCCGAGAGGGAATGTGAGCCAAGAGGGAGTGCAAGCCAAGAGCAAGCCCCATTAGCTAGTATGGAAGGAAAGTCATATTTGAAAGCCCTAATGGGAAGTCAGGATGCCCTAGTTGGAAGTATGGAGGCCCAAGTTGGAGATAAGCAGAAGAGCGAATACATGGCAAGTTCGATCCAGGTAGCAGATGTTACACTAGAAGTGAGTATCAAGGATGAGATGATTGAGCATGATATAATGGTTCTTAAAAGTAGAGGGTTAATATGTAAGTTCCATAGATCATGGCCAGGGTTTTTGGAGATTCAAAATTGGATCAAGTGGAAGTGGGGATTAAATTCAAATTACTCTGTGACTTTTCTTCCTAAAGGTTTTTTCCTCATCATCTTTTCCAGTTCAGAAATTAGGGATAAAATAATGGTTGGTGGCCCATGGTTTAGGGGAAGAGATGCACTTTATTTGAGACCATGGAATGAAAATTTTTCTGTTGAGACAAAAACTATTAAGAAGCTTCCAGTATGGGTTAGGCTTTTTGGACTTCCATATCAGCTTATAAATAAGGATGTTCTGAAGAATATTGGAAATACCCTTAGGGGAATTCATCAAGGAAGGACTAACTACTAAGGAGCGAAAGCATGCTATATATACTCGAATATGTGTTGCTATGGATATTTCAAAACCTTTGCCACAATCCATTAAGATAAAATCTGAATCAAGAGAATGGGATCAACAAGTAGATTATGAAAATATCGCATTTCGTTGCCACAATTGTTATGAGATTGGACACATGGCAAGAGTTTGCAAAGTGAAAACTATGAAGAAAGAGACAAAAAATTCTAGCCATGAGATAAACTTCAAGACGAAGCAAGGAAATCATACAATAATAGAAGCTAGATCAGATCAAGGATATTCCACTCCAAAAGAAGAGGCAAAGAAAGCCTATCTACAGTATCATTTGGCAAGTTCAGAAGGAATTAAAGGTGCAAAAGAAGATGTGGAGAGAAATCCTAAAACAAAGACAACAAAAGAGGTCAAGTTTATTCTAGGTAAATCATCTTCATTTTCCTCAAGTAGTATAGAATCCTCTCCAAGTAATAAGAGTGAAAGGGATGAAGATGTTATCCCTTGCACTTTAAGGTTTCAAGAGCAGCATAATAAAGAAATGAGGATGGAGGAAACCCATAACAATTTAGGTTTTTTAGAGCAGAATAAGAAGGTAATTGCTACATAAGAGCATCCTTGCACTTTAGGGTTTCTAGGGCAACATAAAGAAGATTGTGCTTTTGAGGTTATTCCTTGCACTTCAGATCCTTCAGAACAAGGCAAACCTAAAGATGATAAGTCTTACTATGAGCAGTGTGAGAAGATTGAAGAGATTGATGAAGATGAAAGTATTGTTGGGAATGAAAAAAAGAGAGGAATACCCAAGAAGCAAAAACAAAGAGAAAAAGAAACCCAAAGGGATATTGATATGGGAAAACAAAAGCAAATATCACAAGTGCTAACAAGAAGTGGGGCTAAACCCACAAATAAAAACAAAAAATAACAATGAAAATAATATCTTGGAATATTAGGGGAATGAATAAGAACCCTAAAAAAAGGTATTAAGAAATTGTGAGGTTGTTATAGACAAGATATTTATAGATATAGAAGTTGGGCAGCAAATATTTTAGCCATTAGCGGTGTTGAATTTCATCTTGACAGAATTTAAATTTCGGAAGGCATCTGATATAAAAGGAGTTGATTGTGGAAACTTAGCAGTTTGAGGAAGATGGAGAATATCTTTGATAGAAAGGCAAATGAAGAATATCTTTGATAGAAAGGCAAAGTTGGATATGCTTTAATTAACTTGTTAGAAATGTAATGAGAGCAATGTAATGTTTTGTTTTTGTAATGGGAGTGGCCCCCAATAGAAGCCACACATAGCTTATTAAAAAAAAAAAAATTGTCATTCTTAAGTCTTTTGTGCATTCTGAAAGTGTTAATATTGTTGTCTTGGCACTATAGTCTATTAGGGTTTCTGTTGTGTTTTGTTCTCCAAATTATGGTAGATTTTCTGGTTGAGTCATGATCAATACCTGTAAATGTTAATTTTTTACAGTATGTTTCTTATTTGCAGTTCTGGTATGGAAACTTCTATTTCTTGTGATAATCCATTTTTTGCAAGCAGTGCAAATAAGAAACATACTGTAAAAAATTAACATTTACAGGTATTGATCATGACTCAACCAGAAAATGGAAACTTCTATTTCTTGTGATAATCCATTTTTTGCAAGCAGTGTCAAAGTTTCAAAGATACTCTAGCATTTGTTAAGGCTATTGTTGTAGAGAAAACCCTTCTGGATCAAACCTGTGTAGAAAACTCACCATGTTGATGTTCTGAAGGATACCTTTTAGACCCATCATCAAGATGAATGTTGATAAGGAAAACAGATCTGAGCTTCTTATATAGATAACTTAAAATATGCATGGGCCCACCTTAGCCTAAAGGATTTTTTTTTCCAACTCGTGAACCACCTTATACATGGAACTCCAAAAGGTTATTACCATTTTGTGACCATGTTGACCATGCAGACACTGAGCAGTATTGAAGTTTTAAAACTACTCTAGCCTTTGTTAAGACTAGTGTTATGCTGTGACCCTTCTGTTCAGGCTTTGTGGAATGCTTAAATAGTTTGTGGTCTTGATATCGAGAAACCTATTTGTCTCTAGCTGACATCAATATATTTCATTTTTGCAGAAAAATCTATCTTGCCGACAAGAGATCTAGAGTGGTATTTCTTTAGCCCTCGGGATAAGAAATATCCCAATGGGTCGCGCTCAAATAGAGCTACTGAAAAAGGTTACTGGAAAGCCACAGGAAAAGATCGAAAAGTGAGTTCTCAGACTAATAAAATCGGAATGAAAAAGACTTTAGTCTTCTACAAAGGGCGTGCACCACATGGAGAGAGAACAGATTGGCTTATGCATGAATATCGCTTGGATGAAACACAGTGCAAAGGAGCTCCTCATTTGCAGGTATTTATCTTGTCTGCCTTTTCATTTTTTTTGGCAAATTCTCTATTTTCTGATACTTCAGGAGAAAGAATATCCTTAAATTTTCACTGCTTCTTTCTAATGAGAGATCAATACCGTGTCAGATGATGCAAAAATTGGCTGATACTTTTTCCTATTTTGCAATTAAATTTACTTTGGAAGTAAGTTGTTGTGTTAAGTTTTGATTAGCATTAGTTATAGAGATGGTGAATTGTATGCCTAACTGCCAATCCAGGTAATAGGGCCAACCAAATTAATTCTTTGGTTTTGAAAATATGTTAGATGATTTTAGCAGTTTGATAAACATCGTTTTCTTGAAGCCAATGAATGCGTAGCTTTATTTAAATAACTCAATATATTCGCTGCTCCTGGAATGAAGTTGGTGTAAAAATTAGCCTGTAAAAATATGTTGCATGACTTTAGCAGTTTAATAAACATCGTTTTCTTGAAGTAAATGAATGCGTAGCTTTATTAAAATAACTCAATATATTCGCTGCTCCTGGAATGAAGTTGGTGTAAAAATTAGCCTGTAAGTGTTGTTGATTTTCAATTTCTGTGGTTTGTTACTGCCTGAGTGGGCCTGACAATGAAGGCTTGGACACTCCAGATAGAGGGTCCAAGGTTCAAATCTGAAGGGTGACAGGGTATGTACATCCTGTAGGCAGCTAGCACAACTCGAGTGCCTTCTCCCACACATAGTGGACCCAGTGGAGCACTGCCTGGTTTGTCCAATGCTCATGGACTTAAGTTATTTACTTACTTACAACTTAGCCTTTCTACTTGACGCATGGGCATCGTTTTAGCAATAAATATATTTGAGTACCCTGTGGACTTGCCTTTTGATTTCCTTGCCTTTGTACCTCCAAACTCCTTTTGGAATCAATTCTTAATAATGGTCAACTATTCTCAAGTCATAAAAGGAAGCCTTTGACCAAGACCTGAACAAAATATCATCCTGTTTTGTTAGAAAGGATGTGTATTATATTAATTATGGGTAAATGTTCAGAACTTGACATGAGTTTTGATGTTGGAAAGTATGGAGGCCAGTAAATAAATTTGGCCATGGAGAGCATAGTATTCATGGAGTAATTGAAAAAATCCCATGTAAGACAGTAGTAAAAAAATCCAACAGCAAAAGTATAAAATTGAAACAGGATACAATTCCAAAGGGAACCAATTTATATTCCTTATAATTATTATCCTAATATATTCAGATAAGTACTCAAAAAGCATTACCTCATAACTAGCATCTTAATTGTTCATACAAATACTTAAAATCCTGCGAAACAACAGCTAGTGACCAAGCAAGACATGCATATCATAACAGATGCTAGTAAATAGAGGAAGTGAAGGTCGGTGTGACAACGGTCACTGGAAAGCTGAATTTGAAGACCCTTATGCAGTAATTCCACACAGTCCAAATGATGATCGATCATCAAGATGTGGGATTCAGCTCAAGTCTGGATCCTTGAATTTGTTGCAGTAGTGATGTTTTAATCTCCTCGAAAGCTGGGATAGCATAATGACCATTGGCCTTGAGGAGGGTAATGTGAACATATCCTCCCTCCTTTACGAAATACCCCATACAGATCAGCCTGTTTTTTATTTCTTGTATGTCATACCACCCTTAAAAAAAAAAAAAAAGAAGAAGCAGTCAAGCATGACTTTATTATCCTACAAGCATAGGTGTAATGTCTTCCATGCAACTTAAGAAGCTGTAATTGGTCCCTATTGCCAATTAGAAGAATCTTAATACCATTAATTCTGCTATCAGTGTGTCCCCTCAAAGCTTCACTTACTGTGTAGTCGCTATTGAATTAGACTTGGGTATCTTCATAAACACTGAGGGGGGATAAATCATTAGGGGTTACATTGGGAAAAAAGAGGACAGTGGTATTTTTGGGTTCAGAAGGGCTACAAGCAGCATTATTGTGCGTTATGGAGTCCCACAGAAATCTCTCCAACCACTTTTCCCAAAAATTCTTGGAAACCAATCATATGAATGCTGTAAGGCATTATGTGTATTATGGCAGCAGTTAAACTCTAATGGTGATCCTGGATGTTATTATCCTCCATGGCAGCAGGAATGCAACAGTTAGCATCTTGGATGGAAAATGGGTGGTTTGAAGGCTTTGGGTCTCTCAAGATATTGAGGGGCCTGATGATCCTTTCATTGGCAATGCATCACAACTGAAAATTTTCCCATGAGCATCAAGTCAGACAAGACTAAGTTTTTTCCATGCCAGACTTTTCCATCTTACAGATTTTGTTGGTTTTTATAGATTTGCAGGAGTAGTTCGTTTAGTTTTTTGCTTGCCAAATTTGCACTGACGTCATAGGCTTCCCTATTGGAGTGTGGGGTTGAACTTGGTTTGCCCTCATAAAAATGTACTACTTCTTTGTCACTATACCACAACTTATGTGACATGTTGTCTCGGATATGTGCTGCCTTACAGTGGTGAGGTGATATGAACCTGGGTCATGCACTAATGATTGTAAACCACTATGATTACACCACAATCTGTAGGACTCCAAGTATGGTTCTTACCTCTTTTTACTAGTATAGTTTCTGTTTCCTCAAGGGCTTCCGTTTTGATTCTCTTTTCGTCAATAAAATATATCTGTTGACTTTGCAGTTTTAAGTTTTAAGATGAGTGGTTGAGATGCTTCTTGGTTTTCTTGTTTATGACATTGTGTAGGAATAGGTTACAGTTTCTCCTACTTTTTCCTAAGACTATTGTTCTGCTTGCTTCTTTGGCTGGCTTTGTATAATCTTTTAGCGTTTTCTAGCCTTTTTATACGAGTGCTTCTATCAGTTCCTTCTTGAGAGTTTTGTTCTATGAAGCATCTCTGTTCCAGGCAAGAGCAGAATTCAGCTTGTGAATGATGCCAATAATGTCGAAAACTATAACAAGATGATAGAATGATATGATTGAAAAAATATTGCAAAAAGGTGTTTTAATGCTTTTGGGAATGTTAGTGAAAGGGACTAATTAATATTAGTTTAAGACAATTGGATCTGATGGAAAATTCAAGGATATTTGACAAATTATGACTGATAAAGACGGTAACTTGAGGCTACAATGTACTTTGCCCCAGCAGATATTTCCTTTGTTTGGACTGCATATTTGACTCGTTAATAACTGAACAGACACCAAAATATAGATTGTACTTTTAATTTTTTTTTTTTTGACTTGGTCATACAGATATTGCCTTTTACCATTTTTGCAAAAGGTGTCCATTTCTTGAAGGAAAGAGAATAACAGATGTAATCTATCGACAATCCATTTCTTACTTGGTCTGTTCTTTTTAAGACATCACACAAGATTCTTTTTCTTTTCCCAAGTTTCTTCTCATCTATCTTGGAGCCTCCAAGCTAAAACAAAAATGCAAACAGGCTGAAAAGCTTTTTTTCTTTCTCTAAAGCTATTTTTGATAGGAAGAATAGATAACAGAGAGAGGCTGAAAAGAGAAAAGTGTACTTTTACTGTTTTTTTTTTTTAATTCAATTTAGACATGCATTTTGAAAATAAATTCAGTTCAAAATTTCAAATTACATATTTCATGAAAGATGACATATACAGAGACACATGCACATTTTAGCTAGCTAGTAATACACCAATGCCTGTACATATGTTGAGTCTCAATATGCATGTAGGAGGTCAAACCTAAATTTACTATCTAGATACAATTTTGGGATGTTTGTAAGGATTATACTTGACATTTTATTGGAAATCTTGAGTTGAATATTCTGATACAAAAACAAACCATACTCCTTGACACAGCAAATGTCTTTCAAAATCCAATCATTTAGCATTCATTCTTCATACAAATTATTTGACAGATAAATCAAGATTAAGTGAATGTTTAAGAATAATCAGGTCTAATTTTGCAGGATCTGTATGTGCTATGCCGAGTTTTTAGGAAGGGCAAGCAAGACTTCAAAAACGGAGAACAATATGAGATACCGAGTGATGAGATTGCTCCTTCTCCTTCCAAGAGTAATTCATCTCCTATGAAGGTCAACTCTGTTGATGAAGTTGAAGAGCAGTCGGAAGAAAGGTGCTCACCACTGATCCAGGAAGATGACAACCAGACAACATCAGGCTTGCGATCAGAAACATCATCAGAGATTTTAGACAATAAGACTGAAGATAATGTTTGTCTTGATGGGCAAGTGGAGTCTTTGCAGGGCACAATGAATCAATTCTGCAGTTTTCTTCCAGACAATGCGACTGGAGGGACCGAAAACGTATGTAGTATGGACTCTCTTCTATATTAACAGCCACACTAAGGGCAACTTCCTGATGCTTTCTTCAAGAGCTATAAATGCTTGCTGTTATGATATTTGTTTCAGTTGCAGTTAGGTAGTGTGAGTGCTCTGTGTTTATAATATTATTCTTATTTGATTGCTTTTCAGGTTGACCCTGAGCTGTGGAGTCAAGGATTGCCACTATGGGATGATTTTCAATCTTTTGCCACAGATCCTCTCTGTTTTGGTGATGTATTTTCTGTGGGGGATGTTGCACAGATGTCCAAGGATAATTTAGGCCCTTTCTATTCCGTTGATTTTGATGAAGGATATATTGAGCAGGCTGATATGCAACCAGATAATGACGAATCTTATCCTGCAAATGTTGATGATGGCATGCCATATGATAATGTTGAGTTCCAATTTCGCCCTCGACCTTCGTATTTACAGAGCAATCAACAGCCATTGCCTAGTCAGGGTACTGCTCCAAGGAGAATCCTTTGCCAGGTGCAGGTAACTGATGTTTCTGCAGACGGGAACAATCAGCATAGGCTTTCTGGACACTTCCAATCAAAATGTCAAGATGATGACAGTGATGACAGTGATGACACAGAGGTGAGATATATGGTTAACTTTGAGTGATTCTTATTGAAATTATTTTCAACAGTTCATTTATTGACAATTTATGATCAAAATTGACTAGTCTATACAATTCATGATCATTTGCCAGTTGCTGCATTCTCTATATGGTATAAATAGTAAGATAGCCAAGTCAGCCTTTTTTCATCCTCAGTATAGAAGCAAGAACTAACATCCGTGATATGCTGTATAAGTGGTTTTCAACATTTCCTTCTAGGATGTGTACTAGCTGTAGTTTGCTTGTTTCTATGCTTGCCGCTCCAATTAACAGTGCTTTCAAGATTGGTTGCTGTTCACAAATTTCTTCCATTGGATTACTTTCTAATTGTATGAGGTGAATTATTATGTTGGGGGCAGGTTATTACGGAGGCTGATGACTCTGCCTTAACGTCTTTGACAAGTCAAACAAGCTCAAATGAAGAAGGTATGAGTGAGACTGATACGCTTGAGCATTATATCATAAACTTTTTTCTTTGATTAGCACAGCTTGTTTTCAATAGATCTGAGATTCATCAAGCAGAACACTGCACAAATGTAAATGAATGGAATCAGTATGTGTGCAATCGTTTCACATATAAACACAGATTTTTCTAACCAGGGTTCATTACATTGCAGATGATGCAGACTCTGATATCCTTTCCACTGGGGGTTTTTCAGAGAGAAGTGTGAAATCAGTAAAATCTACAGGATCAGAAGAAAAAACTGTTCTTAGTGTGACATTAGATTCTGCGAAGTCATCAGATTGTGGTGAATCAACATCTGCTCATGCTGGGCACCCTATACCAGATGTTCAAGATAACTGTGAGAGTCCTCAGGAGCAACTTAAGAAGCCTGTTGGCAATGGAATTTTCACTCCTATTATAAGGAAACAAGTTTTGATGGAGGAACCAAAACAAGCAGAGAAATTTGAAGATACAGCATCAGAGAGTCGTTCAAAACTACCTAACCCCGCATGTGAATTTGATGACAGCTCACTAAAAGGAGAAAAGCTGAACTCTAAGAAGGGTAGTTTTGCATTGGATACTGCAGCTAATTTAGATTCTGTACGGGTGAGAGCATATACTTCTCATAGTCCTACTATGGAAGAGACACATACCAGTTGCAAGGAAAGTCCTAAACATGCAGGCTTCAATTTGTTTTTTAATGGCATGAAATTGAGAGGAAAGTCTAGGACAAAGGATACGGCGTGTGTTTCTGAAAAGAAATTAATGGATGCAACAGAGAGTTCTGCCGCTTATTCTTCGAAAGAAGGTGCCAAAGTTTTTGTTAATTCAGGGAAGGCTTTTGGTATCTTCCCATTTATGCGACTGCTTGCTTCAGCCAGTTTAGTCTGTTTTATATGGGTCATATGGAAGTTGGCTAGAAGCTCATCTGCTATAATTTTTTAGGAGAGATCTTGATAATCTGAATTCTGCATCTAATAGCTGTTTTTGTACAGAAACAAACTCCGTCACTGTGTACGCTCTCCAAGATATGCATTATTGCATTGTATTGACAATACTTTCAATTATACATTGTTAGGTTGGAATATCTACAGAATCAAGTATCTATTGTCAGTATGCCATTGTAGAAGTTTGTTAATGATTAGAAATTTGAGATTCTGACATGCAATTGTATTTTTTGATTGCAATTGGTTCAGGATCTCAGAACAATGTACAGTGTTGAATCAAATACTAGGGTATAAGATGAGGAGTATACTATGCATGGTCTCTTGGTCGAGCTTCAGTTAGCAAGAAGTTTGTCCAGTCTTGAGTAGCTGTACTTAGAATTACATGTGTCTCTTTTGGCAAATTAGGGTGAATATATCATTGGACATATTTTACACATTATTTTAGTGAATACTGTGTTGGCTGATTTTAGATAGATTCTCTGGTTTATACTCGAGCAGAAACTTGTGTGTATGAGTTGTTTTCTTTTTTATATTGTTGAGTGTCTTTGTGAAGATTTTTTTATTGTAGGAGAATTTTATGCTTGATAGATGGTCTGCTATACTGATTTGAAAAGCTTTTGAATGGTCATCATACTTAACATATATTATTTCCATGTCAACTTACAGATATTTTTCATATGAATGCAGAGTATGCTATACTGATCCTAGAAAAACTTTGGAATGGTGTTTAATTTGCGAAGATGTATTCTTTTGATGTGGGTTGACCAATATTTTCATTTGAATGCATGGCACAATTAGCAAATTAGCCTCTCTTAGATGTGGTCTGATGAACCAGTCTCTTTTAAAGCAGGATGCGATGTACAATTATTCTTGACTGATGACTAATACTGTATTGGAAATGCTCTTACTGTTTTGTACAATTAGCCAGCTCAAATGCTCTTACTTTTTAGGAGATTGTTATTCAGTTCTTAGAATGCAATCCATGTGAGAATTGGCTATAACAACGATTTGTGGAGTCTGGTTATTAAAGAGCTCAATATCTAGGAGAGCATCTTATATTTGGGCTTTGACATAGGGTCTTCTTACTTGGGAATCTTCATTTATGTGAAGGACTTTTGCATCATCTAACAGTTGTGATATGCAGCAATGATAATAACTGCTCAGCTTGGAGGGATGAGTAAGCTTCATGTAGAATCACCCAACAATTTGAATAGAAGGGATAGACATCATACGATAATGTCTGCTTTCCTTTGTAATGGTGATATTCATAGGTAAATCTGTTTACGATGCTGGACTGTTATGTTATTTGCATCTGGAAGTGGTAAGGCTTTATTTCCCAACCTATAAATATCACCAAGATGAAGATCAACATCGTAAATTGTTAAATTATCTTCTACTTGGCTTCCTTTGATATAGATATGCTCATAGTTCCAAGAATCTGCGTCCAACATAGTCGAGGAACATCAACAATAATGGATTTTTTTGCCAAATCTCCACATCCATCTTTGTTGATAGCCATTAATTATAACTTGTGAATCCACAATTAAAATATATTTTTATCTTTTTTCAATTACAATTTTGATCTCTACAAGAAGTGCCCTAGCGTTTGTATAGATAGTTAGTTGAAGTTCCATATGATCTTGAGTGAGGAGAATTTTGAGGAGAAATTTGCATTCATTATTTTGAAATGCCCCTCCACAAACTTTCCTGGATTTATTTTTGAAAGCATCATCAAAATTAATTTTCACAAATCCAATTTCTAGACATTTCCATTTTACCATAGATCGAAGCAAATCCAAAGCATTAACTTCGTTTTTGTATATTCAACTCATTTGACCAAAGAGGCTAGCACGTCTTTTTTTCCACTCTCTTGGATTTCTTTTTGAAAGCATCATCAAAATTAATTTTCACAAATCCAATTTCTAGACATTTCCATTTTACCATAGATCGAAGCAAATCCAAAGCATTAACTTCATTCTTGTATATTCAATTCATTTGACCAAAAGACGCTAGCACGTCTTTTTTTCCACTTGAGAGACTTTTCATGTGCACTGTCTATAAACGTTTTTCAAGAGAGGTAGTATTATTGTTTCAAGCTTGGCTATGATTTTGAGATGTATTTTTTTAAAAATTTATTATTTCTTTCAAGCCATAAATTACAACAAATAAAACTGGACCATTTAATGCTTTAGCTTTGAATTAATCAATTCAACATTTCATCAACTACCCACTAATCAATTAATAAGTTGAATCTATTATTTCTTCTGCCAGGGTCTGTGCAATTGGATAATTTCGTATGATTCTTAACTCATTACCTACCCATTCTTACAAAAAAATACACAATGCGTTAAGATAATTAATTCAATATTTCATCAACTGTTTCAATGTCAACTGAGTTACCTCAATGGGTCCTTTTTGACCATTGAAGGATGTTGTGGGTTGTAAGTAGGTCCACAAGAACAAGTACACATCAGATGGTCAGATTAAAAAGCACAGGGTACACCTTTGTTGCCAATCGGCAGAGGGAGTGGATTACTCTGAGACTTTTGCACCTATAGCTAGAATGGACTTCATTAGAATGATTCTTTCAATTGTTGCCCCCTTATGGATATGGAAGATGCATATGATGGATGTGAAGAGTGCTTTTCTCCATGGAGAACTTTAAGAGATCATCTATATGCGACCACCACCTAGATTTGAGCTAGAGGGTCTTACTCTATTAGAATGGCCATTTGAAACAATTTTTGTATGGCCTTAAGCAAGTTCCTTGTGCTTGGTATGATAAAATCAACTATTTTTTCCTTAGTTGTGAATTTCAATGACGGGAGGTTGAACATGATGTTTGAATTAAATATCTTGAGGAAACTATGATGATTGTATTGTATATTGATTGTCTTCTCATCAAGGGAAGATCCATTACTCTGATTCAGGTTATGAAATCATGACTTCGTTACACTTTTGAGATGACAAATTTGGGGTTTTTGCACTATTTTTTGGGAATCTAGATTTATTAGACAAATTTTGGCATTACCATTTCTCGGCCCAAGTATGCTTTTGATCTTCTTTAGTGGTTCAAGATGGAGGAGTGTAAGACTGCGTGAACCTCCTTTGCTTTGTTAGCTTTTGATGAATGAGCCATGAGAGATAACAATCACAAGATGCAGAATAACATGCAAGAAAGTAAATCTGCTAGATGATTGAAGTATGCTAAAATATAAAACATATAAAATATTACAATGTAGCTATGGAGGAAGTGAGCACTCCATTAACAAAGCTACAGATCTACATCATATCCATCACCAGTAAATGGTGTGGAACACAATCCACTAACCTATGCTATCTGAACAATGTCTCCCGATTGTCCTATCTATCTATCTAAGAGGCCATCCTTATATATGCAAAATAGGATGCTTGCCCAACACTCTATCTAGTTGTGCATAGGACACCTTGCACATGTACAACTTGCACATGGACACTTGTCCATTTATTACAATGCATGTAGTCACTAGATAACTTGCACATGAAGTAATCTAGGTATGTATCTTGGAGGATACATTTACATAACCCAAATTATGGAATAGACATTATTTCCAACACCCCCCTGTATTACATTATTTGGGTATTGAAGACTTTAGTCTTCAATATGGATTCTCTTCATCTTCTTCTGCTTGATCTGGTTCTTGTTCTATTGCTACAGTATTCATGTCAATGCTTCTTGTCTTTTTTAATTCTTTGCTCCTTGGTCTCAAGCATCTTTGATGATTCATAGCTCTCATGATGGTGCATGTCTTGAGTGGATCTGAATTGACCTTTCTTCCTTCTTTTGTCCCTTGGTAAGACCTGGTTCTCTGTCCTTCATAAGTACCAACCTTGAGCTCAATGTTAGTAGATTTATCTGAAATAAATTTTTGAAGATAATAGTTTAACCTTTGAAGCAATCTTCTTTCATAGTCTGTATAATATCTATATTTGAAGTGATAGGAGAAAGATGAGTGATTTGTTCCCTCACAATATTTGCATGGATGTAAACTCCAACAATTTGTTTTTTCATGACCATATTGATTGCAATGGGTGCACAATAGAGATGATCTAGCAATTTTGTGATCAATTTTAGGAATATCATGTTTGTCTATCTCTTTAACAAGGTCTACAAACCATATGTGCACAATTGAAGCTATTCCATTTTGCATAAAATCTTGTTGATCAATATTTCCCTATTTTTGTTCATTTGATTCGTTAGATGAATCTTCCTTTGCATAGTTGTTGACTTCAAAAATTATGTCATATTGTAGGGGTTCTTCCTTTCCTTTCCTCTTTTCATTATTGGAGTCCATCAGGTTCTTGATCCACATTGGTATTTTTCCTATTCCACCTCTAAGAGCATTACCAAGTATGCTAGTAGACATTTGTATGACCTGAATTTTTATAGCCCCAATATTTTAAGATATGAGCTCCTTGATTGAAGTATATAAGCTTGATTTTGTAAAAGAAACCTTTATAGATCCTTAGATTTGTGGACTACCTTGTAACTCCCACCTAATTTTAGGTTTTGAATTAAGCTTATATCTTCCCAACTTGATAATCTTAGACAGATATTAATGTTATCAAGTTTTGTAGAATGCCTTATGACTCCCTAATGTTTTGAAGTATGCTATAGTGCTTTTGTAAAGAAATAGTTCAAATTTGGTTGATTTTGTACAAGTTTTGCAAGAATCAAAAATCAACTTTTAACACCTTATTACTCCTAATTGAACTAAGCACTATTTCAGTTTTGAAGAGGTTTTGATGTTGGAAATATTTTGTCCCCTTTTTAGAGATTTGAGACAAGTAAAAATAAATTTATCCAACCTTAATAAAATCCCTTAATAACCTCTTTTATATCCCTTGGATTATTTCTAATTTCCAAATAAAATAAATTTGATGGAGTAACCCTTATGACTCCCAAGTTTGGAAAATTAGAGAAATGATAATAATATTTGCAATATAGTTTAATCCAAGTTAAATTCCTTATTCCTCCTAAGTAAGATTGCAAATATTAAAATAATAAGATAAGTCACCCCTTTAGCTTTCAAAACCCTAAGTTTTAACCTTAGTTTATAATCCTTATAACTCCAACTTATGAAAGCAATAATCAATGGGATTTAGACCTTACCTTATACACAATATCTCCTTGATGTTCGGTGCTTTCCACGGCTGAATATAACAACGTCTAAAATGTACCTTGAGCGCTTGGTTTAATGGAGATTCGATGGAAGGCTAGACGTGAATGTTGTACGTAGGCACTGAATTGTTGACCTTCCAAAAATGGGGAGCTTTTAATGCTCCTTCCCCTTTGTCTTCCACATTGTAGTTCAAACGTTTCTACTGCTTCTCTCACGTCTTGACTGTGCTACATTCTTCCTTCAAATTTCTTGACTGTGCTTCACTCTTGCATGTTGGTCTTGGACTAAAAGATACCTTTTAAGCAATGTTGATCATAGGCATTGTGACAAGTGTCACATCCATTGCAAGTGAGCGCTCCCTTCTTTATGTAACGCTCCAGAATCTTTGTCCAACGCTTCTTGAAAATGTATAGGCCCTTGTGTGAAGTTGGTGAAGAATACCAAGTGGCACATCTTTGCTTGTAACTCCTTCGTAGAAGTCTCTAGAACATTGAGAGGAATGATGACTAGAATGCCAAGTGTCATTTCTGCATGGAGACCATTCTTGTAACACCTTCGAAGATGGAGATTATAACTCCATAACTTTCTTGCTTTGCAATGTTGCTTGGGCAGCAAGCAAGCTTTCTTCTCCGTAGGTGGATGGGCGATGCGCTATGGAGCTTGGATGATAGTTCGACGCTTCCTTTGGTGAGTGGTCTTCTCCAAGATTGAGACCACGAATGTAACACCTTTCTCCCTTTCTTTTATGCCTCCAAATGCATTGTTTTTCCTATTGCTATTTTGACATCCTTTTTGAGATTGATTTGCACTCGCTTGTCTACGTAAATGTGGCTCATGGATGATCTAAAATGAGCTTTGATTCTACAGGTACGTACATCCAAGATGAGCCCTTGAATGGCTCCTTCTAGCTTGGGAGGAAGAGTGCTGACGTCCGACCTTTGTTGGCTGTTCTTTTCCCTGTAGGAAAATGTGCCCTAATATGGCACTTTCAAATCTGCACTTATGCTATCAAAAACTAGATTAGAGTAGTGCAAGATAATGTATTATATTTTGTATAATAAGGCTTTTAATATACCTTCTTTTGCACTCTATTTCCAGATTTTTAAATTCTGGTTTTGTGGCAGATTTCTTGCAATACAAGGGTTTGAGGTTGTCTTTAACAATAGACACACCTTTCCCTTTTTACTTGGAAAATTTTGATAACAAGTCCAAGTTTCAATAATAGTAGATAGAAGTTCTTTTAATTGATGCAATTTTTCTGCATTTTTTTCTTTTGCATTCACTTGTAATGCTTTTGATTTTGAGACTCACCAAGTCTCACTTTCATAAGCTTCTATCTCTATTTTTGGTTAGTTATGTTCTTCTCCAAATTTGGAGGATTCTAACCCTTTTTGGTGGCTTCTATTGGCCACACCAAGTTGCAGATTTTTGTGCTTCAATAGTGTCTTTAGACACTTGATACAAATCAGACTTTGTGCCTTTCAGGAAACACAAAACTAATTTTCTTTTTGAGAGTGGTATAATAGTACAAGCTCTTTACTTTTAATGCACTAATATTACACCTTATCACTCCAATAAACTCTCAAATAAATGCACTAATAATCTACTACAACTAATCAAGAATAACCTAAAATGAATCTTTAGGAGTTATTCTGCAATTTCACTACAATCAATGTTGTAGGACTTAGTCTTCTTTTTTTCAATAATAGATAATAGGTAGTTGATAGAAACTAATATGGAATCTAATAAACTCCTAATAAATGTGCAATTGAATCCTTAAAAAGAATCTGTTTTTCTTTGCACTTTTAGAAGACTGAAATCTAATTTCCTTTTTGCAACTTTAATCCAATTTCAGGTGCTCTAATAAATCTAATAAGTAGTTCAATTTAATGAATATTTTTGCACCATAAGTTGCATACCTTTTTCTATAGCTCTTCTCCCACCTTTGTAGAGGATGTAGACCTTGGTGTCTAGAAACACCAAGTTGTTGCTTCCAGTAAGATGTCCTGCACAACTCCTTCTTCACCAAATGATGGTCTCGAACTTTCTTTTATGAGCCTAGGATTTGGTGGCTTGTTCTCCTCCTTCTGCTATATATTTGGAGAAGTCTATGTCTCTAGGGTGGTGCCTCCTCGCTGTGAGAGGTAATATTCAAATATCCAAGATTTGGTGAGCTTCTTCTATCTTCAAGTCCTCTTACCGAGTTCTGACTTCAAGTAGGATCTTCTTCTAGGGTTTGGCACTCCTTTCCAAACTTCTTCTCGGATTTGGCACTCCTTGCAAAATTCTCCTCTTGGGCTTGTTTTCGGATGGTGATAATTGTCCCAAGTCCTTCACTATCAAGGACTTCACCTAGATAGTGGATTTCTCCAATGAGTTCTCAAAGAACTCTCTTGATCTTCAGCAAGGCTTCTCCTAGCCTTTCCTGGATGCTCGATGAGACCTTCTCAAGGTCTTTGATCTGGCAGCTTCTGATGGTCTTCCTTTAGACCTTTTCTTCAACCTTCTACTTCTGGAAGTGTTGGTGGTGAGATCTTCTCCTGGATCTTCTGATTCTACTACTTTTGGCTTTGAGCAGGACTCTCCTAGTCCTTCTTCTTCTTCCAAGATTGGAAGTTCTTCAATGAGATCTTCTCCTGATATCTTCTCTTTTGCTTCCACCTCTAAGAGCATTACCAAGTATGCTAGTAGACATTTGTATGACCTGAATTTTTATAGTCCCAAGATTTTAAGATATGACCTCCTTTATTGAAGTATATAAGCTTGATTTTGTAAAAGAAACCTTTATAGATCCTTAGATTTGTGGACTACCTTGTAAGTCCCACCTAATTTTAGGTTTTGAATTAACCTTATATCTTCCCAAATTGATTATATTAGACATATATTAATGTTATCAAGTTTTGTAGAATGCCTTATGACTCCCTAGTGCTTTGGAGTATGCTATAGTGCTTTTGTAAAGAAATAGTTCAAATTTGGTTGATTTTGTACAAGTTTTACAAGAATCAAAAATTAACTTTTAACACCTTATTACTCCTAATTGAACTAAGCACTATTTAGTTTTGAAGAGGTTTTGATGTTGGAAATATTTTGTCCCCTTTTAGAGATTCGAGACAAGTAAAAATAAATTTATCCAACCTTAATAAAATCCCTTAATAACCTCTATTATATCCCTTGGATTATTTCTACTTTTTAAATAAAATAAATTTGATGGAGTAACCCTTATGACTCCCAAGTTTGGAAAATTAGAAAAATGATAATAATATTTGCAATATAGTTTAATCCAAGTTCAATCCCTTATTCCCCCTAAGTAAGATTGCAAATATTAAAATAATAAGATAAGTCACCCCTTTAGCTTTCAAAACCCTAAGTTTTAATCTTAGTTTATAATCCGGGCCCACTCATTCCATTCTTTCTTGAGCCAACGCCCTCTATTTTCAAATTCTTTGCCACAAGCTTTTAAAGACTCTCAAGCTTTTCTATTCTTCTCATCGAAAATCGTGCGTAATGAGGTTGGGATGGGAAAGCGGGATTCTTGGGAAAGCGGTGCGCATCCGACCAAAGGGAGGCCCCCGAGCAAAGCGAGGCCCCCGACCGAAGGGAGGCCTCTTTCAAATAGAAATTCTAAATTCATCCCTCGAGGCAAATACTCCAACTTATGAAAGCAATAATTAATGGGATTTAGACCTTACCTTATACGTAATATCTCCTTGATGTTCGAAACTTTCCACTGTTGAATATAATAGCATCTAAAATGTACCTCGAGCACTTGGTTAATGGAGATTCGATGGCAGGCTAGACGTAAATTCTGTATGTAGGCACTGAATTGTTGACCTAAAAATGGGAAGCTTTTAATGCTCCTTACCTTTTGTCTTCCACGCTGCAGTTCATATGTTTCTGTTGCTTCTCTCACACCTTGACTATGCTATGTTCTTCCTTCAAACATCTTGACTATGCTTCACTCTTGCATGTTGGTCTTGGACTAAAAGATGCCTTTTAAGCAATGTTGAACATAGGCATTGTGACAAGTGTCACGTGTTGCAAGTGAGTGCTCTCTTATTTACATAATGCTCCAGAATCTTTGTCCAGCGCTTGAAAATGTATAGGCCCTTGTGTGAAGCTGGTGAAGAATGCCAAGTGGCACGTCTTTGCTTGTAACTCTTTCGTAGAAGCCTCTAGAACGTTGAGAGGAATGATAACTAGAATTCCAAATGTCATTTATGCATGGAGACCATTCTTGTAATGCCTTTGAAGATGGATATTATAACTCCATAAAGTTCTTGCTTTGCAACGTTGCTTGGGCAGCAAGCAAGCTTTCGTTTTCGTAGGTGTATGGACGATGCAATACAAAGCTTGGATGGCAGTTCGATGCTTCCTTTGGTGAGTGGTCTTCTCCAAGATTAAGACCACAAAAGTAACACATTTCTCCCTTTCTTTTATGCCTCCATTATTTTTCTTGCTGCTATTTTGAAATCCTCTTTGAGATTGATTTGCACTCACTTGTCTACGTAAATGTGGCTCATGGATAATTTAAGATGATCTTTGAATCTATAGGTACGTACGTCCAAGATGATCCCTTGAATGACTCCTAGCTTGGGAGGAAGAGTGCTGACGTTCAGCTTTTTTTGGCTACTCTTTTCCTTGTAGGAAAACGTGCCCTAATATGACACTTTCAAATCTGCACTTATGCTGTCAAAAACCAGATTAGAGTAGTGCAAGATAATGTATTATATTTTATATAATAAGGCTTTTGATATACATTATTTTGCACTCTATTTCCAGATTGTTAAATTTTGGTTTTGTGGCAGATTTCTTGCAATACAAGGGTTTGAGGTTGTCTTTAATAATAGACACACTTTTCCATTTTTACTTGGAAAATTTTGATAACAAGTCCAAGTATCAATAACAATAGAGAGAAGTTATTTTAATTAATGCATTTTTTTTCTTTTGCATTCAATTGTAATGCTTTTGATTTTGAGACTCACCAAGACTCACTTTCATAAGCTTCTATCTCTATTTTTGGTTAGTTATGTTCTCCAAATTTGGAGGATTCTAACCCTTTTTGGTGGCTTCTATTGGCCACACCAAGTTGCAGATTTTTGTGCTTAAATAGTGTCTTTAGAAACTTGATATAAATCAAACTTTGTGCCTTTCAGGAAACAAAAAACTATTTTTCTTTTTGAGAGTGGTATAATAGTAAAAGCTCTTTACTTTTAATCCACTAATATTACACCTTATCACTCCAATAAACTCACAAAGAAATGCACTAATAATCTACTGCAACTAATCAAGAATAACCTAAAATGAATCTTTAGGAGTTATTCTGCAATTTAACTACAATCAATGTTGTAGGACTTAATCTTATTTTTTCTCAATAATAGATAATAGGTAGTTGATAGAAACTAATATGGAATCTAATCAACTCCAAATAAATGTGCAATTGAATCCTTAAAAGAATATGTTTTTCTTTGCACTTTTAGAATACTGAAATCTACTTTCCTTTTTGCAACTTTAATCCAATTTCAGGTGCTCTAATAAATCTAATAAGTAGTTCAATTTAATGAATATTTTTGCACCATAAGTTGCATACCTTTTTTTGTAGCTCTTCTCCCGCATTTGTAGAGGATGTAGACCTTGGTGTCTAGAAACACCAAGTTGCTTCTTCTAGTAAGATGTCCTGCACAACTCCTTCACCAAATGATGGTCTCAAACTTTTTTTTATGAGCCTAGGATTTGGTGGCTTGTTCTCCTCTTGTGTTCTCCTTCTGCTATAGATTTGGAGAAATCTATATCTTTAGGATGGTGTCTCCTTTTTGTGAGAGGTAATATTCAAATCTCCAAGATTTGGTGAGCTTCTTCTATCTTCAAGTTCTCTTATCGAGTTTTGACTTCAAGTAGGATCTTCTTCTAGGGTTTGGCACTCCTTGCCAAACTTCTTATCAAATTTGGTACTCCTTGCCAAATTCTCCTCTTGGGGTTGTTTTCGGATGGTGACAATTATCCCAAGTCCTTCACTATCATGGACTTCATATAGATAGTGGATTTATCCAATGAGTTCTCAAAGAACTCTCTTGATATTTATCAAGGTTTCTCCTAGCATTTCCTAGATGCTCAATGAG
Organism: Wollemia nobilis; assembly: GCA_028583015.1. Classification (NCBI taxonomy): domain Eukaryota; kingdom Viridiplantae; phylum Streptophyta; class Pinopsida; order Araucariales; family Araucariaceae; genus Wollemia; species Wollemia nobilis. The sequence continues at coordinate 848,431 of JAQPPZ010002843.1, read as the reverse complement.
ACCTTCTCAAGGTCTTTGATTTGGCAAATTTTTATGGTCTTCCTTTAGATATTTTCTTCAACCTTCTACTTTTGGAAGTGTTGGTGGTGAGATATTCTCCTGGATCTTCTGATTCTGCTGCTTATGGCTTTGGGTAGGACTCTCCTAGTATTTCTTCTTCTTCTTCCATGATTGGAAGTTATTTAATGAGAAATTCTCATGATATATTCTCTTTTGCTTCAGGATTAAGCTGATTCAAAAGAAGATGCTCTTCCTAACTTTCTTGTAGGAAGTCTCCCAACTCAATCTTCTGTTCCTACAAAAAGAATATTAGTGTTGATATCTTTAGTCTGCTTCTGAACCAGATATTTTTATCGAATTATTATTTAGGATCAAGGCTTCTATGGCCTATTTTGATGTTAAGGCTTTTGTGGCATTTTTCAGTACCAAGGCTCCTATGGCCTTTTTCAGTATCAAGGCTTCTATGGCCTTTTTAGTATAAGAATTATGTGGCTTCTTTTGCAAGGCTTCTATGACCATTCTGTATCAAGGATCTTATGGTCTGTTCTTCAAGTGTGGATTTTTGCAATCCAGCAATGGAGATCTTCAGTCTCTTATCTTCACCACGGTCCTTCACTAGAAGTCTTCTTTCACAGTATTCTTCTCTTGTACAATGAACTAATATCTGCACTACGAGGGCACACTAATCGTCGAGCAACGAATCTGGAGTCTCCTAGATTTTTGTCATAGGAGGAGTCCCAATACTCTAAGGATTAATTTCCTGCAACAAAAGAAATTTTTGGCACCAGTTAACAAATTCCAGATGACCAGGATGATCTTCACTAAATGATCCGTCAATCTAGTGGATTGAAATACTGAGTCCTAGTCTTCACGAGTTTTTATAACAACTCTGTGGAAAAGACTCTAGACGAAAATGATCTCAATATTTTTTGAAATTGAGATTCCTTTCAGTCCTATCTTTGTGACTCTCCAAAAATCTACCACCTAGATACTCTTGAGATATTTTGCCACTGGCTGATTCAATGGCGCGTTAGTTTGACAAAACTCTTAGGCAAACAAACAATGGTGGTTTTGCTATTGAACTACATAGACTATATCTACCGTAGCTTTGATACAACTGTTATATTTTGATGAACAAGCCATGAGAGATAACAATCTAAAAGTTGCAACATAACATGCAAGAAAGTAAATCTGCTAGATGATTGAAGTATGCTGAAATATAAAATATATAAAATATATAAAATATTACAATGTAGCTATGGAGGAAGTGAGCACTCCATTAAAAAATCTACATATCTACATCATATCCATCACCAATAAATGGTGTGGAACACAATCCACTAACCTATGCTATCGAACAATGTCTCCCGGTTGTCCTGTTTATCTATCTATGAGGCCATCCTTATATATGCGAAATAGGATGCTTGCCCAACACTCTATCTAGTTGTTCATAGGACACCTTGCACATGTACAACTTGCACATGGACACTTGTCCATTTATTACAATGCATGTAGTCACTAGATAACTTACATAGGAAGTAATCTAGGTATGTATCTTGGAGGATACATTTACATAAACCAAATGATAAAATAGATATTATTTTCAACATGCTTTAGATTTGAAAATTTGGATTGACTATACCACACCTTTAATTGATGCCACTCTATACCGATCTCACACTAGATCGGATATAGCCTTTGTCGTTAGATATTGTTCCAGATACATGCAAGCTCCTTTGGGGAGTCATTGGACTCAAAATAGATTTTGAGATATATTAAAGAGACATATTAGATGGACATTCACTACTTTGTTGGTTCCCCCCTGATTTTGATTGGTTTTTTAGATGATGATTAGATAGGTGATTTGCATGAGCGATGGTCTACCATAGACTGTGTGTTCTACTTTGGATTCGATCTAGTTTCATGGTGTTCTAGATGTCAATCCACCATTTCTTAGTCCTCCATGAAGGCTAAATATTGTGCTGCCAATCAGTAAACTAAGTATATTAGGTGGATGCTAATGATCTTGAAGGATATTGACATTCCTCAAAGCTTTCCTATTATTCTCTATTATGACAATTAGAGTACTATTCAACTTGTTTATAATCTTGTATTTTATTAGTGAAAAAAACACATTTAGATATAAGTGCACTTCGTAATATGGATTCATGCTTGTGGGATGTTAGATCCAGTATTTGTTTCTTCATTAGAGCAGGAAACAAACATTTTGACCAAGATCATGTCCAAGGTTACTTTTGTGTACATATGATAGCTTCTAGGAGTTGGAGAGTGTAAAGGGGATCCAATGTAAGGGTTTCTCATTGTGTTCCCCATTTAGCTTAAGGAGGTATGTTAGTATAAATGGTGGTTAAGCTTATTTTGTGGCCATGATTGACTATTTGTTATATTTTCCCTTTAAGCCCATGTAAACCTTGAAAAATGTATTTTTATAATATTTTATTATTTTATTCCTAAGGGTCGGTCTCATAACCTTGACCTCAAGACATCATGTACTTGAGTATAAATATCCCTTCTCACTGTTCATTTCAGTATCAGTTTGAGTATATTTTTTATTCTCTTTGAGTGAATATCTTCTGGTGTTAAGGGACACTTCATCATATTTTGTGTTCTATGTGTGCTTTTCTTTTGTTAAGCAATACTGGGTAATGAGTGATTAAATTTATTTTTAAATTGTTGTGAAATTTGACACTATCATCATTGGACATTCTTTCACATTGTGCAACTTGGGTAGCAACATCTTAGAAACTTTCCATGCCAAACTTCAATATATAATGTGTATATTTAGATTAGCAATTGAAGATTAAATCATGTATTTGATTTACTTCCATGCCAAGAAAATAATACATCAAAACCAAATTACTCATTTTAAAGTCTTGGATTATTGCTTACGTAAACTCTATATTCATCTTCGGTGAAAATTACGTGAAGAAAAAAACATCAAATTTCACAAAAAAGAAAAGAAAAGAAAAGTGAAAATATCATCACCTTCTTTTTGTACAATATGGGTTCATTTTCACTTTTCACAAATCCAAACTTCAAGTGTGCATTCTTGAATACCATGCCCTTGGTGCTTGAGTCTATATAATATTTTTTCAACTTGTAGATATGCCCTTCTTTAACTTTGACTTTAGATCCTTGTGGCTATTCCACTTAAATTTCTTTTTCAATCTTACCATTCAAGAATGCTCTCTTTACATGAAGTTGATGTACACTCCATATTTTTTAGGATACAAGGATAAGATTATTTTTATTATCCCTTGCCTTGTAACAAGTGCATATGTCATTATAAATAATGTCAATTTGTTGTGCATGCCCCTTTGCCAATAGCCTTGTTTTGTGTCGTTTAATCGATCTATCATATTGTACATGGTATTGAACACCCACTTTAGTCCAATTACCTTCTTGTTCTTTGGAAGTTCACACAAGTTCCAAGTAGCATTATTCTCAATTGCATTCAATTATGTTTTCATAGCTTTGGTCCATAATTTGCTTTGGGATGCGTCTTTAAAACTTAAGGGATCCACTTCAATCTTGGACAATAGTGCATGGTTCATCATATCATCTTCTTATTCCTTTTAGTTTTGTTCTTGGAATTGCAATCAAGGCTTTTTATGAACCTCTTATCAAAATTTTGTTAGAATAGATGTAATTGTAGTAGTCTTTTTCCTTTTATGCATGTCTTTGGAGAAATGGTTATACCTCTGCATGATTCTTGTGACACATAAACATCTTAAATTATGATTATCTTCTCACACTTTTTTTCTTATTGTTCATATGCATTTGCTTCATTAAAACTCACATCTCTAGACACAACACATGTCTAGGTTTAGGGTTATAACATCAATATGATTTGCTTTCTCCAAAATAACCAACAAAAATGCATGCTCGACTCTTTTGATATAACTTATTTTTTCTTATCTTCAACATGAATATAATCCAATGAACTAAACATTTTAAAGTGACGAACTAAAGGCTTCTTTTAATATCATTCATAATAAAGAATCATATTCTTCATTAAAACGTGGGACTTTTAATGAGGATGTACACTATTCTTGTAATGTCTTCAACCCATTAATTATCACTTAAACCTTTTTTTTGTAGCATGCTTCTTTCTATCCCTATAATTGTCTTATTCTTATTTTTTGTCACTTTATTTTGCTAAGGTGTATAGGATCTGTTAGCTGTCTTCTTATCTGTGCTCATGGCAAAATTAATTAAAATTCTTTAAAAAAATTACAATCATGATCAATCCTTAATGTTAAATAATTATATATCCATTTTCATTCTCTACTATGGATTTAAATCTCTTGAATACTTTAAAATTATTGCTTTCATTCTTCAAATTATATGCCCAAGTTTTTCTAGGATAATCATCGATATAAGTCATAAAGTAGAAGGATTTACTAACACTTGGTATATGTATTGGACCACAAATATTTGAATAAATTAGATACAATGGATATATGCTCTCCATACCTATCCTCTTGGAAATATCTTTTTGTGATGAATTTCAATTGTGCAACTTTCACATACTTCACTTTTTTCTTCTCTACAAGGAAGTCCATGGACCATTCCTTTAGCATTCAATAAATACAAGCTTCATAAATTTCGGTGGCTATACATTTGGTGTCATAACTAAATTTTGTCTTTAATGGTTGTATGACACAAATTGCTCTTTTATCATCTAATATTTAAAGGAAATATATTATATTTTTCATAGGTATAGTAGCCACAACTTGGTTACCATTTGCTTTGTCATAGATGATGCACTTCTTATTCTCAGATGCCACTTTATAGTTTTTTTTTTGTCCATATTTTATGTTAATTTTTAAGGTTCCTTTACCTTCAATCTCCGATACTTTGCTATCTCCCAATTTCACCTTGCTTTTGTATGAATTGCCCATTATTATTGGGTAAATAATTTGAACAACCAAAATCTAAGTTTCAAGATTATTTAGTTGAAACTTTTGCCATGTTACATGACAAGAATACATTTTTAGAGCTCCCATGTTATACATGTAAAAAGTTTATTTTTTTCTCCTCCATTAGTTGGTTGTATTCTATATTCTCTTTCATAGTGGCTATATATTTTTCCATAGTAAAATTAAAAATTCCTTTTATCCACAAATCTAGTATACCTTCTCTTCTACCTTAACTTCTTGTAGAATGCTGATTTTGCTACTCCCCTCTTTGTGTTTGGGAGTTAGATCTTGAGATACTTCCATTATTGTTTGACACTCTATCCTTGGAAGTAAAAACTTACGCTAAGTTTTCTTCTTCACAATTTTAAAACTTTCTTCATGAGATATAATTAATCCCAATGATTCATCAAACTTTAAGTTCTTCAAATCTTTTCTCTCTTCAATAATCATTGAACAATTGTTCCACATTAGTATCAATATTCTCAACATATTTTAAAGAACATATCCCTATGTTGGTTCTTCACCATATATACCCAAATTGTGCATAATACCATATACCTTACATAATAATCATATTCTTATTGTCCTTCATTCTTAAATTTTTTTATTTTCTCTCAAATATCTGTAACTTCACTAATTTCACTTAATTAAACTCTTGATAGGATGTCTTCAATGTTTACCTAGCTTCTTTGGAAGTATTGACACTCATAAGTCTTGAAAAAATACTTGTGTCAATAGATGTATGTATATGATACAAAGCTAATGAATCTTTTCTTCATGTTTTCTCCACACACACACATATATATTATATTGTAGTTGATAAATGATCCAAATAACTAGTTACTTATATCCATTATCCATAGCACTCTACACTTCTTTATTTTTTTAATGAGTTTACATAGGTTTTAATGAGGGATCCCGGTCACCTCATATTGAGTGGGGTTTGAACCTTAGACCTCTTAAAGAGAGGTCAACATCCTTACCATTCAATAAGTTTACAAAAGGTTTTTATGAGGGGTCTCGATCCCATCATACCAAGTGGGATTTGAACCTTGGACTTCTCAAAGAGAGGCCAAAGCCCTTACCACTGGAGTAAGCTTGTCACTTTACTCCACACTTCTTTATTAACAAGTATAATTATCATATTTATGCACCAATAATCATAATGTCATTTGTAAATTCTAGGTTGTATAATTATTGGAGAATATTACATTATTTGGTACATGCTAATGTGCCCCATGGTACCTTCATGGTACACCTTGTAAATATTAGACTAGGATCAAGTCTTATATTAGAGTGTGAATAAATATTTTATGTAATGTAATAATATGCAGGAAATGCACAAGTTTCATGTGAGCAAGTGTGCAAGTGTCTTATATGTAAGTGTGCACAAGTGTCTTTAGATTAGAGTGTGTAATGTGAAGAGTCATGTCCAAGTGTGCATACAAGATAGAGTCATGTGTATGCAAGTGTCAAGTAGAGAAGCCAAGAGTCATGAGACTTGACATAAGGAAAGAAAGAGTCAAGTATACAAAGAGTCATACTACAATGGCTATATATTACTCTGTAGAGGACATTGTCTACATCGTCTACATAGCCTACATTATCTACATTGTCTACATAGTGAGTATAGAAAGCATTGTCATTGTATGAGAAATTTATGATACATTTGTAAGAGAAAGAGGAGTAATAAAGTTTGCATACATTTGAGCAACTAATATTGTAATTTGTGCTACATGCTTTGTACATGTATGATTCAGGCTATTACATTCATATTGTTGTTTATTATTGAATGTTAGTTGATTTATTATAAGCCTTGATTTACATATTAGTTGACTCATATTAATCTGGTTACATCATTATTTTGATCTTATTATATTATGGCTATCATATATTTGATCTTGTGGAAATTAGAAAATTATCCTATGAGTTTCATTTTAATATTAAGGCTTTAAAAGCCATCAATGGTATCAAATTCACAACTTGGCCATTTGAGATTAAGAAAAATTGGGTTGATAGGTGCACCCGAGGATTAGAAAAAATTCAAGGCTAAAGAAACTGTCCAAAGTTGAAAATAACCAACTGAGAAGATCATTGAAAAATTGCAGAAGAAATCGAAGAAGAAGAAAGAAGATTGAAGTAAAGAAGAATGAAGAGAAAATATAGGATCTTTCCATAGTTGCAGAACAACTAGTGAAGACTAGGACTCAGCTAGGGTCTTTCCACTAGATTGTGTAGCAAGAGAAAGCTTGGAGAACACCATTTGTTTCATGCCTTACTTTGTATAAAATAATACTCTTGTTATAAGCCCCTTTGTGGGCATCTTGTAAAAGCAAAAGCAAGATATTGTAATAAAAGATAATATTTTTTTGTTTATGTATGGTGTTGATTTCTTCCACCTCCATAAATTGTCTTGGGTGTAGAGTCCTTGGGGAAGCAAAAGAAATTTGAAATTCCTTTCACGTGCACCTTGGGTGAGGAGCAAAGGATTTTTAAATTACAAAAAATGTGAGATGGAAGGGGATGGGACATGTAGGATTAAATGAATTTATTTATGGGAAAGTTGACTTGGGGTTTTATTTGAATTTTTAATTCCTTTGCAAATGGAGGGAAAATGGGGGAGGAGGATTTAGGCATTAAATAATGGGAGCTTCTAGGAGATTTCATGAGGTTGGAGGTAAATTTGGGGACATCTAGGGATTTGCTTAGGATTTTAAAATTGATAATGCAAATTTCCTATGGATTGGCTATGGCTTAATATGGGATGAAGGATTGATGAGGGGCTAGATTAGGGAGATTAGACTGGAAAGCTAGATTAAGGAATTTTTGAGGAAATTGGGTGGAATAAACAAGGGATTAGATGTAAATTATAGGATTAGTGAGGATAAGAGGGGAATAGAAGAATTAAATAAGAGTAGGGGGAAATTAGAGGAATTTGGAGGAATTTAGAGAAATTGTAAGAATTGGAGGTAGAATAGGAGAATTTAAGAGGTATATTAGATAGAAAATTAGGATTTTGGGAGAAATTGAAGAATTTAACAAAATTGATCAAAATGTTTTTAAGGCATTATAAAAATGACATATTTTGGGTGTTTATAGGTTGAAGGATAACCAATGAAGATGAGGACTCATATTTGGGTGAATCATCTTGAAGACAATTGATTATTTAGGGAAATAGCCAACCTTGACATTGATAGGAGATTTTTAGGGAAAGATAAATTCTTGATAGCTAATTTCTATTAACACTTAGAAGAAAATTGAAGGATTTGGTACAATCAAGATATTGGAGCATCAATAAAATTTGTATCACCTTGAAATTGCAGGATTAAGTTCTTAGGTGTGACCTAAGACATTGCTACAATAGATATTAGTCATCATAAGCGTGACAATATTCCTACAATATATAGAGAAGACTTTCATCTTCAAGTGCAATAGAAGACACAAATATTTTAGCAAGCAAGGATTGATTTAAGTCGTAGGTTATTAAAGTTTTAGGTCACAAAGAAATTGATCATGACATAGAAGATTCAGGTCTTGAAGGTAGACCTTGATAAAGAAAGTTTTAGGTCATAGAGAAATTGAACTTGACATAAGAGTATTCAGGTCTTGAAGGTAGACCTTGATAGAGAAAAGGATTCAGGTCTTGAAGATAGACCTTGACAAATGGCTTGACATTGGCAGCCATATAAAAGTTTTAGTAAATACTTTTTTAGAGATAGAGAATATTTTAGGTCATTTAAAGAACTTGACATTGGTTCAAGAAACCAAAATGGAAGATATAGATCCAAGAGGTCAAAGAGGATAAACTTCAAAGAAAGATGTTCATAAAGAGGATTTGTGTTCCTTATTAGTGAAAAGATAAGAGGCCATATACAAGCCCTTTATTAAAAAAGGCTTGAATATAGATAAGATATGTATATTCCAGAGAAACAAAGAAAGAGATCAAGTTATAGAGGATAATATAATATTCAAAGAAGAGAGACCATTAAAGAAAGGTCTATGATATGAGCTAAAGTTCTACAATGATAGAAGATTAAAGGTTAAGTCCTATTCGACTCTATAGAGGAAATAAACCAATGTCAAGAAGCCAACATTAGAGAAAGTTGAGTGAGCAGTATTTGAGAAAGATGCTATAGACACCAAAATCTAGCCACTTGTCATCCATCCAGGTCTTCCCACCATTTTTACCCATTATTTACATATATTTATGTATATTTGTTTAATATATATTTAAATATTAATATTTTATATTATATTTATATATATATATATATATATATATATGTGTAAATTAATCTCAACCATCCATCTTGGTCTAATCCTAGCCATTCATCCACCTTAATCCATGCCACCTACCCAGATTTAATCTCCACCCTCCATCACATTTTAATCTTGACCGCACAAATTGTGTCATTGAAACCCTAATGTGCCCTAGGGAAGATTATAAATAGGAGTCATTTTGATGGCTCAACCCCTGAATCAGAATCCTAAGCAATCTAAGCAATTCATGACCTAAGCTTTCAAAAGTCCCCTTTCGCATCCCTCACCTTCATCTCCACATCCATCATCGTAGCCCTTATCTAAAGTAGATCTGCTTCTGTAGACCTTGCTAATCTTTAAATGCCTCTCTACTCCCGCGTCCCTCTGCTATTCTTGAGCACCTCTAGGTGCTTTCTACCATCCTCGAGTATCCTGGGTATTTCTTCTACTGTCGAGCACCATGGGTATTTCAAACCCTAGTTCTATAGACTAATGAACCCTTGGGTGTCGCTAGGGCATCTACATACCTATTTTCCTACAATAATGACAATGATAGATCATAAAGTGATAAGTTTACAAGGTAAATATTCCATTATTGTATTAATTTTATTATTTCTATATTTGCTCATAGAATTATTATTTGATAGCTAGGGTTTTTATTGATTTCTGAGGGTCTCACATAGTGGAGCCCTCATAGTTACTATTAACCCTCTTTTGTCATTTTTTATGTGTAGATCTGGAGATATATAGGCATTTGGTAGTTGTTTAAGTTGGAGTGGTCTGATCAATGGATATTTGAAGCCCACTCACCTCTGTTGGGAGTAAATATGAGCTTTGAAGACACCACAAGCATTGTTGGCTAGGGTTTTAGAGAACCCTAGTATATTGTATTAATTGTATCAAAATAAATAGTGTAAACCCCTATTTGGGGTATATTTGATTGTATTGAGATCCACTGACATTAATAATATAAGATTTATTTTATTGTGCAATCTCTTGTATCATTGTTTGTTCATTTTATGTTATCTATATTTGGTGTTTCATTTTTGTCTTCACAAATGGTGATCATGGTGGGACCCCCTAAGGGTTTCTTACTTTGATTTATCTTGTGATCTAACTTGTTGTTTTTGTTTTATCTTGTAGGTTTTTAGAAGCATGGATCACATGATTTTCATAGAATCTAGATTTTTGGAACAATGTAGAAGTTGTAGAAGGTGCGTAGATGCCCTACGGTGCTCATGGGATATTCAAGAAATGCCTAGGGGTATTTTAAAGCATAGAGTGATTTTTAGAGAGAAGGAAAAATACGTAGGCTTCTCTGTAAGCTTACCTTGAAACCCTAATCTCTGTTTTATGTATTTTTACATTTTATATTTTTTTTTTTCTTTTAGATATTGGATTAAAAAGAACATAATAATATATCTGTTAGAAATAATCATTCTAGTGTGCATTTAGGCATCAAATTAGTTGTTGCATATAGTTGCATTTACACATAACACATTTCCATTTAAAAAGAATTCATGCTTTCTGGTGTGTTGCATCTTTTGTCTGCATATGAAATATTAAAAGCATAAAGTAGTGTGCATCCTAGGGTTAGAAATTTTTGTTTTTATTAATCTAAGTAGGAACAACATTTAAAATAACAAAAGTACCCCTCATTTGGTGATTCAAGGTGGAGGAGTAGATGAACCCTCCTTTATTTAGAGAGGGATTTAAGCGGTGTACTCTACTTCCTTTGGGAAAATTGATATTTTGATGTTGGATTCTGATTTAGATTGATGAAAGTAGTCATTTTCTGACATTGTATGAGCACAATAGAAAAACTAAACTTTTTAAAAGGAATCACACACTGCACATTGCACTTTTAATAGTAATGGTTGGATTTCATCACCAATCATTGCTTGAGATCTGGTGATGGTGGGTTTCATCTCCATCCACCAATATCTACCCCTAGACACCATAGGTTACCCCTGAGCAAACTTGTTAGATTTCATCACCAGTAAGAATCTCATTGCCCATTCCTAGCCATAGTATTCACCCATTTTAATTTTATATTAGTGCATTCAAACACACAAAATAAAAAAAAAATGAAAAAACATTAAAAGGAGATAATTAATGAATGAGGTAAGACACAATTGTTGTATAAACATAGCATTGATTGTCTTCATTTGATTTCTGTGAATTTCCATTTTTGCATTTCCTTTACAACACATTTTACATTTGGTTTAGTAGCTTATGGTCTTAACAAGAAATAAAAAAAATTTAAACCAAAATAATATATCTATGGACTGTTCATCTTCATTTCCTACCACTTCTATGGTAAATCCCATCAGTGTGGTTCAGATAGATTGCATAGATTTATCTATGGGTCCATCACACATTGTGTAGGCTACTGATGTCTCACATAGATACACCTCCACATCTCTTCCACAAACTGAATCATCTTCACCCACAATTGACCACACTATTACCCACATAGACATGGCCAAAGTAGAGGCTTTCTACAAATCGGCTAATTATGTCTTGCAACCCATCCATAATATCTCGGATCAAGATCCTTCTTTACAGTAGGAACTTATTCCTTCCCAACCATCCAACTTCACCCAGGTGTACACTAACCCTCTTTTTGAGGCATCAGTTGCACCTTCATCCCATTTCTCCATTCCCCAACCATCATGTGCTCCTAGCACTTCATATGTATCCACCTATACCAACCCCTTGTATGAAGCACAAGTCAATGTTGCTTCACAAGTGCCCATTTCATCCAATCAAGTTGCAATTCCCATTGCCACTTGTCCCCCATCCACATCATCTATTCCATATTCATCCATGCCTTCCAATGATGATATGGAAATTCATGAAGCATGGGAACATTTGAACAAATTGCTTAAGAAGTGGTAGAACGCTCAACAACAAGTTCAAGTGAACCCTAGGCCTCAACCAATTTCCACTCAACCCACCTTCATCACACAAATTCCATCATGGGTACCACAATATTTGGTGGTTTCCATCCCTACACCTCCATCCACCCATACCCATTCCATTCCCATAGGCCAACCTAACCATAATCCTCATGCATTGTCCCCTTTTCAATAGTCACCATCATTTCTCAATCAATCTCATCATCATAAATTCCAATCCACTCTACCTATCCATCATCATATTGTCACTCCACAACATATTTCCACCCCTTCATAAAATCATCAAGTGATTCAAGGCTTTCACATTCTTGGGGAAGACCCTAGAATCAAGGCTATGCAACAATATATTGATAATTTGATACAACATACTCCTGGTTACAATAACTAGAAGCCAACCTTACATCAATTAATCAATCAACCAATTCACCCTTTGGTACCATCACCACCATATCTGATAGACTTCATGGTACCAAGGTTTGACAAGTTCAAAGGGATTGAGGACCCTAAAGAGCATGTGAGCACATTCATGCACTCATGCTTCAGAATTCAAAATGATAATGCTCTCATGCTTCACACATTTCCTCAGACATTGGGGAGATATGCCATAGAGTGGTATAACCAATTGCCCAATCATAGTATTTATACTTTCGAACAATTGGTTGACCAATTATTTGAATGATTTGCCCTTAATGTAAGAAATAAAATCTCATTGTCTGATATCTATGGTTTAAGACAACATGATGATGAGTCTATCTATGATTTTGGCAACCGTTGGAGGGCCATCATAACCAAAATGCCATTCACCCTACCAATGGAAGAGCTAATTAAGCTATTCACTAAGAGTTGCCTAAAACCTATTTCTTGGATGCTTCAATTGCAAACATATCACTCATTTGAGGAAGCTCTTGCCCAAGCTAGTGTCATCGAGGAGATAAAAATCCAAGAAGGCATACTTAAGCCAAGAAAGAAGGAATGGCAAAACAAGGGCCAATACAAAAGCAATTATTCTAGCCAAACCAAATCAACATAGGCCAATCCAACCAATCAAGCCAATCACATCAATCAAGTGGTCATGAGCCAATCGATAATGGCTCAACAACAACCAATGCAACAACCACCACAACAAATTGCCTATCATGCGGTGCCCTCAGTAACCCAATCTATGCAAAACATAGTGCCAACTATGGAGAATCACCAACATCGATAATCTATTTGACAAAATCATCAATACACCCCTCTATCTGAATCTTATGCCTCCATATTTCGAAGGTTGTATGACACCAATAGACTTGCTTTGCCTGAGGTCAAACTAGATGATCCCACTAGACATGGTAAAAACTATAGGGAACATTTATTTTACCCTTATCATAGACAAAATGGGCATGACATAAATAACTACCATGTATTTAAAGATATAGTACAAGACCTCATTGACTTGGGGCCATCAAGCTTGACAACCCCCTAGCTCAACAAAACCAAAATCTTGGTATCTTCCAAACACCACTTCCTCATCATGAGGAGGTGCAATCCACAATGGGAGGGTCTAACATCAAGACCCCTCCCAATCAAGTTAACCATGTTCAATAGTACCAAGGTTTTGTAGGTGCCATTCATGTGGTAACCCAAGGTCAACAATGACAAAACAATCAACAAGATGCATGACAACAACCCATTCAATAACCCATGAACTCACAAGCAAGGGAGTCTCAACCTGTTCCATCACCACCCATCCAAATTTCCCCAAATCCTTCTCCACCAATCCACATTCCCAACCATTCTAATCCATCAATTCATCCCATCAACCACCCCCAAAGGCCAATCATTTCTCTGAGTAGTCGGTTAACCATGAGTTTAAAAATGGCTTCATCAAAACTATCTATTTATGACCTAATTCAACAATCTCCCCAACATCGTGAGGCATTAATGGATATTCTAAAATCCATCGAACTCCAATCTCAAGATTCCAATGCCTTTAATAACTTTGTAGGGAGTATTCAAACATGCATGGAGCCTTCCATCATGTTTTATGACTTTGAGATTAAACCAATCTCATCAGAATCGATGGACCCTCCATTGCATATAATGGCTAAAATTGATAGGAAGCCATTCAAAAGAGTCTTAATTGATATCGGCTCCTCCATTAACATCATCACCACATCTACCCTCCATCATCTCAATCTTCCTCCATCTCACATAACCAAATCCACCTTCACATTGAAAGCATTTAATGATGCTCTCTGCTCTATAGTTGGCACTATTGTTTTACCCATCGAAGTAGGGGTAAAAATATTGCATACCTTGTTCCACATCTTAGAAGGATCCATGGTATACAATGTACTCCTTGGAAGACCTTGGATGAGGGAAATGAGATGTGTCCCTTCCATATTACATCAATGTCTAAAATACGTACATGAAGGGCAAGTACATTGCATACCAATGGATGTTGAGCCATTTAAGTATTGCAACTTCATCTCGAATCCTTATGAATCCATGCTTCCTTCTACCCATATTTTCCTCATATCATCCACCACATCATCAATCACTCCATCCAATCCTTCATCAAAATCTCCCATTCTTGAGGAGCTTCCCATCACCAATTCCAACCAAGCATCCACTTCTACACCTTCATTATCATCATCATTGACTACATGTACATGTGGTCAAACCCAATCCATGCCATCCACATCATCATCCCCTTCATTGGTCACAACAATTCCTTCACAACCAAATCCATCTCCATCAGCCAATGTTTCACAAGTCGAATTATCGAACTGTGAGATGCCCACATCTTCCCCATCATCCGAGCCATTAGCCAACCATGAGCCTCCCATGTCCACTTCATCCTCATCATCCCAAGTTGAGGTCCACCTCACCAACCCTGGTATTGGTGAATATGTGGTCCAAGACATCACAATCACACCGCTCAATATCTCAACTACCAAGGATTTTGGTCACCCATGTGACCCACCTTTATCTATAGGAGTGGTATACAATATGGGTTTGGTGCCTAATAGCATAAATTTTGTGTATGGGGGATATAATATTTGTCTAATCCTACTCCTCTAGAAGAACCCAAACAACCACCACCTACCAATATCCAACAAATGATGGGTTTTCCATCTCACTATTTTCATAGATATAATTGGCAAAGACATGGCTTAGGCCGATATGAATAGGGAGTGCCTCAACTTATTGATGTCCCATATCAAGAAGTGCATGACCATTTAGGTCTAGGTTATCACCCACTTCCCACCATCTCTTCTTTTGAACAAGCCTTCCAAAGGCTTAATCTAAATTTAGAAGAAGAAGCCCTCCACCCCGATGACTCTGATGAGGAAATGTATGAAGAATTTGACCTCATGTCGATAGCTTCTGATGAATCTGATGAGGAATCAGAGCCCATCATTCCCCACACCGAACAAGATGAGTTTTATCTTAGAATGTTCCCCATCCATGAGCCCATATTTCACTTGCTTCTTCCACAAGAGTGAGCTGAACCTATCGGTGAACCACCACCTCCATCTCATTAATCCATCTCATCAGCCAAAATTGTAACATATGTATATAATGAAAAAAAAAAAAACATAAAATAAACAAAAAATTTTTTTTTCATTTCATGTATATAGCATTTAGTTAAGTGCATTTATTTGTGTTGCTTGTTGTTGTCTAGGTTTACCAAGGTCCTAGCATCGGTTCTTAGGCTCTATCCATCCCATCCATTTCACCTCCTCCATTTTCCCTTAAGTCAACATGAATCCTACTGACTTATTCACCCCACTCCGTAATCCATATAATTTGGCAAAGCCAATTCCTATTGACATGAGCCTTATTGATATGGATCAGATTTCCTCACCACCATATTTTTTGAATTTGTCCTATCCGAGGAATTGTTAAGGGCTTCAACCAACTACATTCCTCCATCCCCTCCACCTTCACCTTCACCTTCACCTTTGAATCCTAAGGTTTTCTAGGTAGATGTAGATGAGGATAAGTCAGAAGAGTTTGATGACATCTTAGATGACATTCATCTAATCCCAACTCCCCATCAACTTGAGGAAGGTTCTCACATGTCTATTGAAGATACTATCGATGTGAACCTTAGTTTAGATGGACAATCCCCAAATTTTCAAGCTTGGTAAAATCTTATCCAAAGATGAACAAGAGCAATTAATTGCTCTCCTCAAGAGGAAGAAGGGAATTTTTGCATGGTCCTATAAAGACATGCCTGGTCTTGACCCTAATTTGGTTGTCCATAATCTCACCTTACATCTTGATGCTAAGTCGATCAAACAAAAACTTAGAAGGATGCATCCTACCATTGCCCTCTTGGTCAAAGAAGAGCTTCAAAAGCTATTAGATGTGGGTTTCATTGTACCCATTGATTATCTTGAGTGGCTCTCAAACATGGTACCCATTCGTAAGCCTAATGAGGTGATACATGTTTGCACTAATTTTTGAGATCTTAACAAAGCGTGTCCTAAGGATGATTTTCCTCTTCCAAACATTGATACTCTTGTCGACACTTGCGTTGGCCATGAAATGCTTTCTCTCATGGATGGTTTTTAGGATACAACCAAATTTAAATAAATCTTGATGACCAACACAAAACAACATTCACTACACCTTGGGGAACTTTTTGTTACAAGGTGATGCCCTTTGGCCTTAAAAATGTAGGTGCCACTTATCAACGTGCCATGACATACATTTTCCATGACTATATGCATAAGATTATCGAATATTATGTGGATGATCTCTTGGCAAAATCCAAAACTCGACAAGAGCACATTGGTGTATTGGAAAAAGTTTTTGATCGACTTCTAGAGCATAATGTAAGGTTGAACCCCAAAAAGTGTGTCTTTGGTGTTACCTCTGGAAAACTACTAGGGTTCATTGTCTCCAAAAGAGGCATTGAGGTGGACCCAAACAAGGTCAAGGCTATCATGGAGATGCCTCCCCAATAAATTTAAAGGAATTGCATAGTTTACAAGGAAATATCCAATCGATCCATCATTTCATTGCATAACTTTCTGATAAATGTAGGCCATTCAATCACCTGCTACAAAAGGGGTGCCATTTTCTTGGATAGATGAGTGCCAAAAATCCTTTGATGACATTAAGCAATACTTAGCTTCTCTACCAGTCTTAGCTCCTCCTCGTTTGGGGTCCCCTTCTATATTTATGTTTCAGCAATGGACTTTGCATTAGGGACAATGCTTGCACAAAAGAATGAATAAAATTGAGAGCAAGCTGTCTATTACATTAGTCGAACATTGGTAAGCTATGAAACCAGATACGCTTATGTAGAAAAATTGTGCTTAGCAGTGGTTTTTACCACTAAGAAACTTAGATATTACATGCTTAGTCACACAACATATGTCATAGCTAGAGAAAATCCTCTGCGTTATATGATGTCTCACACTTACAATAACACCCACATCGCTAAATGGATAATGCTTCTTACTAAATTTGACCTTGAGTTCATTAGCCAAAAATCCATTAAAGGTCAGGTCATAGCTGATCAACTTGTGAAAGCTCCACTACCTAGTGATCATCCCTTGATTATTGAGCTCCTAGATGATTCGGTATTCACTATCACTGAACAAGAAGAAGATGTCATTCTAGAGGAAGACATCGATATCACACTATTATTTGATGGTTCTAAGTGTGAGAAAGGTCAAGGTGTTGGAGTCATGTTTCATACACCCTAGGGGTACCTATCCCCTTATCATTCAAACTTGACTTCCAATGCACAAACAACACTACAGAGTATGAAGCCTTAATATTAGGCCTTCAATCAGCTATAGCTATGGGCATAAAGTGTATCAGGATATTTGGTGATTCTCAACTTGTTGTCAAGCAAATCAATGGAGAATACCAATGTAAAGAACCTACCATTAAAATTTATCATGAAGTAGCAATGAAATTGCTCTCTAAATTTGAATGGTATGAAATTGATAATTTTCCATGTTTGACTAATATATTTGTAGATGTGATGGCCTCTCTTGGATCATTGATTCCAAAAGACTCCTTAGGAGAGGTACAACCTCTAATTATCACAATAATATCTAAATCTACAATTGTTTATGTTGAATCTAAGGATGAAAAGGATGTTTGCTTTATCCATTCGGATCCATATGAGCCTTGGTCAAGCCAAATAGTAGCCTTTCTCAAGTTTGGAACACTCCCATATGACATGTCTCGAACTGCTAAATGCACTTTCAAGCAAAAAGTAGCTTATTTTGTTCTCTTGGGGGACGTGTTGTATAAATATGGTTATGATGGAATCCTCCTTCGATGTCTCGAGGTTGTTGAGGCACAAAGAGCCATAGTTGAAGCTCATGATGGTACTTGTGGTGGTAATTTTAGTGGGATGGCCATCACAAAGTGTATTCTATGCATGGGTTATTATTGGCCCACCATGGAATGAGATTGTTGCACTTATGTCAAACATTGTAAGCAATGTCAAGAGCATGCTAATTTAACTCATGTACCATCACAAGAATTATAACCTATTCAAAGCCTTTGGCCCTTTTCATAATGGGGTCTTGATTTAATTGGAAAAATCTTACCTCCTTCCTTGGGATAACATACATTCATCATCATAACCATTGAATACTTCACAAAGTGGGTTGAGGCAATTCCTTTAACTAGTATGATAGGACCTAGAATTGTGGAGTTTTTACTTCATCATATCATTTGTCATTTTGGTATTCCCTCAAAAATCATCTTCGATAATGGTAAGTCTTTCAAGAACAAGGATGTTCGAGCACTTTGCAAGAAATATAACATCCAACATAGTTTCTCGACTCCTTATTACCCACAAGCAAATGGACAAGCTGAGGCTACCAACAAGACCTTAATTGCTATTCTCAAGAAACTGGTTAACAAAAATCATAGAGATTGGCATACTAAAATTCCCTTGGCATTATGGGCTTATCGAACAAGCATCCACATGCCTACTAGGGCAACACCATTTTCATTGGTCTATGGAGCTAAAGCAATCATACCTCTTGAGCTTGAGATCCCCTCCTTGCAAATTTCTTTGCAAGAATTCATAGATGATGACACTGCTAGACAAGCACATCTTGACCAACTCACACTTCTTGATGAGAGGTGAGTCAATGCTTTAGAGCATTTACAAGTTTATCAAGACCACCTAAAGCATGCTTACAATGCCAAAGTTCATCTACATGAATTCCAAGTAGGAGATCTTGTCCTTAAATAGAATCAACAAAACACCAATGCATTATCGCATCTTCATGATAAATTCATGGCTAATTGGTTGGGTCCATACATTATCACTCAAAAAGTGGGTAAAGGTACTTATAGGCTTGCCAGTCTAGAGGGAGAGGAAGAACCTGAACCACTTAATGTTATACACTTGAGAGCATTCTATGCTTAATGAGATTTATATATATGTATATATACATGGCTAATACACAAAAATATTGCATTTCATTTGCACACATTTCATTTAAAAACAATTGCATTCATACATTTCATTTCAAATTGCATTTCATACATTCCATCCACATTTCACATTTCATATTAGGGATCATTTATTCAGTTCAAGGTATTAATTGGTCCAATAAAGTCATGTTGCCTTAATCAGGGGCACCTTCACAACATCATCCACACCATTCCACCAAGTCAAATTGTCATTTGCCTCCATATATCCATAATTCCTAGGTGTTTTCGGTCACTCAACCACTCCTAGTGTTTTAAGCAAACCATAAATACATGTCAAGTTCTTTTTAGGACCATTACACATCTTCACTAAGAAAATCTTGAGTTCTAGGAATTGACTCCAAAACATTCTTGAACCAAACACAATTTCACATCTTAAAAACATCTTGTGTCAAAGAGGGATAACACCATACTTGGTTTGAACCTCAAAGTGAAAAGGGTATTCCTTGCTTGTCCCATCATGCAACATAGTCCACAAAAATAGTGGTTTTCACCACTATCACAAATTTCAAAATAAAATAAAGAGTAGGGAAAATCCCTAAAAACTCTAAATATTTTACACATCACACACCATTGATCATTGGGTTGTAAGGATCGTACTACATTTCTAGTCAGATGGTTAGGTAGTCATCCCCAAAACTTAAGAGATCAAAATTCTTGGACTATGGAGCTAGTCTCCATCGGAGCTATAGATGCTTGACTGGTAGTGGAGTACGCTCATGCATGGTGACATATCTCTTTTAAAGAGACCTCTGACCACACATAAGGATAAGCTAGCTTCTTGGTCTCATCCATAATAGGTCACACCCAATTTACTCAAGATGAGTTAATGAACTCACTTGCACACACATTGGTTCTTGATTGCCTCGAGTCATTACCATGCTCTTGATTCGGTAAATGAATTCATTGCACACACATTTGGTCCTAGAGGAATTAGGTAGTTTTAGTGAGTTTGTTTGATGCCACTAGTATGTCTGAGTCTCTACAAAATAGTTAGTTTTCCATATCAACATCCATATCTTCTTCCATGTCAACATCCATGTCATTTCATGAGTCTTTTTACCACACCTACCACCAAGTTTGGTGCCCCTGATTAAACAACAATGCTAGAAACATGGCCAAGAAAAATCTAAACTATGAATGATCATTAGAACATTTGCATTCCATAATTTTTATCATACATTACCACTTGCATTAATCATCCATATACATATAAAAAATGCATATACACAAAAGCATTCACACAAAAATATAACACAAAAAGTAAAAGCCATGTATATATATATAAATATCGCATATACAATGAGTGCCCAAAGGCTACATACAATGGAGCACCAAGGCTCATATACAAAAAGTGCATCTAAGCACTAGCTAAGACCTCCAAGAGGACCCTTATGACCTAGAAGGAGCCCTAGACCTAGAGCTATGCCTAGACTCACTATGCCTAGCAGACTCAGATATAGATGAGGAAGGTGGATCTGGAAGTGGAATATGATGCTCCATCAACCTATCCTCCAATGACTCGATATACCTATATCGAGATCGAAGGTATGCTATGTCAATATTATGATGATGCTCCCTCTCTAGCAGCTCTACCTAGAGCCTCATGATCCTCTCCTCTCAAGCCATCACCATCGCATCTCGCTCTACCACCTACTGCTCCAACCTCACCCAATCCTCCTTACTCTAACCTGGAGGTCCATCCATAGTCTCCTCCACATCATCCCTATATTTACCATCTCCTCCACTCCTTAGAGCCTACCTCATCACACCCTTAGCCCTCCTCCTTTGACTATCATATTGAAGGTACCTCTATCACTTAGGAGCCTCATCGGTCTCCTTGACCTCAGCCTCATCCCCATATCCACCAGCTACTACTAGAGTCGGTGCCCATGGTGGTTGTGTAGTGAACCATGCATCATACTCTATAGTAGTCCCTACATCATCCACATTAGGGAGATCTATCTCCTCATCATCCTCATAAGTCTCCCTCCATGCCTCAGCACATGGTAACCCTATCTCATCTCGATGCCTCCTATAGAGCACTAGCTCATCAAGAACCCCCTACCTCAAGCTAAACTAATGGAGCACCCATGAGAACTAGATATACTCAACCTCACTTTGATACCTCCCAACCACCCACCTAGCCTATCTACCCATCATAGCTGCTCTCCATCTCCTATCCACATGGCACCCCACCATGGCCTCCATATCACTTGGGTGGATGTCAATCTAACCCATAAATCCTTGTACCATTAACTCATCTACATAGGATGACTCAATTGTACCTCCTCTACCATCACCCATCTCCTAGCATAGGGTTGCTCCCTATCCCAACCTACAATTGGTAGACCCTTTGGTTGAGCCATGCTAAAATGCTCCCATCCCTAACACTATAGTAACAAACTACATCCCAATCCCTTCCTCCCTTACCTCCTCACCTCATAAAGCTCTTGGTACATCTACACCAATAAGGTAGGAGCCCATGCATACACCTATGGTGTAGTGATCATATCACTCACCAACCCTATGAGGTTCCAAGGGAACCTATAATCGGTATTATTTGGGACCATGATGTTGGCCAACATGAACATTACCAAAGCTGGTAGGGCATCTAGTTTCTTGTCCACATACATGGACAAGTATGAAATACCCCCACATGTCACCACCACACTCTACCAACTATCACCAAACATCTTCCTCATATTTATTCCTCGATCATGTCCAACCTCGACATGAATCCCCTCCATCGATAGCTTGAGGATGTGATATACATCCTCAAGTGTGAGGGTAATCTCTCTAGTGGGGAGCTGAAAGGTCCCCCTATCTGGATCCCACCTCTCTACCAAGGTAGAGAGGTACCCCTCATCCACCCTCACCACATCTATCTGGGCTACCTCCACTAGCCCCATAACCTTCAACCAATCCCAATCCTCACTCTACAATGCCTTTCTCATCCTAGGGATGAGAGGTGAGAACCAGTGTTGAGCCTCCAAAATCCTAAGCTATAACACAACACAAAACATTTGTTGTTAATACATGTTCATAATAAAAAAAAATTTGCAAAAAAAAAGAGCTTCAAAGAGGGACTTACCTTGGCAAATCGTACTTCCACTTTAGTCACCTTCCACCACCATAGCTTCTCTCACCTCACTTCACTCCACTCCACTCCACCCAATTCTCCTAGATGTAGCTTCACAAATTTACAAATGCAACAATGAGCTCCATTTTTCCCTGTAGGCTATTTATAGCTACTTCAGGCACCTTGAAATGCCCATGGGCATTTCTTGGTGCATTGAAGTGCACCATGGTATTTGGGGAGTGCCCAAACACTAGTGAGCATTTGCGCATGCAGTAAGCACCAACCGATGTTTGGCATCAAAACTGACAAAAAGATAAAATCAATGCAAAATAGTGGCTTACCCCCACCAAATCACTCCAAATTGCATCCATGCATCCATTTCATCATATTATCAGGTTTTGTGAAGGTCCAAACTGATTTGGATGCATAATTTTAGTTTACGCCCAAAAGGCGCAAAATCACTTATCAAATTCCAAAGCACTCCAAAATGGTCCAAATTTTCACAAAATGACCATAATCATCATTCTCATCATCAATGCTTCATTTTCACATCATTTCCAATCATCAATCATAACATTTGCACATTTTCCAAGTTCAAACAAAAATTCAAGTGAACCTCGTATCTAGTGGTTTATTCTATCTACTTGGCGATTGCAACGATTGGTATCCATGCAAGTCGGTAAGATGAATAAATCACCATAAGGACACTTGGTCATTTTCATCATCCCATATCTCCTTGTTCAAAATCACAATAACCTTTGGTACTTCACATTTTGAGTGAAACCATGCCAAGAACAATTTGCACAAAAGTTATCATTGATGGCCTAGTTCGTGGGGCTTGAAACATGGACAAAATCACATTTCATCATTTCCCATTTCCTTGATAGTCATCATGGTGATTGGCCTTAGCTAGGGTGATTGGTTTCGACCATAGGAATTACCTGATAATCACTAGTTGGCCCTTCGAAGTTGACTCTTTTTATTTTGCATCTTCATCTTTGCATATCAATGATGCCAGAAGGCACATTCTTCAATAACATCGAATCACCCCAAATTTGGGGTAACCATATTTGGTTTTGACTTTCCCACAATGGGATACATCTTACATGATCATGGCATCTACACTTGGCAAAAACCCTTTTCTCTGTTAGGGAAAAATAGATCAATCACTTGCATCTTCCACCAACCCCCTTTCACCGTTGGGGCAAAAATGGTATCATATTTACATCATTCATATCATCCACAATTACACCATTCATCCATACAATCATTTGCACTCATTTTTCAATTGGCTCATGAGATTCATCCACAAACTCATTCACCAATTGAGGGGGTAAGCTATGCAATCAAAATTCTTTTATCTCCAAGCTCATGTCCACATCTCAACAAAGTTGCTTCACCATCAAGCCAAAATAGGTGTCTCATATTTTTGCACCGCATTGTGTTTCACGCAATATGGTACAAAAAGGGTATCTGTAGACACCAAAATCTAGCCACTTGTCATCCATCTAGGTCTTCCCACCATTTTTACCCATTATTTACATATATTTATATATATTTGTTTAATATATATTTAAATATTAATATTTTATATTATATTTATATATATTTAATAAATGTATATATGTGTGTAAATTAATCTCAACCATCCATCTTGGTCTAATCCTAGCCATTCATCCACCTTAATCCATGCCACCTACCTAGATTTAATCTCCACCCTCCATCATGTTTTAATCTTGACCACACAAATTGTGTCATTGAAACCCTAATGTGCCCTAGGGAAGATTATAAATAGGAGTCATTTTGATGGCTCAACCCCTAAATCCTAAGCAATCTAAGCAATTCATGACCTAAGCTTTTAGAAGTCCCCTTTCGCATCCCTCACCTTCACCTCCACATCCACCATCGTAGCCCTCACTCAAAGTAGATCTGCTTCTGCAGACCTTGCCTCAATCCTCGAATGCCTCGTTGCTATCCCTCAGCACCCCTCTACTACTCTTGAGCGCCTCTGGGTGCTTTCCACCATCCTCGAGTACCCATGGGTATTTCCTGCTACCGTCGAGCACCCATGGGTATTTCAAACCCTAGTTCTATAGACCAACGAACCCTCGGGTGTCGCTAGGGCATCTGCATACCTATTTTCCTACAATGACGACAATGATAGATCAAAAGTGATAAGTTTATGTTGAGTGGTGTTTTCACCCGATTGTGAAAGCACACTCTCCGGTAGGATCTGAGTCCTAAAATCCTCTGCTTGCAAAGAAGGTAACTTCTCCAAGGTTCCTGTTATGCTGATTCTTTGTCTACCAATGATGTTATTCAAGTGAAATGCTAGGAATACCTTAGGGTTTGCAAGTGGATGTTAACAAGGGGCACTTGGGGTTTATATAATTTGAATTTACGAGTGGACTCAAAGTGAATAATTGTACTTTAATCTTGGATTTTGATGGATTTTCAGTTATTAATTTGGATACAATAATTAAACTACAGAAAATAAAGCAAGGGTTTGAACAATAAAGAAAAGTAAATGAAGAGAAACTAAACTACAGTCAGAATGCTGCCATCAATTCGATGAAACCGAAGATAATGAGGTTTTATGCATGCAACCTAATCTAATGAACACTGCAAACTCGCACAATCCAAATAAGCTAGGTGCTGGCTTCTAGGGTTTCTACTGTAATTCCAGACTTAGGCATTCGCATGAAGCAACCAAGAGCACTTGCATTAAACTTCACCTAAAAGCCTTAAAAATCTGAAATGAATGATATAACATTAAATCATGCATGCAAAAAATGACTCCTTCTTTCTCATCAAAAGATGCCAACTCTCTGTATTTTGTATTAAATGATATGTCAATTACATTCAAAGAATGTTCCAGGCATAAATATTCCAGAACAATGAAGGAAATTGCCCAAGTGCAGGCCCGAATAGCATGAAGCTCTTGTCTCTGCAACTCTGCAATCGGCAATTTCCAACCCTTCCTTCAATCTGCGCTTCGGATTTATCCTGTCTAGCGTGGCTCTTCGATTCTCCCTGGTCGCTTCGCTTCACCTTCCTGCATGTGACCTTTCGAATTCCCACCTTTTCCTTGTCTTTATTCCATGTTTAATGTCGAAACGCCTAAAATCCTCCGTTGCATGTAACGCTTCTGCAGACCTGACACCTGCATGCCACGTGTCACACGCTCTCTGTGCCTTCTGTAACGCCATTCTATGAAAATCTTGACAAAAACTGCATGTCGCCTGTTCACCTTCTTGGCCGTGAAAACGTGACATGTCGCGATATCGCTACGCTCTTCCCGGCCGTACGTCTTCGGCAGCATCTTGTCGCGATATCGCGACCATTTTTGCTTTTGAGCCTTCTTTCCACAAGCTGTAGCGAGATCGCTACCATTTCTCCTTCGAACCTCCTTCTCACAAGCAGCGAAATCGCTACCATCTCTCCGTCGGGCTTCCTTCTCACAAAGGAGCGAAATCGCTACCATTTTTCCTTCGGACCTCTTTGGCAACTTTACGTCGTGAAATCGCGACCATTATCACTCTCTTGCCTTCTTTCAACAAACCGTCGCGATATCGCTACGGCTTTTGCCCCTGAACCTGCTTGCCGCAAACTGTCGCGATATCGCTACCGCTTTCTCTTTCTGTACGCCTCCTCGAAACACGTCGTGAAATCGTGACCATTTTTCTTTCGTACGCCTTGGCAAAACTGTCGCGATTTCTATTTTCTGTCGTGATTCGGTTTCCTTCCTATTTAGATATCGCGTTTCTTCACGTCGCGTCTTTCACCTTTTAAGTCGAATCGTTGATTGAATCGCGACCATTTTCTCCGTCCGTACAGTTTGCCAAAACACGTCGTGAAATCGTGACACTTTTCATCATCCGTACGCTTCGGCAAAACACGTCACGAAATCGTGACCATTTTCATTCTTTTCCAACGGCATGTCGCGATTTCGCGACACCATTTCTTTTCTTCTCAACGGCATGTCGCGATTTCACACCTTTTCTTTTCTTCTCAGCGACATGTCGCGATTTCGTGACAACTTTCAATTTTCTTTTCTCTCCTCTTCGGCAGCGATGGAGCTACATGTCGCGATTTCGCGACAACTTTCCTGTTTTCGGCAGCGATGGCGCGACAAGTCGCGATTTCGCGACATGTCACGATTTCGTGACACTTTCAACACTTAGGCATTTTTTCCTCTTTTCTTCAATTTTAGCATCTGGGTCATCGAGATTCTTCTCTGCAAGCCTGCAAAAAGGTGGGTCCCCAATTTTGGGGTGTGTTGTGGATCAACCACAACAAATGGCGACTCTGTTGTCAAATGCTCTTGAGCATTTTAGTAAGAACCCAACCTTGAAACATATCACAAACTCGCAAACATATGTTAGCACATAAGCAAAATAACAAATGCCCAAAGATCGAGAAGTACATGAATCATCGAGAATCATCAAGTATTAGCTCAGTGTGTGCAATGTGTTTTCATTCCCTATCGTTTGAAATTGATCAACATTCCATTATCAGTTTTGCATGAATGCATATGTGGGATGGTGAATGATTTGTGTACCCTAATGAATGTGCAAGGAGATTTTGCTTTCATAAAAGGCATGGTCCTTCTTCTATTATTATGTACAAGCATTCAAGATTGCCAAACCCTCTTAGGATCCACTAATTCATTACCTTATTGTATCCCAAAGTTGGTTATGAGTCTCTACCATCTAGAACCCATGTGCAAGTGAATGTGAAATCAGAACTTTGGGGAATCAGACTCCCAACCAACCGAGATGAGAGTTTAACCCTATCCTTACTATTCTGATTTAGAGTTCATTACCTCACTTTAAGCAAAATAATTAAACGAGTTATGGAAGAAATGGTCATGCTAGTCTAACCCTCTAGACAATCAGTGGTCTTGTTTTTTAGGCAAGACATGATGCCATGCATGGGCATATCTAACCCCACAATCCAAAACTTATCTCCATTTCTTTGGACCTTGGGGATGACTACCCATCCCTTGCCAGAGGACAAGTAGTACGATCCTTACAATCCAAAATAAAGATGAGATGGGAAAAATTTATTTATTATTATTATTATTTTTACTTCTTGGACCTTGGGGATGACTACCCATCCTGGCTAGGGACATGTAGTACGATCCTTACAATCCAAACTTTAGATGTAAATGGAAAATATTAATTTTGTTGCTTAGACCTTGGGGATGACTACCCATCCTTTGTAGAGGACAAATAGTACGATCCTTACAATCCAAGACTGATTATGAAATGAGACATAAGAGCTTTGGGGAATCAGATTCTCAACCTAAGCGAGATGAGAATTTATGCCCTATCCTTACTACTCCATGTGGGTCAAATCAAAGCTTTGGGGAATTGGATCCTCAACCTAAGTTTGATGAGGATTTAACCCTATCCTTACTACTATGATTTTAGGCTTTAAGCTCTATGGAAGTGGTCAAAACCACTGTTTTAAGGATCATGTTGCATAATAGGATAGACATGAATAACTTCTTTCGCCCAACCTTTTCCTCCAAGTTAGGTTTTGATCATTTTGCTCAAGATCCTTTTTAATGTATGAGACGTGCTTGGTTCTAGATATCTCAAGACTCGGTTTCCAACCTTAGGATTTACTTACATATATGTTATAACACAACCCTAAGAGGATTTGACATACTTTAATGGCTTGTACCTAAGATGCATATGTAACTAAGATGAGATGTATGTAAGGTGAGATGGAACATGAATGCATTATTTCTTGAATTACAAATGGAATGAATTGTCATGCAAAGCTGATTCTTTCATGCATCACAAAATCAAACAATATAACTTAAAATGTTTTATGTTACTTGTGGAGCTTTTACAAGATAATTCCAATATTTCATATTCTCCTAACCTTAAGCATAAGTTGACATCTCAATTTTTTATTCTTTATTATATATTATTTTTTTATTTTTATTTTTTTTTATCAAAATTAACACACATGTCAATTGAAATCAAATCCATAACCAAAATCCTAGCTAGACTAACAATCCTAAACAATAAAAACAAAATCTGAAAATCCCCACCAAAACCAAAAGAATAATATCAAAGTCTCACAACCTAAGGGCTAAAATAATGCTTTAAAATCTGCCCATTAACCGGTAGCATGAAATCTTCCCCTTCTAATGTTTTTAGCCTGAAGGTATTCTTCCCAAGAATCTCTGAAATCTGATATGGGCCCAACCAAAGACAATCAAACTTTTGATGATTCCCTTTTTCCTCATGTCTTTTGTCCCATAGTAATACCAAATCTGAAATTCTGAATGATTTAACTTTGGCCCTACTGTCAAACCATCTCTTGATAACTTCCTGGTGTTTATTCATGTGGTTCATGGCCTCTTCTCTCTTTTCATCAAGGTGCAACAAGCGGCTCAACTTTGGCTTCAACTTGATCATCTGTCCCCAAGTACTCTTGTATGAAATGTAAGGTCTGCAACTTCAAATTTGCTTGAAATATCGGGTCTTGCCCATAGACCAAATGATAGGGAGTATTCCCTATGGACTCTTTCACTCTGGTCCTATCTGCCCAAAGGGCAAACTTTAGTTGGCTGTGCCAGTCCCGAGGGTTCTTTTCCAGCAACTTCTTAATAGTATTCAACAAATTCTTATTTGAAGACTCGGCCAACCCATTTCCTTGAGGATAGTAATTGGATGCAAACTTTAAGCTCACTTTGTTATCATATGCCCAATCTGCAAATTGTGTAGAAATAAAAGCTTTACCATTGTCACTGACAATAGAGTCGGGCATTCCAAATCTTGTTATAATCTGATCCTCAAGAAATTTAATCACAACATCTGTGGTGGCATGTTTAGTAGGAATCGCTTCTGTCCACCTTGTACAATAGTTCGTAGCTGTCAAAATGAATTTATGAGAATCAGAAGAATTTGGGTTAATAACCCCGATGAAATCTAGTCCCCACTTGTGCAAACGGTCTCATTTCAACTACGAGGTTGCAACGGCATGGCTGCATTTCTTTCTCTATTTGCGGCCACTTGACGGATGTGACAAGATCGTACATGGGTATGCGCATCCTTGAAAATATGTGGCCGGTAGTATCCTGCTCTCGGGATTTGATGTCTTGTAGCATTGGCTGCACCATGACCGAGTTCCATGTTTCCCGTGAAATTCCTGCCAACACCACTGGCGGCTTCTTCTTTGTTCAAGCACCTCAGGTAGATACCTTCATGATTCTTCTGTAAAGCACACCAGATTTTATCAGATAATTGATAGATTTAAGCCTTAAGGCTCTTCTCTGTGTTGAATTCAGATTAGAAGGACACTTACCAGTCAATAAAAATTGCACAATATCAACATACCAGTCATCCTTAGCCATGTATTATGTATTTGAGCATTGACCTATTATTTGCGGATTATTTTCTGCGATCGCCTTCGCCAGTCCTTGTCCTCGAACTAGTTTCATTGGTTGGATTTCGAGATCAAATTCTTGGATGGTTGAAATCCATTTTCCTCTCTTCTCACCTAGTTCATTATGTAAAAACATGGTCTTGACAGCAGAATCGGGCACGATGGCGATAATTCTGCTGTGCACGATGTAGTGCCTAAATTTTTTCACCGTTTTAAAAAGTGCGTACATTTGCTTATCAAGGATTGAATACCTTAATTGAGCGTCTTTCAAGGGGGCACTTAAAAATGCAATGGGTTTTTCGGCACTATCCTCACCTTTTTGGGTTAAGACACTCGCAAAGGAGTGTTACGATGCAAAAGCATAAATATAAAAAGGCTTGGAGTAGTACGGGCTTATAAGGACGGGGGCTCTGGAAATGGCATCTTTGATATTACGGAAAGCCACTCTACTTTCCTCGTTCCATTTTACATCCACATCTTTCTTGAGCATCCGGTTCGAGAGGTTTGGCTATCTCGGCAAAGCTAGAGATAAACTTCCTCACAAAATTGACTTGCCCAAAGAAAGATCTCGGTTCTTTTTCTTGCTCGGGAGAGGTAGGTTTTGGATAGCTTGTATCCTTTACGGGTCGATGGATATGCCCTCTTTTGAAATGATGTGACCCAACAATTTCCCTTCTGTCACTCCGAAAATGCACTTTTTGGGATTTAAGGAAATTCCATGTTCTCTGCATCTTTGAAGCACTTTCTTCAAATCTTTAACATGATCCTCTCTCTTCTTCGAGAAAACTGGGATATCATCCACATACACGATGATGCATTTGCCTATTAGCCCTTTGAATGCGTAATCCATGGCGCGTTGAAAAGTTGCACCAGCATTTAACAGTCCGAACGACATTCTCTTATATGCAAATGTCCCCCACTTGGTAGTGAAGGCTGTTTTCATCCTGTCATCTGGATGTATAAGAATTTGGTTGTACCCCGAATATCCATCGAGAAAGGACATCATTTCAGATCCATTTACCATTTGCAGAATTTCATCGATTGATGGTAATGGATAATTATCTTTTTGAGAGGCTTTATTAAGATTTCGAAAATCTATGCACAGCCTAATCTCTCCACTCTTTTTCTTCTTTGGAACGAGGTTGGCCACCCGGGTTGAGTGCCTAACGGGAAAAATGATTTTCGCTTCCAATAATATTTTAACCTCCTTTTCGATCAAAGGCTCCAATAGCGGGTTAACAACTCGCTGTCTTTGCCTAAAAGGCTTGGAGTCTGGCTTCAAAGGGATGGTATGTGTGATAATGTTATGGTTGTAAGTCTTGAGCTCATTGTAGTTCCAAGCAATACAATCTATGTAATGCTTCAATGCCTGTATTATATTGCTCCTTTCTTCCTCTGTACATGCCTTTGCTATGTACACCTCCTTTGGATTTTCTGCACTCCCTAGATTAATTGAATCGCATGCATCTTTGGGGAGTGGGACTCTTTTTCTTTTCTTGTTCTTGCATTCCATGTCGAACATCTTTTCTAATGAAACCACGTCTTTAGGAATTTTGTTGGATTGATACGCAGTTTCACTTTCTTCTGTTTCATCCTGCCACCTTTGTTCCTCATCAATCACCTGATTTTCAAAAATACCCGAGTTTGTGACAAACTTGAAGATGTGCTGTCACTTTCAAAAACACTGGAAATTCTTTACATTATCGGGTATTGATGGACAAGGAACCGACTCAATGGAAAACTTTTTACATCTTTTTATATCCACCGGGTTTAACATGCCCGCGGCGACTGCAAGAGAGTCTGCTATTCGATTTCCTCTCCTAGAAATAAGGGCTATGTTGAATGCATCAAACTCCTCCATGAGGTCCATAACCCTAGTTCTATAAAGGCTCAGTCTTTTGTCGTGGCATGTATATTGTCCTTTGATTTGCTTGACAACCAACTCAGAATCTCCCAAAACCTTCAAGCATTTAACATGTTTGCTCAATGCTAGACGTAAACCATAGATCAATGCTTCGTATTCTACCACATTGTTTGTGCAAGGAAATTGCGATCTGTAGGCAGCCAATAATGGTTTACCTCCTGGACCGGTGAGCTCGACTCCGGCTCCTGCTCCCTGTCTAGACTTTGATCCATCAAACTTGAGCAACCACGTGTAATCCTTTTCCTCGGAAGAACCACCATGACACACTTCTTCTTTAAGCTCGTCGGCGACTTTCTCAACATCAAGAGCATAGACCCCTAGGTGCGGCTCGAGAAAACTGAACCTCATTCGGCTTGTTGAAATCCGTTATAATCTCCTTAAGCCTCGGTTCGTTTTCCACTCTGATTTGGTTTGCAATGCCCTTCCATGGCAGCCACATATGTGAGCAGTCTGTTGAAAAATAACCATTCAGAGTTTTCATCCAGTCTCTCGCAAGTAACATTCCATACCTACTTGGGATGTTAACCACCAAAATGTCTACAACTTTCTTGGACCACGGGTTCGAGAATTTAATTGAATCTTGACATCATATAAGGTCCCTACTACATTTACCTCGAACGGTCCAATTGCAAGACCGTGCATTTGGATGAAACCGGTTGTAGACCCGGCATTTGACATATCTCCGTAGGCATGAGGTTGCTCGTGGCTCCTGTGTCCACCAAACGGTTATGCAAGTTCTTACCCGCAATTCTCGAGTCAATAAGAATGGCGGGACATCCCTTCTCTCCTTTCGCAAAATCGGATGGGATTCAACTCTTTTTCCTTCCACATCGGATCGGGTGAGTTCAAAGCTCTTATCAACGCCTCCTTTTGACCGGGCAATTTAGTTGCGTCCGGGAATGAAAGGCTAGATTTGGACTTCTTCATATCCTCCACTACGTCATAATTTGGTTTTTGAATTTGGTTGTCTTATGGACGTCATTAGACATTTCTCTTACGAGTGGAGGGGGAGGGTTGTTACTTGCCTTTGTATCTGGAGGAAGAATAGAATTGTTTGGAGGTGTTGATGAGGTTTTAGGGGCTTTAGATTTACTCCTCAAATGGTACCCATGAGTCCCCTTTCTGAAATCTCGAAAAGCTTGCACCTCCTGTTCCAAAACTTCGTCTTCTTCCTCCTCGCTCTCACCCTCTTGGTGATATGTTGTTTCCATCACCATAATATTTTCATCTTGATGATACGATGGATCCTCATTTGATACCAATTCCAAATCATCAACTTGTGCTTGAAGACAATGAGTGTATCTAGCAATCTCAGGACAATTCCTCTCATTGTGTTCTTTTGTGTTATGTAACCTGCACCCCCTTTCCCATGCCAAATCTGAAAGATTCAAAAGAGAATTGGATTGGCTAGGGCCTGCAGAAGCATCTAATTGATTAGCAATGGGAGCAGGAACTCCCCCATTGTTTGGCTTGGTGTTCCAGTGCCTCCCTCTATTGTTAAAATTCTGATTTGGGTGAGGGGCATGGGACTCATACTTCTGCTGTTGAACCCTGTCATTGCTTAGTTTATGCACTAGTTTCTTGAGCTCTTCGACTTCCGAAAAAACATCCTTCGGTGGAACCACATTGTTGTTAACCCCCATTGGATTTGCATAATTGATGGGGTCTTGATTCCACATTTGGGTCGGGTTCTGAGGAATTGGATTCCCGTATGGGTTGACACTTTGAATCGGGATCGGATTCGGAAAAGGAACTATGGCTTGAGGATTGACTTGACTAGTTTCCTGCGTAGTTGATTGACTGTTCTGCAAAAATGCAGGAACAGGTGGAATGGCTGTGATTGGTTGGATTGGAATGGGTGCATATGCGGGTGATGGTGGATACGGCTGCTGATATGGGAAGGCGTTCATACTTGGCATTTGTGGTGCCATGAGTTGATTTTCCTAGGGAGCTTGACCATATGGAGCACATTGTCCCATCATAGGCATCTAGGTAAACCCGTAGCCTTGCAGTGTCAATTGCTTGCTCAATAGTCATGGATTCATTATAGGCCAAAGCCAGCGTGGTGACACGAGGATTGCGCCTTGCAAACATAGGCTGTCATGGGGTCCAATGCCCCAAAATATATCTGCAAAGCCACTGCGGGATCGATGGCAAAATGTCTAATTGCTCTATTATAGTTCTTTTGGAATCTCTGATTAAACATTCGGATTGGTTCCCCTTGGCCCCGTTTGCATGTAATAAACCGATTGTAAATAGTTGCGGGATCTAAGGGTGATCTAAATTGATTGACAAAGGCATTTTCCATTTGTGTCCAAGAGGTGATTGAACCGGTTGGCAAGCATATATACCATTCATATGCTATTGGATCCAAGCTCATAGGGAAAAGTCTGGAGGCTACATCTTCATGCTGAACTTGCAACCTAATTAAAACATCCCTATAGGCTTGGATATGTTCTTCTGCTGTTCTTAGGCCATCTGGCTTGTATTTAGGCAGAAATATTTCAATGTTCTTGGGGATTTCATGGATATCCCCGACAATATTCAAAGGAGTATTGTTAGCTCCATACCAAGGAGCTGCTGGAGCTTGAGCCATTTGACTCAGAATTGATGTAGACAGACCTACAATAGCGGTAGAAATATTACTAACTATAGGCACACTAGGGGCAACGGATATTACTGGCGTAGGTCCACTCGACGTTCTTGGAGAAAATAGGTCTTTTGCGACTGGTGTGCTTACGACTTGCTTGGCTTTACCCTTGGGAGTACCAGTAAGGTCATGAAAAATGGTTTCTCCGGTTGTTTGAGACCTGGTCGCAATACGGCGTGGTGGGTCCAGCCTGCCTGAGGAAACCCTCGGCTATTTCGAAGAAAACCTGCAACAAAAACAAAAACAGTGTTGCAGTTTAGCCGTAAATGATTTCAAAATTAAATCAAAAACAAAATATTCAGATATGAAAATCAAAATCAAATAAACCAGTTCGGGCCCTCCTTCTAGCGCCAATCTGTTGAGTGGTGTTTTCACCCAATTGTGAAAGCACACTCTCCGGTAGGATCTGAGTCCTAAAATCCTCTGCTTGCAAAGAAGGTAACTTCTCCAAGGTTCCTGTTATCGATTCTTTGCTACCAATGATGTTATTCAAATGAAATGCTAGGAATACCTTAGGGTTTGCAAGTGGATGTTAACAAGGAGCACTGGGGTTTATATAATTTGAATTTACGAGTGGACTCAAAGTGAATAATTGTACTTTAATCTTGGATTTTGATGGATTTTCAGTTATTAATTTGGATACAATAATTAAACTGCAAGAAAATAAAGCAAGGGTTTGAACAATAAAGAAAAGTAAATGAAAGAGAAACTAAACTACGGTCAGAATGCTGCCATCAATTCGATGAAACCGAAGATAATGAGGTTTTATGCATGCAACCTAATCTAATGAACCTGCAAACTCGCACAATCCAAATAAATTAGGTGCTGGTTTCTAGGGTTTCTACTTGTAATTCCAGACTTAGGCATTCGCATGAAGCAACCAAGAGCACTTGCATTAAACTTCACCTAAAAGCCTCATAAATCTGGAATGAAAGATAAAACATTAAATCATGCATACAAAAAATGACTCCTTCTTTCTCATCAATTAGATGCCAATTCTCTGTATTTTGTATTAAATGATATGTCAATTACATTCAAAGAATGTTCCAGGCATAAATATTCCAGAACAAAAAAGAAGGAAATTGCCCAAGTGCAGGCCCAGAATAGCATGAAGCTCTTGTCTCTGCAACTCTGCAATCGGCAATTTCCAACCCTTCCTTCAATCTACGCTTCTGGATTTATCCTGTCTAGCGTGGCTCTTCGATTCTCCCTGGTCGCTTCGCTTCACCTTCCTGCATGTGACCTTTCGAATTCCCACCTTTTCCTTGTCTTTATTCCATGTTTAACGCCGAAACGCCTAAAATCCTCCGTTGCATGTAACGCTTCTGCAGACCTGACACCTGCATGCCACGTGTCACACGCTCTCTGCACCTTCTGTAACGCCATTCTATGAAAATCTCGACAAAAATTGCATGCCGCCTGTTCACCTTCTTGGCCACAAAAATGCGACATGTCGCGATATCGCTACACTCTTCCCGGCCGTACATCCTCGGCAACATCTTGTCACGATATCGTGACCGTTTTGCTTTTGAGCCTTCTTTCCACAAGTCGTAGCGAGATCGCTACCATTTCTCCTTCGAACCTCCTTCTCACAAGGCTGTAGCGAAATCGCTACCATCTCTCCGTCGGGCTTCCTTCTCACAAAGCTGTAGCGAAATCGCTACCATTTTCTTTCGGACCTCTTTGGCAACTTTACGTCGTGAAATCGTGACCATTATCACTCTCTTGCCTTCTTTCAACAAACCGTCGCGATATCGCTACCGCTTTTGCCCCCGAACCTGCTTGCCGCAAACTGTCGCGATATCGCTACCGCTTTCTCTTTTCGTACGCCTCCCTGAAACACGTCATGAAATCGTGACCATTTTTTTGTTTCGTACGCCTTGGCAAAACCTGTCGCGATTTCGCTACTTTTCTCTATTCGTGACGTTTCCCTTGACCTTCATCTTTAGTCCGATATCGCTACTTTCTATTGGCCCTCCCAAAACGTGGATCGTACATTTTACCTTCTTACTCGAATATCACTTTCCCTCGTACGTTTTGTCACTGTCGCGATATCGCGACCATTTTCTCCGTCCGTACAATTTGCCAAAACACGTCACAAAATCGTGACACTTTTCATCATCCGTACGCTTCGGCAAAACACGTCACGAAATCGTGACCATTTTCATTCTTTTCCAACGGCATGTCACGATTTCGCGACACCATTTCTTTTCTTCTCAACGGCATGTCGCGATTTCGTGACACCTTTTCTTTTCTTCTCAGCGACATGTCGCGATTTCGCGACAACTTTCAATTTTTCTTTTCTCTCCTCTTCGGCAGCGATGGAGCTACATGTCGCGATTTCGCGACAACTTTCCTGTTTCCGGCAGCGATGGCACGACAAGTCACGATTTCGCGACATGTCGCGATTTCGCGACACTTTCAACACTTAGGCATTTTTTTCTCTTTTCTTCAATTTTAGCATCTGGGTCACCGAGATTCTTCTCTGCAAGCCTGCAAAAAGGTGGGTCCCCAATTTTGGGGTGTGTTGTGGATCAACCACAACAATTTACAAGGTAAATCTTCCATTATTGTATTGATTTATTATTTCCATATTTGCTTGTAGAATTGTTAATTTTTTTTTGTAAGTTAATAATTTTATCAAACAAAAGGGGGCATTCGAAAGGCACCCCAATGCCTTGTACAATAGCGGATAAGAGAAAAACACCAAAGGAACTCAGAAAACCAGAGGAACCCAAAAAGGAACACAATAAAGAGTCAAACATCCTGCAACACCAAAAATGATTAAATCCTCTGAAATGAAGACACCAAAAGAGACACCACATCCTCTTCTTTAGCATCAAATTTAACAACAGAAGGAACCTCAACAATAGAAATAGCAAGAATATCCTCAAACATATCGTAAAATAACAGGAGGATAAGTGCTTGGCGTTGTTCCTTAAGCTTCAAAATTGCTTTTCCAATAGCCATGTGAGCCATTTAAAGATGATCAATTGTAGCAGAGGTTGCATGGACAACAAGTTTATGGAGGTACTTTTCAACGAGATAAGGCAAATTGTAATGATCCTTCACAGGTTTGACAGATGTGGAAGGAGGGGTTTCAAAAATTTCTTTATGTTTGAGCCTCTGGGAACATCAAACAGGTGTATTTTCAACCTTAACCTTTTTTCTGACATTAAAATCAAAATGAGGTCTATTATCCTTTCGCTTAGGTCTAGAAGTTTTAGGACTAGGGGTTAAGGAAGAGTTTTTTTCCTCAAACTCTGGGACAAGGATGTTTCTTTTGGGAAACTTTAGGAGGAACCTATAGAGGACACTAAAAATCCCTTGATGATAGGGCAAACCCTCTTCCTTTTTAGAACGGGTGGAAATTATGGTGTAATCCATGGACCAATAGAGGGCAGCGGGAATATTCATCATTTTGGCTTCACGAAAATGGTTTACGAAGGCTAAATTGGTGTAAACTCAACTACAAGAGACCAACAAAATGGACTCCAATCACATAACACAAATGCAATAATGGAATAAAACTACAAATTGATATTATTCTCATTCCTGAATTCACACCCCTTCTACAAAATATTACAATCCATCATATAGCAACCAAAAACCAAAGAAACCCTAAAAACGTATTTTTTCTAAAAACTGCTAAAAATAGATCTTTTTTCTAAAAACTGCTAAAAATAGAAATGAGTTGGATTGTGCCCATATTCGGTGCACATGTCCCTCTTACAATAACGAACCTTACTTTAAAATATATATATATATTTTTAAGTGAAAAACCCCTTGTGGGGTCGCCTTGGTCTGAGAGACCACGAACAGGGGGTTCTACACCATCAAAGTCATCGGGAGTCGCACCCGACCCTACCCGCACCAACATTATCAATTGGATTTTGGGTACCCAATTCAGCTTTTTGGTAGGGTGGAGATTCGAACCTGGGACCTCCCTTGGAGGATTGCCCTCTCCTCTCCAACTCACCAACACCTGGGTGTTACTTTAAAATATTAGGTCTCAACTTAAGGTATAACAAAATATAATAAACTTCTAACAGCTAAAAAAACCCAAAAAACCTGGGAACCTATTCTAAAACCTAATTTTGGGGCACTAGATATTGGAGTTAGGTACTGAAAACATGATTTTTGGAGGGACAGGAGGATCAGAGATCATCCTAATGTAGAACATGCATACAGAACCACCTGTTAAATTTCAAGGAAAACGGGTGTACGGTTCACAAGTTATGGCTCCGACAAGGTGCATCATTCTCCTCTGGTGAAAAAGAATTTAGCTCCTGCGAGTTCAGCTGAATTGAAATCCTGTAGCTTTTGGTTATAAATTTTCTTTAGCTCTAACTCTGAAACCCAAGTGTTATATGACTGTGGTAATCCTTCCCACTGAACCAAGAATTTGTTGTAGCTCCCATGTCTGGTGGTGATCACCTTCTTATCGAGCACCTGTGCAACTCTGTATTTTTTCTTCTTAGGCATCTGTCGTGCCCAATTTCCTGTCTCATGTAATTCACCATCCTCGATGGTACCAAGATACTAAAATAAATCAGAAACATTAAAAATGGGTGAAATATTAAATTCATCGAGCAACTCCACTTTATAGGCATTATCATTGATCTTCTTCAAAATCCTGCATGGCCCAATTTTCTTAAGTTTTAGTTTGTTATACATCCCCTTAGGAAATATTTCTTTCCTAAGATGAACCATGACCATATCACCCTCTTCAAACACTTTCACCCTTATGTGTGCATCAACAGACTCTTTGTAGTGAGCATTACTACTATGCAAATTTTCCCTCACTAACTCTTGCACTTTCTGGATATGCTTAGCAAATGCTTCTGCATCATCACTAACTTTTTTCCCAATTGGTAACTCAACCAAATATAATACACCTCTAGGATTTTGACCATAAATAATTTGAAAAGGAGAGTTACCTATCAACCTGTTCATTGAACTGTTGTATGCAAATTCGGCTTGTGACAAGGCTAAATCCCATTGTTTTGGTTTTTCTCCAACTATGCATCGTAAGAGGTTTCCCAAGATTCTGTTCACTACCTCTATTTTCCCATCGATCTATGGGTGGTAAGCACTACTGAACTACAACCTGGAATTCAAATTTTTCCACAACGTCCTCCAAAAGTGGCTCAAGAACTTAGTATCCTGATCAGAAGTAATAGTCTTTGGAACACCATGTAACCGCACAATATCATCAAAGAATAAGACTACAATCCTAGTTGCATCATTAGTTTTTTGATAAGAAATGAAATGCACCATTTTTGAAAATTTGTCTACCACAACAAAAACTGAATCCTTACCCCTCTGTGTCTTGGGCAACCCCAACACAAAATCCATACTCAGATCGGTCCATGGTCCTTTAGGAACTAGCAGTGGCATATACAACCCTGTATTTTGTGCATGGCCCTTAGCCATTTGACATACTCTGCATCTAGAGACAAACTTGATTATGTCTCTCTTCATTTTTGGCCAATAGTACTTCTCTACAAGAGTGGTAGTTTTGGCTACTCTAAAATGACCAGCCAAAACCCCACCATGTAATTCCCTCAAGATGTTCTCTCTCATAGAGCCATTGGGAATGCACGATCGATTACCCTTAAACAAGTAACCATTCTATAAAAAATACTCTTAAAAAATAGTACAAAACTCGCCCCCTACCGCACTTTTGTACTGTTGCACAATATTCCCAAAATTCGCATTAGATTCATACAAATATTTAATTCCCTCAAATCCTACCACTTCATTCTCCATAGTGTGATATGAAAAGGTAAGTGCTAACCGATATTTGATTAACAAAATAATTAGAACCTTAATCAATTAACCTTAGCTTTGAAATCAACTAGGTTTATATAGGTTACAAACTATAGGATAGATATTAAATTAATATCTAACCTGTAATATCTCTAACCTACGCGCTTAGAAGAATAAGCGCCAACAACTAACAACTAACCTAGGATATTTAGGAATTTACCTAGGTTAACCATTAGATATTTTAAACAATAAATATCTACATGGTAAATAGTCAAAGTAGATGTAATAATCTAACTAATGTAGTATAATGCAATATACTACCTCATTTTACCCTAACATCCCCCCTTTATTACATTACTTTGATATACAAAGTTTACTCCGAAACAGTTGAAATTTGACACGTCCAAGTGCCTTTGTAAAAATGTCTGCAACCTGTTCGTCGGTGGGAATGTGTTGGAGCTGAATTATGTGTTTAGGAACTTCATCACGAATGAAATGACAATCTGTATCAATATGTTTAGTTCGTTCATGATGTCTTGGATTCTTGACCAAGTTCAAAACACTCGAGTTGTCGCAAAACATGTGAATAGGAAGATTCTTTGGTAGGCCCATGGTAGCCAAAATGCGACTTAGCCATATCGCTTCACACACGGCTCCACGTGCGGCGCGATATTCTGCCTCGGTTGAAGATAAAGCAACAACTTTGTTGCTTTTTACTATGCCATGAGACAGGACCGGATCCAAGATGAAAAACATAGCCTGAAGTTGATTTTCTGTCATCTATGGAGCCAGCATAGTCAGAGTCAGTGTAACTCTGTAAGAAGAATGAGTTATTCTTCTTATACTCTAGACCATAATCTGCACTACCCTGAATGTAGTGTATGACTCTTTTAGCTGCTTTCCAATGGGAGACCTTTGGTTCTTGCATGAACCGAGAAAGATAGTTTACAACAAAAGTAATATCTGGTCTAGTATTAGTCAGATAGATGAGGCTTCCAATCATTTGTCTGTAAAGTGTTCCATCTACCTGTGGTGAGTCTTCATATCGTGATAAGCTTGTAACCACTGATTCCATCGGTGTTGCTTTGGGTTTACAATCAGTCATACGATATTTTTCTACTAAAGTCTTAGCATACTTTTTCTGGGTCACCCTTAGATGATTCTTTTTCTGTTCTATTTCAAGGCCAAGACAGTAGTGGAGAAGTCCTAGGTCTGTCATATCAAATGAC
Source organism: Wollemia nobilis (assembly GCA_028583015.1). Lineage (NCBI taxonomy): Eukaryota > Viridiplantae > Streptophyta > Pinopsida > Araucariales > Araucariaceae > Wollemia > Wollemia nobilis. The sequence continues at coordinate 806,776 of JAQPPZ010002843.1, read as the reverse complement.
TTTTTCAAGTCATCCTTCACGGCTTTAATCACATTCTCTGAATTGCCAGTGATGATCAGATCATCTACATATAACACAAGAATCACTATCTCAGAACCTGTGGTCTTGATATAGAGATTTGCGTCTGATGGACTTCTCTTAAATCCGTGTTGCAATAGGTGACTATCCATCTTTATGTACCATGCTCTTGGGGCTTGTTTTAGCCCGTATAATGATTTTACCAATTTGCAAACATGTTGCTCATGGCCTTCCTCTGCAAATCCAGGAGGTTGAGTCATGTATACTTCTTCCTTTAAGTCACCATTAAGAAAGGCACTTTTTACATCCATCTGATGTAACTTCCATCCGAACTGTGTTGCCATAGCACAAAGTACTCGAATGGTGGTCATCCTTGCTGTAGGAGCAAAGGTTTCCTCATAGTCCAGTCCTTCCTTTTGAGCATAGCCCTTTGCCACAAGTCGGGCTTTATGCTTATCTATAGTGCCATCTGCCTTATATTTTATTTTGTAGACCCATTTGCAACCTATGGGTTTCTTACCTTTAGGCAAATTCACTAGCTTCCATGTTTTATTTTTAATGAGGGAGTTATATTCTGCATCCATAGCTGTCTTCCACTGAGGCAGACTAAGTGCTTCATCAACTGTAGAAGGTTCATTCTCATCACATTCTGATAAGTAAACCCTCTCCTCATCTATCTCCATCTCATCTTCCCTTGGTAACTCTCTATCTACAGAAAGGTCTTGAAAATCTGCACAAAGATCATCAAGCTGAAGTGGAAGCTTTACCCTTGTCTTTACGTGACATGCTTCTTGTCTTTGGACGATTGAGAGTAAGATCCGGTGGGGAAGTGAGTTTAGAATCTTTCAATGTGCTTGTATACCATTTGGGTGGCTTTTTCATTGTGAAGAAGAAGAAGGAGGAGGAGGAGGAGGTTGTTGTTCCTCCTCATCATCTAGGTATATTGATGTAGTGTTGGATGTGAAAGCTTCATCAAACACTACATCTCTACTTATATATATCTTCTTGGTAAATGGGTCTATCAAACGATAGCCTTTTGAATTTTCATCATAACCAAGAAATATACAAGGTAGAGATTTCTCATCTAATTTCTTTCTTTTCTCCTTAGGTATATGCATAAATGCCTTACACCCAAATACCCTTAGATGAGTTATGGAGGGTTTCCTACCACTCCATGATTCTTGAGGAGTCATACCTTTAAGTGCCCTTGTGGGAGCCCTATTCAGAAGATATACCGCAGTTTGAACAGCTTCAGCCCAGTAAGTTTGCTCAAGGTTGGCCCCCTTAAGCATACATCGAACCATTTCCATTATGGACCGATTTCTTCTCTCAGCAACCCCATTGGATTGAGGAGTGTAGGCTGTTGTTAACTGTCTTTTTATCCCATGTGTCTGTAAGAATGAGGAAAATTCTTTTGATGTGTATTCCCCCCTCGATCCGAACGGAGGGTCTTAATAAAGCATCCTGATTCCTTCTCAACAAGAGTTTTAAAGCTGCTGAAAATAGGAAAATGCTTCAGACTTCAGCTGCAAGAAGAAGACCCACATTTTGCGTGAATGATCGTCAACAAACAATTGAAAATACCGTTTTCCTCCACAACTTGTAGACATAGGACCACACAAATCTGTGTGTACTAACTCCAAAGGTTCTTTAGCTCGAAAAGAGCTAGGTTCAAAAGGTACTCTATGTTGCTTGCCTGACAAGCAATCAGAGCACATTGGCAAAATAGATGAAAGGGGAGGAAGTCCTTTCACCATTTGATATTTACTTGGCTCTAGTAAATATCCTGAACTCAAATGCCCAAATCTCTTATGCCAAAGAGAAGTGGCCTCCTTTGTGGTCACTTGCGAGTGCGGTATGAGTGGAGGTAAGTGCATCTAAGACAAACAAACCATGTTTGTATGAGCTCGTTGCTATCGGTTTTCCCTTTTTGGTGATGAAGCAACGTTTCTTGTCTTTGTCCACGGTAAAATTGACATTCATGTTATTGTCCAGGATTTGTGGAGCCGACAAGAGATTATTTTTTAATCCTGGAACATAAAGAACTTTTTCAATATTACATTCTCCATCTGGAAGGGAGTCGAAACACTGCCTTCGCCCTGAACTCTATAGGTCTGATCATCAGCAATGGTGACCGGTCTACCTTCTCGAGCTTCAAAAGTAGCAAACCATGATTTATCGCCAGTCATATGTTTACTAGCGCTTGAATCTATGTACCACAAAGAATCCTTGTGGGAGGAATCTGTATGGGTCATGAGCACCTTGTGTGCTCGTTCAGAATCGAAACTAGAATCTTCAGCTGCTATGTGACCTTGTTGCTGTTTGTTCTAGTTCTTAGATTTGCCGTTGCCCTTCTTATTTCTTTGTTCATTTGGCGGTTTGTTCTTAAACCAACATCTTTTGGTTTCATGAGTGTCTGTGTCACAAATTTTACAATGTTGTTTCTTCTTCGGAACCTCTTTGGCTTTACCCTTGTCTTGTCTAGAAGAAGAACCCTTCTGTTGATTCCACTTTTTCTTACCACCTTGTCGTTGTGAAAAAAGGGCATTGTTAGATGCCTCATCTCTCTGGAGTTGGGTAGCCTCTTCTGTTTGAAGCATATTTACCAACTCGACAAAAGTTATTGTCCTACCAGAAACTTGTAAGGAGGTGATCAACATTCTGTAGGAGTCAGGAAGAGCTCTCAAAATGATTGAGTTTAAGACTTGGTCTTCCAACTTTTCTCCTAAGGATTGCGGCTTTGTTTTTAATTCTGCGACTCTGCAGAGGAATAGCTCTATTGTTTCTCCTGATTTCATATGTAATGTATGAAGCTGTGTTTGAAGGTTAAGAATCGTTGATTGATTCTTGCCCTCAAAAATGGTACTTAAGGCATCCCAAGCTGCCTTACCAGTTGTAGCTTCACTGATATGAGGTTGGATATCATCAGTAATAGCAAGCAAGATCATTAAGGAAAGTTTCTTATCCTTTTTATCAAAGTCTATTTGATCTTGTCCAGAAGATTGAGGTCTAGTGACACTTCCATCCACTATTGACCACAAGTCCTCTACAATTAAGATAGCCTTCATCTTAGTCTTCCATGTTGAGTAATTTGAACCTTTGAGCAGTTGGCTCTCAGTGAGATACTTGTGTATCATGGCCATGGTTTAGGTTTCAAATTTTGGGAGAGGACTAATATGATGCTATCTTGTACTATACCCTAAGAAAAGGTATAGAGAAGTGGTTTCAATTTGCTTTCTATAAGATATTTAATGGCACCTGCCTTAACACTCTTAGCAAGAGATGAAAAGTTTGAGGAATATTGAGCCAAACAAAATAGAGCAAATGAAACAAGGGAAGGTTTTGTCAAACTTTTGATATTTGCTCTCTAAGATATTTAATGGCACCTGCTTTTAACACCTTTGAAAGAAGGATGAAAAAATTTGAGGTTTATTTAAGCCAAACAAAAGAGAGTCTTATCAAGGTGATTGAAATTTTTGACCTTTTGATGGGGAGAAATTACTTGTTTGAACCTATGCAAAGTTTAGCATGGTGTTTGAGTGAAGTTTGGGTGTTTGTGAAAAGCTCCTTATAATGTTTTATTTTTGACCTTGTAATTGCAAAAAAAATGTTTTTAGTGCAATAATAAAAAAAAATATAAGAGCACCCAAATTTATATCACTCTAGGTGTCGGATTCCACCGAAAATGCACCTAGTACAAGCAATTTTGAAGAGAAGGTGTCGAGTAAAATCGAGAATGCACCTTTCTTTAAACTGAAATAGCCCCCCCTTTATCTTTACAATTTTGAAAACTATAGAATTCTAAAAAAAATTCTATCCCCCCTTAATGTTTACAAAATGTAGAATTTAGAGCATATCTTTCAAGACAAGTCGACACACGACAAGCATTTGAAAGACCTTCCAGAACCAGTTGACACACAACTTGGTTTTCTATCTCCCGTAATTATTCAATACTCAAAAATAGGAGGTGCATCAGGATTAAAGGGTTCTCTAATCCTCATGGGACCATAACTACGATCCAAACCCTTCCAAGGATCAGTGTAAGTATTGAAACGGGGTAAGCTCCTTCTATGCTCTCTAAGCATACGACGAAAATGAGATCTTGTCGTCTGGCGTCTAAGTTCGTTCCTCTTTCGAATAACTCTTAGACGACGAAGGGCTTTTGTGATCCAAAGCTTTTTCTTCATGAGACAAAAATTTTGTTCTCTCAAAACAATTGATTAGAAAATTTTGGAGAAATTAAAAAAATTATTAGAAGTCTCAAAGCTGCAAAAGAAATTTGTTTCAATGATTGTCTCTTGTCTCCCTCTGTTTGATTAGGAGAAAACAATACAAAAACTTTTGCCTCTCTTTTTTTTTTTTAAATTTTATTTCAATGCATAATTTTAACTTTTAATTTAGAAACATTTAATTAATAAAAAATTCCTGATAAAAAAATCACTTAATTGTTTAAAAAAAATGATTTAAATAACAAAAAGAAATTTATTAATTAAAAGACTAAAAAAAAAATTAAAAAAAATGCAAAAAAAATAAAAAAATAGTTTACCTGACCGCGGCTGGGGATCGATCCTGCGACCCCGCGACAGGAGATCGGCCGACTGGCGCTCCTGCCAGTCGGTCTACACCGCCCGACGACAAGGGAAGGATAAAACCTTCCCTTTCGTCCTTCTCGCAGCAGGAAGACGCCAAAAAAAATGGCGTCGCGGGGGATGGATCTCCCGACCCCGCGAGTTCGGCCCTAGCACTGGCTGTGCTAGCCAGTCGGGCTACCTTGGCTGATCCGTCAGCCAAGGTTGGCCCCGTGCTAATCAAGCACAAGCGGGCCGAACAATTTTTTTAAAATCGTGGGATATATCCCACATGCGCCCTGCGGGCGCATTCTACAGGTTTAAAAACAAAAAACCACGCTTAAGCCTTTGATTGCCTGCGGGCAATCGGCAGGCTCATGAGAACTTTTTGTCGATCACTTCAGCCACGCGCAGGTCACCTCGGGCCATGTGCCACCTCACCAGATCGGACAACCACGTCACCAGATCGGACCGCCACGTCAACAGATCGCCTCGGGACGCGTGTAGGTCACCTCGGGAATCGGGCTGATTAACTCCTACGGGCTGCCTCGAGAAGCGTGCCGATCAGCCTACGGGCCGCCTCGAGAAACGTGCCCAAAACCAGACTACGGGCCACCTCCTCGGGTAGCGTGCCTCGAAGTGCTACGGGCTAAATCCGAGGAATGGCTCTGATGCCAATGATATGAAAAAGGTAAGTGCTAACCGATTGATTAACAAAATAATTAGAACCTTAATCAATTAACCTTAGCTTTGAAATCAACTAGGTTTATATAGGTTACAAACTATAGGATAGATATTAAATTAATATCTAACCTGTAATATCTCTAACCTACGCGCTTAGAAGAATAAGCGCCAACAACTAACAACTAACCTAGGATATTTAGGAATTTACCTAGGTTAACCATTAGATATTTTAAACAATAAATATCTACATGGTAAATAGTCAAAGTAGATGTAATAATCTAACTAATGTAGTATAATGCAATATACTATCTCATTTTACCCTAACATAGGGTCAACAACAAGACTCTCCTACTCAATGCATCAGCAACCTTATTATGTTTTCCTGACTTGTGTTTCAGGACAAATGTATATTGTTGCAAAAATGAAACCCATTTGGCATGCCTACTATTTTAATTTTTCTAAGAATTGACATACCTCAATGCTTCATGATCAATAAACAACACAAACTCCTTTGAGATTAAGTAGTGCCTCCAATGTTGCAATGCTTGCACAATTGCATAAAATTCCACATCATATGTAGAATAATTCTTCCTTGCATCATTCATCTTATGACTACAAAATGCTACAGGTCGGCCCTCTTGACTCAAGACACCACCAATTCCAACAAATGAGGCATCACAATCAACCTCAAGCACCTTACTGAAATATAGTAACACTAGAACAGGGGCTTTCGACACCTTCTTCTTCAAGAGTTCTAAACTCTCTGTTTCTACCATAGTCCATACAAACTCTTTCCCCTTTGTGCACTCAGTTATAGGGGCAACTATACTACTGAAGTTCCTGATGAACTTCCTGTAAAAGGTAGCTAGTCCATGAAATCTCCTTACTTCTGTTATAGATCGTGGAAGAGGCCATTCCAAAATTGCCATCACTTTCTCATCATCCATCCTCATGCCATCTCTCGAGATTACAAATCCCAAAAACACTAAACTATCTTGAAGAAATCTACATTTCTTCAGGTTGACATACAATTTCTCCTTCTTGAGCATGTCTAACACTAATTTCAGGTGTAACAAATGCTCTTCTTCACTTTTACTATAAATCAAAATATCATCAAAATACACAACCACAAACTTACCATTATATTCCCACAGTACTCTGTTCATCAACTGCATAAATGTACTAAATGCATTAAACAACCCAAATGGCATCACCATCCACTCGTACAATCCATATTTTGTCTTAAAAGTTGTCTTCCATTCATCCCCTTCTCGAATTCTTATCTGGTAGTAGCCACTCTGCAGATCAATTTTATTGAAGTATTTAGCTCCAGCCAATCCATCCATCATGTCATCCACTCTCGACATAGGATATTGATACTTTATTGTGATTTTGTTTATGGCTCTACTGTCCACACACATTTTCCAGTCACCATATTTCTTTGGGTCAGCAATGCTAGAGTCACACATGGACTCATACTCTCCCTAACTAATCCCTTCTTTATCAACTCTGTCACTTATCTACTCAAATCTGCATTCTATGTCGGGTTCAATCGATAAGCTGTCTGATTTGGGAGCGCTGATCTTGGAATCAAATCCATGTGATGTTGGATATCCCTTTTTGGTGGTAGCCCATCTGGTAAATCCTATGGTGTGACATATTTATATTCACTTAGCAACTTAGCTACTGTTGTAGGCATAATCACTTCCTCTATTTATAGCTTCCTAGATGTTAAGGCATAACGAAAGCTAGTGTCCTTGATCTCTATAAGAAACTCCTTCATCATAAACAAGCTCTCACTCGACCCATACTCCTTCAGAGGTACAAGAACTACCTTTACACCATCCTTCCAGAATGTGTAAGTATTCTTTCTCCCATTATGGTTAGTATCCCTGTCATACCGCCAAGGTCTTCCCAATAGAATGTGACATGCATCCATCGAGATCACATCACACCACACTTCATCCTTGTAAGTGCTCCCAATTGAAAATTTAATTAAACATCTCTGATCTACTGTTACCTCATTCCCCTTCTTCACCCATGAGATGTGATATGGATAAGGATATTTTTCACATTTCAGGTGCATTTTATCAACCATAACATTTGACACCATATTCTCACAGCTACCACCATCAATGACAATGTTACATACCTTCCCTCCTGATGTACACCTTGTTTGAAATATGTTCATTCGTAGCCAAGAATATTCACCATATATGGTTTACCCCTTTGCTTTGATCTGTACCATATATTTCTTAGAATCAATCAACATCCTTCTTATCATAAGTGCTTCCCCCATGTTAGCAACAACTTCATCCTCATCCTGCTCTTCCATATCAACCATATTGACCCTTCCTTGTCCTTTTTGAACCCTTTCTTGGACATCACATTGGGGACACTCAAATGCTCTGTGCCCATCCTCACAACATCCATAAAAGATATACAACTTCCTTAGATCATTCCCATTTTTTCCACCATCGTAACCTCTACCTCGTTGGTATCCTCTTCCTCTTAGATTCTACCCATATTCTTCTTGTTTAGCAGGTATTGAGGATTCTCCCTTGAGAAAATTAGATCCACTTCAACCCTGACCTGAAGAGGGTGTGAATCCCTTCTTACATTTTTTATTAATCCTTTTTAATTTCTCCTCTACCTTAAGGGCCATTTGATACACATCCTCCACTGTAAGAGTGCGATGCATGCCCATCTCATCTTGAACATAAAAATTTAGGCCATTTACATACCTGGCAGCATTTTGGTCCTATGTCTCATTGTGCTTCACTCGAATGGATAGCTTGTAGAATTCATTAGTATAGTCATCAATGCTTTGATCCTTTTGTCAAAGATTATAAAATATACAAAATAGGGTTTGGGAGTAGTCTGCAGGTATAAATTTTTCCTGTAACTACTTCTTCATATTTGTCCAATCCTTGATATTTTCCTTTCCATTCCTCTGTCGTGTTTTCTGTAAATGATCCCACAAAATAAATGCATATCCCTTCAAATTTGTGCATGCGAGCTTAACCTTCTTCTCTTCAACAAGGTTACTCCATTCAAAATACTTTTCTAGGCTATTGATCCAATTGATCAACTCCTCTGGTTTCAACCCACCAGCATACTTGGGAATCTCGATCTTGATCCCATCTCGATTCCCCTTAAGCCCGTCTAGAGCTTGTATCAGTCGATTTTCAAAATCATACCCTTCTTCCTATAGGCCCTCTGAATCTGCTTCTGCATGGACCTTAGATCCACGTTCCTTAGGTATGTTTTCATCATTAGATCCTTCATCTGCACATGCCCTGAAACGTCTCTCTCCCATGCGATCAATCACACCAGTCAGTCATGCTATTTTTGCATTCAGATCCTTGATATGCCTATTCATCTAGGCATATCTTCTAGGTGGCATCTTTCCTTCACTAGCGAGATCACACCCGCTCTAATACCAAATGGTGTAAACTCAGCTACAAGAGACCAACAATATGGACTCCAATCACATAACACAAATGCAATAATGGAAGGGAACTGCAAATTGATATTCTTCTCATTATTGAATTCACACCCCTTCTACAAAATATTACAATCCATCATATAGCAACCTAAAACCAAAGAAACCCTAAAAACATATATTTTTTTCTAAAAACTGTTAAAAATAGATATTTTTTCTAAAAACTGCTAAAAATAAAAATGAGTCGGATTGTGCCCAAATTCGGTGCATACATCTCTATTACAATAAAAAACGTTAATTTAAAATATTAGGTCTCAACTTAAGGTAAAACAAAAGATAATAAACTTCTAACAGCCAAAAAAACACAAAAAACCTGAGAACCTATTCTAAAAGCTAATTTTGGGGTACTAGATGTCGGAGTTAGGTCCCGAAAATATGATTTTTGGAGGGTCAAGAGGATCAAAGATCACCCTAATGCAAAACATGCACACGGAACCACTTGTTAAATTTCAAGGCAACGGGCGTATGGTTCACAAGTTATGGCTCCGACAAGGTGCATCATAAATGAAAGCGCAGAGCTGGGATTCAAGATTATCAGTGGTAAGGTATTGCATGATAGGTTTGAGGATTTATTTCCAGGGAGTTGAAAGATGATGCCGATACAGACCTTTCTTGAACATCTTGTGGATCACCGAGTTCTTCTCAAAGTGCGTCAGCTCCACATCCTAGCTATGTTTGTTATTTGATAGCTAGGGTTTTTATTGATTTTTGAGGATCTCACATAGTAGAGCCCTCAAAATTGCTATTAACCTTCTTTTATCATTTTCTATGTGCAGATATAGAGATATACAAGAATTTTAGAGTTGCTTAAGATGGAGGATCTGGTCAATGAATATCTGAAGCCCACTCACTTTTCTTGAGAGCAAAGATGAGCTTTGAAGATACCACAAACATTGTTGACTAGGGTTTCGAAGAACCCTAGTATATTGTATTAATTGTATCAAAATAAATAGTGTAAACCCCTATTTGGGATACATTTGATTGTATTGAGATCCACCAAAATTAATAATATAAGATCTATTTTATTGTGCAATCTCTTGTATCACTGTTTGTTCATTTTTTGTTATCTATACTTGGTGTTTTATTTTTGTCTTCACAAATACAACACTAAAAGTGACATTATTTTCTAGGCTAATAGAAATAAAAAATGCTATATAAGGATAAGGCACTATAAAATAATCAATATGGATATTCAGTATTAAAGACATCAGTGCAACAATATACAAAGATGACACATTGGAATACAAAGATAACACGGAAGAATAAAAATATTGCACTCTAAGAACACAACAAGAATGTTATGAAATCTAGGGCAAGGAAGGCATCATCCAAACAACAAAAGCATTGTCTTAAAAAAAAGGAATTCTAGTGCTAAGGCTGCATTATTCCTAGGCAAGATAGAAAATATTTCAAAGCAAAATAAGACAAATGATACTCAAACTAGTGCACTATCATCAAGAAAAAAGTATTATATCCAGAGTGCAGGATAAAAGTGATAACAATGCTATACAATGAGCAACCAAGTAAAACTAGGCAGTGAGCTATATATAAAATAGGTAGTGAGCTATACAACAACCAAGAAATGAGCTATATAATAACCAAACAATGAGCTATACAACAACCAGACAAGTGCAACAACCATTCCCTATAGCGAAAGCACAATGGATAACATTCAATGTGAACACACCAACAACTATCACCAGAAGTAAAAGAGAAACATAGTATGAGAATGAAATCAGCAAAAGAATTTGAATCATAATTAATTAAAGAGGAAGCAGAACAAGTCATGTCTTTCCAAAAGGCTAGCGTAAGAAGTTGAGAAATTATATTTTTATGACATGGAAATCATTGACCAATGTTGGTAAAGAAGCATTATTAAGAAAGGTGTAATATCTACTAAGAAAGGAAGAGGTATCAGTAGAAATGATCATTGGTGTGGAATATTCACTATCCATTCATATTGGAAACACTCATTGCCTATTTTAATTTGGGGACATAATGTTTTTGAAGTATCAAAATATTAAGTGTGCAAACCCTAACGCTAAAATGGAACATCAAACTATAGCATGGTGATTAAAGGAACCTTCAATGATAACAAGTAAATCAAAGGGAAATTTGCATGAGCTTGAAGAGTGGTCAAACAAATCAAAGGTCAGTTTGCATGAGTTTCGAGAGTGGCCACAAGCAATACAACACAACAAAAGAATAGGAGCATGGATTAGGTAAATTTTTATTTTAAGCTTTGGAAGTTTGATTTATTTATTTAAGGTTATAATTAGTGATAACATTGTTTATCATTAATTATTAAGTTATGTGGAGTGATAAGTGATTTAGAAGAATTATTTTTTGATTATTTTTTATAGTGGAGAGATAAGTAGATTAATGGTAGATTAAAGAAATATTAAATTTGGAGTTATAAGGTTTTTAAGATTAATTTGTTTTATTTGATTTTTTGAAATAATTTGAAATTCAAATATTATTGAAGTTTTTGCAAATTAATAATTAGGGAGTCAAAAGGTATTCAACTTCAAACCTAGGAAAATTAATTTGCAAAATTCTTATTTTCTTAGTTTCTAAATATTTGGGAGAAATAAGGATTTCTACTTCATAAGTTTTATAATTTATAAACTTTTAGTCATTTCAACATTAGGGAGATATAATATAGTCTACACCATAGGAAATCACATATCATGGAAGAAATTGTTAAGAATGCATTTAATGAGGATAGTGAAGAAATATTACATGTACTTAAGTTTTATTCTCAAAACTTAATAGATAACTTTGATGGAAATAAAAAAATGTCTAATGGTTTAAAAGAGAAATTATCTTTGTTTCTTAAGGAGGCAAAATAAGATATTTTTACAACACTAATAAGTTATCTTCATGAAAAAATCTTCAAAACATGGTGGAATTATCAAACCACTATTATATTCTCTTCAAAATTTAATGATATATTTAAGATTAATTAGCTTTGAGTTTTTTCAAGGGATGAAACAAGAGAAATAATATTATGTTAGTTTCAATAAGGAATCATTGGAATTAAGACATTATTAACGTGATGATTAACTAAATCAATGCTTAGAAGATATATCACTGGATATACCTCAAATGAAGTTGCAAAAACAAATAAGAAATCACTTCAAGAAGGGTAATAAAAAAATTGGATTCAAAGTCAAAGAAGAATATCATATTAAAATTTCATATGTTGATCTGAAGGAGGTAGATTGAAGATCACATGAAGACGAGGACCTTGATCGATAACCAAATAACGTAATACAGGGATGTTTTGGAGACTATTACATTATTTGGTACATGCTAATGTACCCCTATGGTACCTTCATGGTACACCTTGTAAATATTAGACTAGGATTAAGTCTTAGATTAGAGTGTGAGTAAATATTTTATGTAATATAATAATGTGTAGGAAATGCACAAGTGTCATGTGAGCAAGTGTCTTATATGTAAGTTGCACAAGTGTCTTTAGATTAGAGTGTGTAATATGAAGAGTCATGTCCAAGTGTGTACAAGATAGAGTCATGTGTATGCAAGTGTCAAGTAGATAAGCCAAGAGTCATGAGACTTTAACATAAGGAAAGGAAGATTCAAGTATAAAAAGAGTCATACTATAATAGCTATATATTACTCCATAGAGAACATCACCTACATCATATAGATAGCCTACATAGTGAGCATAGAAAGCATTGTCATTGTATGAGAGTTTTATGATACATTTGTAAGAGAAAGAGGAGTAATAAAGTTTACATACATTTGAGCAACTAATATTGTAAGTTGTGCTACATGCTTTGTACATGTATGATTCAAGTTATTACATTCATATTGTTGTTTATTATTGAATGTTAGTTGATTTATTATAAGCCTTGATTTACATATTAGTTGGCTCATATTATTCTAGTTATGTCATTATTTTGATATTATTATATTGTGGCTATCATATATTTGATCTTGTGGAAATTATCCTGTGAGTTTCATATTTATATTAAGGATTCAAAAACCCTCAATAATGAAGCATTACCATGAGCTATGACAATCACAACAATAACGTATAAATTTTTCCTCCACAAACTTAGTTTTTAAAATATTTGGTTAAGGAGACTTGAATCCTCCAACTATCCACTTATCCACTATTGAATCTCCAAGCTTTGGACCAATATGTGGGATGGGGGTGTAACTCTAAATTAGAGGTTAATACAACTTAGGAAAAATAAAAATAATAATTTGCATAAAACCCATTAAAAAACACTTCAAATCTTCAAATGTTTACATGCAATTTTAATACTATATACTATATTTAACACACACACACACATATATTATACATACATACATATGTATGTATATAAAATAGAATGTACCTTGGTTTTATCAAGATACTCTTTGTGCTTCACATTCTCTCCAAATCTAGTTGAAAATATTTAGTTTTTAAGTATTTACTTGCAACTCCAATTTTATCCTATTTAATTTTTGTCCTATTCTAACCTTGTTTTGTTTTTATTTATATCACATTCACTATCACAAATTCTAACAAACTATCCTTTCAATTCTCATCTCATATTTATTAGATATAATCTTTTAGGTCATCCTATGATTAGTGAGGCTATGTAATTTGAATCGATCCTTCCATGCTATGAGAAGATTATTATACAAATCATAAATACACCAAATCCAAGATCCTTTTTTATCAATATTGTTCTTGATTCACAATAAATAATTTTAGATATTCTAGGGTTATAGTTGGAATACTACCATCAATATATCATTTACTATTTGATTTTGGATATGACAAAATATTTTCTAATTAGTTAGAAATATAAGTTGCTAATCATGGTTAGAAAACTTCAACTCATAAAGGGCATATTGTATTATATCCCAACATACATGTATATTTTTTAAGATCACTATAAACAGTAGTCTAAGTTTGATAAAATTCAAAGAGTTTATTTGGAAAATATGTGAGAAGTTGAGGTTTCCTATGTAAACTTTCAAAATTGTAGACTTATGAGTTTGGAATAGGAGCAAAGTTTGGTTGGTGATTATTTAAATATCAAGGAAAGAATCGAAAAAATGTAACTCTAAAAATATATACCCTTAGTGGATGTAATAAAATTATTCGTAAAACAAACCTTGTCTAAGGGATTGTAACATGGAACTTCATATTAGAGAGTTTATAATTAATCAAGAAATATGTTAGATAGGATGGTCAATAAGGGTATCTTATAAATTTATTTTCTAATGTATAGTTGAAGCTCACTCTCCTATTTCCAATCCAAAATGAAAACCATTGATCCATTCCTATTTGGATTATAGAGGTGTAAAAATAAAAAAAAATATTGATGTGAGTAATAAAGTTAAATATTGGATTTCCATTAGCAATATGATTGAGAGAAAGAGCCACAAAAAATGATGAAGGAGATTTAAAATATGATAAAATAGTTCCATTTCCCTAATTTTCTATGGAAGGATGAGTTGATTTAGGATCTATCAAAAGATGGTAGATACTTTATCAATTTGGGATATAAAACTTTGGATCAATTGGAATTCCATACTCCTAATGATTTTTACAGGAAAATAATTTAGTGACATGAGACATTATTTAAGATCTTGACATTCTTTCTGTTAGCAATCCAAAATAAAACTAGAAGGTTTATAGGTTGAAAATAATGAGATACAATGGACCTTTTAGGTATGCTTTGTGTGAGGAGGATATGGGAATGCCATATCATATACTTCTTCATTGTCATTTTATTTTTAGTATTTGGGGATGCTTTTAAAAAAAGTGAGAATCTATTGGGTTGATCCATCAATATTGAAAGAATTGATGAAATGCTAAATTAACTATTTCAAGGCTAAAGCATTTACCATTTTGTGAAGGATTGATCCTATTAATATTTATTGGAATATTTCACTTGAAAGTAATTTAAAATATTTCAAAAATGAAAATAAAAATTATTTTTTGCATTTTTGTTGCCTTTTTACATTGTGTCTCAAGTATGGTGCTCATAATGGAAAGTATTGAGTATAGAAAATTATGTGCTAACCTCTTGGTTATAGAATATGAATATACATATATTTTGTTAGCTTTTGATATAATATGCAAAGGGAGATAACAATCACGAGATGCAGAATAATATGAAAGAAAGTAAATCTGCTAGATGACTGAGATATGCAATAAACATAAATGATATATAAATGAATACAATGTAGCTATGGAGGAAATGAACACTCCATCAATAAAGCTACTGGACTACATTGCACCCATCACCAATGGATGGTGATCCACACAAAATTGTACTACCTACTAAGATCCCTAAGCTACTGTGTCACCGACTCTCCCTGTTCTATATCTATCTAACAATGAGGCCTTCCTTATATAGGTAAAATAGGATACTTGGCCAACACTCTATCTAGTTGTACAAGTGACACCTTGCACATTTACAACTTGCACATTGACACTTGTGCATTTATTACATTGCATGAAGTAACTAGATAACTTCCCCCTAAAGTAATCTAATGTCCTAAGTATGTACCTTGGAAGATACATTTACATAACCCAAATGATGGAATATAATCTATTTCTAACACCCCTTGTATTACATTATTTGGGTATTGAAGACTTTTAGTCTTCAATATGGATCTTCATCTTCTTCTTGGGTTTTGGCTTGGTCGGTGCAGTCTTGATCTAGTTCTTTTCCTGTTGCTTCAGTCTTCATGTCATGGCTCCTTGTCTCTTTCCATTCTTTGTTCCTTGATGTCAGGCATCTTTGATGGACCATTGCTCTCATGATAGTGCAAGCCTTAAGTGGATCTGAATTGACCCTTCTTCCTTCCTTTGTACCTTTGTAAGACCTATTTCTATAAGTATCAACCTTGAGTTCAATGTTAGTAGATCCATCTAGAATAAGTTCTTGAATATAATAGTTTATTCTTTGAAGTAATCTTCTTTCATAGTCTTTATAGTATCTGTGTTTGAAGTGATAGGAGAAATATGAGTGATTTGTCCCATCACAATATTTGCATGGATGAAAACTCCAACAATTGATTTTTTCATGACCATATTGATTGCAATGAGTGCACAATAAGGATGATCTAGCAATTTTGTAGTTTATCTTAGGAATATCATGTTTGTCTATCTCCTTGATAAGACCTTCTAACCATATGTGCATGATTGAAGCTATTCCATATTTCCCTTTTTGTATAAAGACTTGATGATCATTCTTTTCTATTTTTATCATTAGATTCATTAGATGAATCATCATAGTTGTTAATTTCAGAACTTATTTCGCATTGTATTGGTTCTTCCTTTTCTTTGCCCTTTACATCATTGTAATCCATCAGGTTTTTAATCCATATTGGTATTTTCCTTATTCCATTTATCATGCTAGTAGCCATTTGTATAACCTAAATTCTTTGAAATAGAGTAGTCTACTTTATAGCTCCCTATATTAGGATATGCAAACCCTGATTGAAGTATATAAGCTTGATTTGATGAAACCTTTAGTAATATTTTATATTTGTAGGCTTCCTTATGTCTCCCTAGTAATGAGAGTATGAACACCTAATTTTAGGTTTTGAAGAAAGCTTATATCTTCCCAACTTGACAACCTTTGATCAAGTTTTGTAGAATGCCTTATGACTCCCTAATGTTTTGGAGTATGATATAGTGCTTTTGTAAAAATAAAGTTCAATTTTATGATTGATTTTGTACAGTCAAAAATCAAATTTTCTAACACCTTATTTCTCCTAATTGAACTAAGCACTTTTCCAATTTTGAAGAGGTTTTAATGTTGGAATCCTTTTGTCCCTTTTGAGAAATTTAGAGACAAGAAAATATAAATTTCCAACTTTAACAATAAATATTTAATAACCTCTTTTTATAACCCTTAGGTTTTAATTTCTAATTTCCAAAGACCTAGTTTGATGTTGTAACCCTTATCACTCCCAAATTTGGAAAATTAGAAAATTAATAATATTTGCAAAATATCAAAGAAATTAATCCAAGTTGAATTCCTTATTTCTCCTAGGTTGAGATGCAAATATTATTTTAATTTGGTAAGTTATCCCTTATAGCTTTTGCTTTCACTAAACTAAATTTTCTACCTTAGTTTATAACCCTTATATCTCCAAAGTTGAAAGCAATAATAAAGTGGGATTTAACCCTTACCTTTTTTATGCTAGTCTCCTCACTCTTCGGTGCTCCCTTTGGCTGAATATAATAGTGATGATAAGGTTCCCTTGGGTATTGGAATCAATGGAGATGCTCATATTTAATGCTGGAATGTATACACTACTGAATATGGAAGATTTGACCTTCAAGACCTAGAGACTTAAATGCTCCTTCTACCTTCCTTCCATGTTGTTCTTGACTAGCTTTGATTGTATTTCACTCTCTCTCTACCTATTGTGATATTTGGACTTTGAGCACTTTTATTGGAGGAGTAAACTCAAGCCTTGTGACACGTGTCACGTCCGTTACGTATGGGTGCTCCTTCTTCGTAACTCTTTCTTGTTCAACGTTGTTGGTCACTTTGTAATGCCTGCTCACTCATGTGGGACTTGAGGAGAATAACAAGTGTCACCACATATGCTAGTGCATTGAGAGATGAAGCTTCATGTAATGTATGCTTGAGAAGTTCTTGTATGCTTGAGCATTGAGAGACGACGTTCTTGTAATGTATGCTCTTTAGAAGATTGATGCCAAGTGGTATTCATGCTCTCTACATGTAGACCTTCACCGTAATACCTTCCAAGGAGATTATTATAACTCCTTAGGTATTTTAGTCTACCATTCCTTTGCTTTGCTACGTTTCTTGAGTAGCAAGCAACCTTATTTTCTATAGGTGGATTGATGAGGCGCTATGGAGCTTGAATAGCGATTCTGATGCTTCATTTGGTGGATGATCTTCACCAAGTTTTGAATGTAGCTCCTTTGTTCTTTATCTTCTATACCTCCAATATATTAATACCTATGCATATTTGTAGTGTAGATGTTGTTCATTTCTCTTTGGTAGAAATAGATACCTTTTAGATGTTGTTCATCCCACATTGTTGTCCATATTACGTTGGTAGAAGTAGACGCCTTCTCTTTGTAGTGTAGATGTTGTTCATCCCACGTTGTTGTCCATCTCACATCGTTGTCCATATCACGTTGGTATATGTGCACTCTTTTCTCTATGTAGATGTAGCTTTGATGATAGCCTCTTGTGGGCTTTGTTTTGCAGGTTCATCCATCCAAGATGAGCCCTTTGAGTGGCTCCTATTGCTTGGGAAGAAGAGTGCTTACGTTCGGCCTTTCTTGGCTGCTTTTCCTATTGATATTGTGCCTTTTGGGGACACATCCAAATATGCTCTTGGGCTGTAAAAAACCAGATTAAAATGGTGCAATAAAATGTACTATAGATTGTACATAAACCTCCTTCTTTTGCACTCTTATTTCAGATCTGAAATTCTGGTTTCATGGCAGATTTTTCTTCCTACAATACAAGGGTTTTGAGGTTGTCTTTTATGAGTAGACACCTTCCCCTTTTTTCTTGGACACTTTTATAATAAATCCAAGCTTAGATAATAGTAGATAGAAGCTTTTTAGTTTATGCAATTTTTTGCATTTTCTTTTCTTGCATCCAATCTTGTAATGCTTTGGATTTGAGACTCACCAAGTCTCAATATTGAAGCTTCTATTTCTTTTTTGGTTAGTTGTGTTCTTCTCCAAGTTTTGGAGGATTCTAACCTTTTTGGGTGGCTTCTTTCGGCCACTACGAGTTGCAGATTTTTGTGCTTCAATAGTGTCTTTAGACACTTGATACAAATCAGATTTTGTGCCCTTCAAGAACACAAAAGCTAATTTCTTTTGAGAGTAGTATAATAGTGCAAAATAAATCTAATAGACTTTATTTTTAATGCACTAATAATTTCACCTTATCACTCCAATTAACTCTCAAGATAATGCACTTTAATCAATCTACTACAACTAATCAAGAATAACCTAAAATGAATCTTTAAAAGTTATTCTGCAAATTCACTACAACTAATATTGTAGGACTTAGTCTTCTTTTCTATTTCCAAAGTAGATGATAGGTAGTTGATAGATATAATTCTGAAATCTAATCAACTCCTAATTAATGTGCAAATGAACCTTAAAAAGAACCTTTTCCTATTTGCACTTTTGAAGACTGTAATCTACTTTTCTTCATGCAACTTTAATCTAGATAAGGTGCTCTAATGAATCTGATAAGAAGTCTAATTAATGAGTTAGTTAGCACTAGTAGTTGCATACCTTTTTATAATATTCTGTAGCTCCTTTTTCCACTTTTGTAGAGGATGTGGATCTTGGTGTCTAAGATCACCAAGTTGCTACTTAGAGTAGGATTTTGCAGCTCTTTGTAGACTATTTTTGAATAACTCCTTCTTCACCAAATGATGGTCTCAAACTTTCTTTCACGAGCCTAAGATTTGGTGGCTTGTTCTCCTCTTGTAATATTCTCCTTCTACTATAGATTTGGAGAAGTCTCTATCTCTGAAGAGGTGCCTTCTTGTTATGAGAGGTAATCTTCAAATCTCCTAGATTTGATGAGCTTCTTCTATCTTCAAGTCTTCTTGTCGAATTTTGACTTCAAGCAGGATCTTCTTCTCAAGATTCTGAATGTCTTGAGGTCTTTCATTGGATTCTTCTTCTACAATTTGGCACTCCTTGCCAAATTCTCCTTCTCTTGGGCTTGTTGTTGGATGGCGATAATTGTCCCAAGTCCTTCACTATTAGGGGCTTCTCCTTGGTAGTGGATTTCTCTAGTGAGATCTCCTTTGATGATTTCTTTAGTAAGGCTTTCCTAGACTTTTTTTGGATGCTCGATGAGACCTTCCCAAGGTCTTTGATCTTGCAGCTTCTATTGGTCTTCACTTGAGACCTCTTCAACCTTCTACTCTTGGAAGTGTTGGTGATGTGATCTGCTCTTGGATATTTGATTCTACTACTTCTGGATTCGAGCAGGACTCTCCTAGTCCTTCTTCCAAGTCTGGAAGTCCTTCAATGAGATATTCTCTTGATATCCTTTGCTTTAGGTGCTGAATTGATTCTGAAGAAGATACCCTTCCTAAATTTCTTGTAGGAAGTTTCCCAACTCACTGAATCTTCTTTCCCTACAATAAAAATGTTAATACTAAAATCTTAATCTACTTCTGAATCAGATATTCCTTTTGAATTCTTCTTCAGGATCAAGGCTTCTATGGCCTATTTTAGTATCAAGGCTTCTGTGGCCTTTTTAGTATCAAGGCTCCTATGGCCTTTTCAGTATCAAGGCTTCTATGGCCTTTTCAGTATCAAGACTTCTATGGCTTCTACTTCAAGGCTTCTATGGCCTTTTCTGTATCAAGGCTTCTATGGCCTTTTCAGTATTACAACTTTTATGGCTTCTATGGCCTTTTCTTCAAGGCTACTATGGCCTTTTTGTATCAAGGCTTCTATGGCCTGTTCTTCAATCTGCAATGGAGATCTTCAGTCTCCTAGCTTCACCATACCTTTTCTTCAGAAGTCTTCTTCTGTAGTGTTCTTCTCCTACACAAGGAACTAATATCTACACTATGAGGGCATACCGACCTTCGGGCAATGAAGTTGGAGTCTCCTAGATTTCTATCGTAGGAGGAGTACCAATCCTCTGAGAATTAATTATCTACAACAAAAGAAACTTTGGGAAATAGTTAGAAAATTCTAGATATCCTGGATCTTCACTAGATGATCTATCAATCTAGTGGATTGAATGTTGAGTCCTGGTCTTCACGAGTTTTCCTATAACTCTGTGGAAAGACTCTAGTCAAATGCAATCTCAGTATTTTTTGGGACTGAGATATCTTTCAGTCCTCACTTGTGACTCTCCCTAATTCTATCACCTAGATTCTTCTGAGATCTTTTGATAGTGACTGGTCCAATGGTGCGTCAGGTTGACAAAACACTCAGGCTCAATAATGATGGTGATTTTCTTGTAGACCTGCATAGACTAGATCTACCGTAGCTCTGATACCACTGTTAGCTTTTGATATAATATGCAAAGGGAGATAACAATCATGAGATGCAGAATAATATGAAAGAAAGTAAATCTGCTAGATGACTGAGATATGCAATAAACATAAATGATATATAAATGAATACAATGTAGCTATGGAGGAAATGAACACTCCATCAATAAAGCTACTGGACTACATTGCACCCATCACCA
This sequence comes from Wollemia nobilis, assembly GCA_028583015.1. Classification (NCBI taxonomy): domain Eukaryota; kingdom Viridiplantae; phylum Streptophyta; class Pinopsida; order Araucariales; family Araucariaceae; genus Wollemia; species Wollemia nobilis. The sequence continues at coordinate 785,780 of JAQPPZ010002843.1, read as the reverse complement.
CTGGATGGTGATCCACACAGAACTGTACTACCTACTAAGATCTCTAAGCTACTGTGTCATCGACTCTCCCTATTCTATATCTATCTAACAATGAGGCCTTCCTTATATAGGTAAAATAGGATACTTGGCCAACACTCTATCTAGTTGTACAAGTGACACCTTGCACATTTACAACTTGCACATTGACACTTGTGCATTTATTACATTGCATGAAGTAACTAGATAACTTCCCCCTAAAGTAATCTAATGTCCTAAGTATGTACCTTGGAAGATACATTTACATAACCCAAATGATGGAATATAATCTATTTCTAACAAATTTGTGATAATGAATTTAATGTAAAGAATTTACATCCATATATGATAAATGAAAATCCATAAAATTCAGGTTCATACAACATAATCATGATGGTGTTTCCAAGGAATACCTTAGGAAAGCTAGTGTAAGTTGTGGTTTTCAAGTTGACAAAAATAAAATTCTTTTTACTTATTTAGAATCATATAGAAATACAACAAAGAATTATGTAAAGGCTAGGGTACTTATGAAGATAAAAATTTCCATCAAATAAAGATGAAGATATTTCAATTTTCAAATATGCATAGATTATTAATAATGTAAAGAAGAAAAATGGATGTGGACATTGGGTCAACATTTTAATGTTATTCTTCATATCCATAAATTATTGGAGGAATTATCTTGGACATGTCAACTTATATATAGAGAAAGAAACATAGTCATAAAATTTAGCTACTTATAGTATTGATCTTTGTCTCAGAGAAATTTAAATTTTATAAGGTAATTGGATTAGGGAGATTCTTTCTATTTATAAAAAAAATATCAAGAATTTATATAGAAAAATATCAATTTGATAAAGTTGCTAAATATATTTGATAATAAAAAATATAGAATCGGATTCATGATAATATATTTTGAATATATGTTTTTGATATATAGAAGCGGTTTTGAAAGGGTCCTTGAACCTTTTACAATAGGGGAAGGCCTGCAAAACTTGACCTAAGACTAGCAATACATGGAAAAGTAAAACTATTAAGCACTACAAATGACCATCCATCACCAAGTGAACTAGCTACAACTTGATACAAGAAATAAAATTATAATACCACTGGTGAGCCCTCCAACCAACCAACACTCCCACATGGTTGTGCATAAAACCTATCTTCATAAATAGTAAAAGATTACAGAGAATTAATAAGCATGCAGCTCTAAATCTAATTGAAGAAGGCATTCAAGAAAATTCTCTCCAAAATGACAGACTATTGAGACTTATACCCAAGTTTGCCATAAAGTTAGCATGGTAGTTTTCATCTATTAAGATATGCTTTATCTCCCTATCCTCTCTAGCCTGAAGAATTCACCTAGATTCCATAATCACAACCTCAATATTTCAACCAAGGATTGAATCACCTTTGACCAAGTTTATAATATTAAGTGAGTCTTCTTAAATGCAAACTTTCTAGTACCCCATCTTCTTCACAAGCAGGAGACCTTGTTAAAGGGCTCTAGCCTTCACAAAATAGCAAGTTTGGATATCTAAAAATTCAGCATATGCTAGTAGATTCCCACCTTCGTCATCCCTAAGCACCCCACCAACACCAACATTACCAATATTACCCTTTGAAGCTCCATTGAAGTTCAATTTAATCCAACCTAGATAAGGAGGTTCCCACCTCACAAGGGCTTGGGGAATAGGACCAGGAATACCAACAACCTTATTACTCTATTGAAAGCCAATTTTCCTTTCAAGCTCAACCTCTTAAAAATGCTCTCCTCCTAAACTAGAGAGGACATATTCTCCAGGATAGAGGCCAAGGCTCTGGCACAAATAGAGATAAATTCTCTATTAAAGCTTTTAAAAATTATATTATTCCTCTCCTTCCACATCGACCAAAAAATATATGTTAAACAGAAGTTCCAAAAATATTTCAACCTTAGAGAATAAAAAGGATATGACCATTGAGTGCAAATATCAAAAATAAAACTCGACACCATCCAAATTAGTCTTAAATAATTAAAAATAGATTTAAGAACTTGTATAGAGAATGAGCATTGAAATAATAGATGGCTTGTATATTCCTCATTAGCACCACATAGGTAGCATCTGTTCGATATTGACCAACCTTTTTATAAATATTTTCAATGGTCAAAATCTTATTTTGAGTTGCCAACCAGAAAAAGATATTTACCTTTGACGTTAGATCCTTAAGCCATACTTTGAAAGGTGGGACCCACGAAGGATTCCTTATAGTTATCAGATTATAGGCAAACTTGATTGAAAAGGATCCATTATTTTCCCTTGTACAAAATATCTCATACTCTTCATTTCTTTATTTAATGACCTAAAACTTCAACTTATTAGCAATTAGAATCCAAGCTTCAAGTTAAACATTGTTGAAAATATATTGGTCTAATGATTTCCAAGAATTCAACCCATTAAACACCTCGATAAATTCAACCATCGTAAACCCAAAGACCAATTTGGTCATAGGCTCTAAAGATGCTAGATTTGGAATCTATGCAAGGGATTGGTCCATCAGCCAAATATCTTTCCAAAAATCAATCTTGAATCCATAACCCAATCTCCACCTACAACCTTTGGAGACTAGCACCCTTGAATTTTGCAAAATCAACCAAAAGGTTGAACCAAAAGTTGGTAGAGGATTAACATGCAAAAAATTCTCTTGTCTCAAGTATTTTACTGATACACTATTGATTCAGCTAGTTTCAATTTGATTTTCCAACTTCCATCCATGTTTTGCAACCAAAGCCTTATTCATCTGCTTGATGTTATAGAGACCTAACACACCATACTTTTTAGGTCTGAAAACTTACTACCAACCAACTAAATGAAGTTTTTTCTTCTCATCAAAATCAAAAATAAATTTTAAATATGTTCAATATTCGATAAAATATTATTAGGAATTATGAAAATAGATAAGAATGTTGGAAAGCTTTTAAGAGTACGCTTTACTAGGGTAGCCTTTCTGGATTGACTGAGGAGGGATCCTTTCTACCCAACCAAATTCCTCTACAATATTTCCACCATATATTCCCAAAGTGAATCCCAGATCCTACCTTTAAACAAACGTATTCCAAGGTAAAGAGACAAGAGGGCAGCCACCTCACAATCCAAGATGCGAGAAATTATCCTCTACCTTGCTAAGGGGGTATTCAAAAATAAGATTTTACTTTTTATATAATTTGTCTTTTGCCCAGCTACAATTTCAAATACCTCCAATATTCCTTTTAGCACCCTTGGGGAATTGAAGCAAGGAGGGAGAACATAATATCATCTACAAATTTATGATGAGAAATAGGATCCATTCACAAAGCAAGATTTATACCTTCCACAAAGGGTTCTAACTTGATAGGCCTACCTAGAGCTTCCACAACTAAGATATAAAGGTAAGGGGACAAGGGTTTCCCTTGGTGAATGCCTCTTAGACTTGAAAAATAACCTACTAGGGAGTCATTTATTAATACTGAAAACTTGGTAGAAGAGATAAAAGCATGAACAAGTTTTATTCAACTTTGAAAAAAACCAATATTTCCCAAAATATTTAACAAAAACTCCCATGAAATGCTATCATAAGCCTTGTTCAGGTCTAATTTAAGGAGGAGACTAGCTATACCACTTTTATCAGCTGAATAAAGAATTTTATGGATAACTATGATACTATCTAGGATATGTCTCCCTGGAATGAATCCACTTTGCGCTGAATCAATCAAGGCTAAAAGAAAACATTTTAATCTATTAACAAGGATATTTATCAAAATTTTCTAAATAGTGTTACATAAGCTAATGGGTCTAAAGGCACTAAAGTCCTTTGCACCAATAATCTTGGGGATCGAAGTTAAAAAAGTAGAATTTACTCTAAATAAGATATGATTGATGGTTTGGACCTCCTAAAGGGCATCAACAATATTCTTCCCCACAATATGCCAATACTTCTAGAAAAATAGGGGGAAACCATCTGAACCTAGAGCCTTCATTCCTTCCATCACAAGTATAGCAGCTATGACTTCCTCATCGCTAAAGAGAGAGACAAGGACTTGGTTCATATCAATTGTGATAAGGCTAGGAATACTACCAAGTAACTTATTTTAGGCTTCTTCATTACAAACCTCTTATACCTCAATGAGATTTTTAAAAAAATCCATAGCCTTAGCTCTTATATCCTTAATGTGAGTAGCATTGGATCCATCAACTTTTCAAATTTCTCTAATCCTATTGGTGCTTTTGTGCTTCAAGGCTGTGATGTGAAAAAACTTGGACTTTTATCTCCCTACTTTAGCCAAAACATATTGGATTTTTGTTTCCACAAAATTTCCTCCTTGGCAATAGTGTTATTAAATTCGGCCAACACCTCATTTTCTTTGTATTTGATATCTTGAGATTGATTTCCAAGTTCTATCTCAGATTCAATAGTTTTTAGTTGACTTTTTAGGTCTTTCTTTTTTTGAAATTTTTTTCCCAAAACCCTTTTATTTCACTCTTTAAGGCCGCTTTTAACAACTCTAAGCTTCACCACAATTTTGGAAAGGTTGGAGCCTTGAACTCTTGTCGACCACTAGTTTTTTATTTCAGCTTCCAACTGAGGATGAAGGCACCATATTACCTCAAACCTAAATGGCCCGGGGAATCTGGTTTCTTCTTGGTTCACTTCAAAACATAAGGGGTTATGGTCAAAGCCAATTCTAGGAAGAGAACAAAGAGATATATTATCAAATAATGGAAGGCACTCCTTGGAGACAAGAACCCTATCCAACCTAATTTGGATGAGTTGGTTATCCACTCTCTTATTGATCCAAGTATACCTTTAACCCTTCAAATCAAAATCCATTAGCTCATTGCCATTCATAAAATGTATAAAATATTCCTTACTTTTTCAAGATTAGGGAGTTCCATCTTTTTTTATCCAAAAAAATAAAGGGGAATTAAAATCCCCTACTAGGCACTAGGCTTCTTGAGAAAAAATCCTTCTCATAGAACTCAAAGTTTAAAAGGAATGATAATTGGGTCATTCCAAGCTGCAAGGATCTCAAGTGTTAACAGAACATCACATTCAACCAAAACAAGAATCTGAAAGCAAATTAACAACATAATCTTACAAATAGATATGCAAAACAAAGAGCAACAATATCATATATTATATCTAAAAAATGAACACTAAGTACAATGAAGGTACCTTGCTTATATAGGCAAGGATGATCAACCATATCCGTAGGATCAAGCTAAGGATAAATATCCACCGTACAAAAGGAATAAATGATATGGTCCATAGATATATAATCGCTATGGGGAGAAATAATCTCAACCCTCCAAATATACCTAAAAATATCCCCATAACTCCTAGGAATAGTCAAACCTAAAAATATCCCCATAATATCTAAGAAATAAATATGTAACATATCATAATATTAGGTCCGAGGTGTAGACCAATTGGTTCATCCAAACCCCATAAGGGGGCGGAGATCCAAGGTTTAAATCTTGGGCCTCGCTATACTGAATGCTTGTCCCTTTCCTAGTGATTTTAGCGACATAAAAGGTTTAAAATGATTGTGTCATGGTGGTTATAGGGGCGGACTACATGAAGATCTATGTGGTGGCTTTCAGGGCGGATAACACAGAATACTATGGTGACCATAAAAGTTTGATAGCCTACCCGAATTCGTGGCGGCTACTGATTCCACCATGTAAATACAAAAAAAATAAACATCTCATAATATCTAAATAAGATAAATGAAATATCCATACATAAGTGGGTGGGGAAAATACATGGAATAAATAAGAAAATAAATTATCTAGGTGAACATGATCTAAGGTAAACAACCTACTCTAATAGATTTTTCCACAACAATTTTATACTAGGCCCAAATTTTGGCACATATATGTTAGTCATAACCCACCTTTTATTACTTTCTTTGTTGCATAAGAGAATATTAATAATCCTATATGAGGAAGAAATTATAGAGCCCTCAAAATTGTTGGCATCCTAGAGATAAAGGAGTCCCCCAAAGGAACCATTGGTTGGGCTTGCAACAAAATGGGATTCTTTCCAAATTCTTCTTCTAACGACTTCTATATCATGATCATCCAACTTGGTTTCTTGCAAGAAAAAAATATTAGGTAGAATTTATTTTTGTATGGAAGTGAGCACCCATTGTTTAGAAATACCATTCAGACCCCTAAAATTCCAAGAGAGGCACTTCATTTACGAGATTTGTAATTAGATTTATTTCCCCTAGACATCCCATGGTTACTCTAGTAGAAAGATTCTAGATTTAATTATCTTACTCCTACAACCTTCCCTTTTTCAAGTTTGAGTAGAGCTTGAGATCCATTCGTGATATCAGAATCCATTTCCCTCTTCCCCATAAAATTTTTAAGGAGTTTTCCTAACTTCTTATCAACATCCACATCCACATTGCCCTTCCTTTATCTATAGGTTTTAGGACCTAGAAAACCTTTCTCCAAATAGGTCTTTGGGAAGCTAATCATATACCCTACCTTAGGGGTCACCAACTAAATTATAGGCTCCTCAAGAGTAGAACCAGTACAAATACCATCAAAGAAATTATTAAGAAGAGCCTTAGAAACAATGGTTTAAAAAATGATATCCAACTAACATACCTCAGTAACACCAAGCTTCGAGGCTATGTTATTCTCCTTAGATGCCTTCTCAATAACCACTAGGTTGGCTAGGGTCAATTATGAGGGTTACAAAATCTCCTTTGCTAGAGCCTTTAGCTTTTGAACCTCATACATCTAGGGTTGAACTTCTCCTTCCCCCACATTTAAGGAATTATCACCCAATTACTTCGAGGGAACTTGGCCCAAGTTCTCCTTTTGGATCCATTCCATTATTACATGTTTCTTTTCCTTCTCTATTTGTGTCTTGAGGGGACATTGGTTCACTTGGTGACCCAATTTTCCATATCCAGAGCACCAATCCGGTCTATTTCATAAACAATGGGTTTGTTCCAAGTACCCATGAATGATATAAGCTTGATAGAAGAGGGAATATTTGCCTTTGAATCTACCATGACATACATTCTTGCATACACCATTCTTGATTTAGCTATATTTATTGAATCGATAATAAGAAGATCCCCATATCCTTGGCCACACCTCTCAACACATCTTCATGCCAAATATAGTAAGGAAGGGTAGGGAGACAAACCCATAGAGGCACAAAGTTAACCCTTTGCGTATGAGGATTGAAATCAGGTTCCAACTTCCATAAAAATAGACCTCTTTTTCCATAGAACCAGGGGCCTCTCCTAGAATACGATTTGCATCTTCCATGTAGTTTAATATGATATAAAAAATTCTTTAGGGGCCATTACAATTTACATGGAGCCCAAAGATTTCTACTTCGCTAGCGCTCATCTTTGAATTGAATCTAGGTTTGGCCTTGCCTCATGGAAATTTTCCACAAGGTCACAATCACCATCATCCATGGTGAACTTAACCAATTCACTTGGGATGCTAATGGTATTTTCCATAGGGGATATATTGTAAATAAGTTTTGAGAAGGTCTTCATTGCACGTTTAGAAATCACTGTAGCATATGAAATATAAAGGTTTGAGTTTAAAGGGAAAACTATAGGTCATGAGAAAGGGACCCAACCTCCAACTTACTATTTGATTTTCCATGACTTACCAAAGGACCCGTGAAGCCAATATCAAGACCTCCTATAGACATACCATCAAGCCAACCCATAACTACCATATTTGCATCCAATACAACCACCACCTCCACATATTTTAAGATCTCCCATCGCCCTTTCGCAAACCCATGTAAACTAGATTCATATTATCCCACTCCCATCCTTTCCCACCCTGATCACCACCAATGAATACCATCAAAATATTTTGTGCACTAGCAGCTCATCAGGGTTGGAAACTTCATCATATGGATGTAAAAAGTGCCTTCCTTAATGGCTAATTAGAAGAAGTATACATGTCACAACCATAAGGATTCATCATCAAGGGACAGGAAAATAAGGTATGCAAATTGAATAAATATTTGTATGGTTTAAAACAAGCTTCTAGAGCATGGAATATAAAGATCACCAATCATTTATTATAACATAAATTCAAAAGAAGTACATCAGATCCCAATTTATATACCAAGAAGGTTGGAAATGATATATTTATTCTCATAGTATATGTAGATGATATAGTAATTAATGGAAGTCATAAAAAAATAATAAGTGATATCAAAGGGGATCTAGAAAAAGCATTTGAAATGACTGATCTAGGTCTAATGAACTATTGTCTTGATCTAGAGATTCATCAAGGAAAGAACAAAATAACTATTACTCAATCAAAGTATGAAGAAGCCCTGCTTGAAAAGTATAGAATGAAAGAATGTAATACTAAAGATACACCAATGGAACAAGGGATTCAATTGTCCCAAAAATATGAAACACCATTGATATCAATAACTATGTATCACCAGTTAATTGGAAGTATTATATACTTAAAAAATAGTGCACCAGACAACATTTGTAGTAAATTATCTTTCACAATTCATGCAAGAACCAAGAGAGAGTCATTGGAAAGATACAAAAAGAATATTACAATTTGTAAAAAGGACTTTAGATTATGGACTAACCTATATAAGAAATTTCAAAGATTTTTGCCTTTAGGGATATTCAGATTCATATTATGCAAGATCAATCAATGATATAAATTCTACCTCAAGATATATCTTCTATCTTAGGTCAGGACCCATATCTTAGCATAGTAAGAAACAACATACATTGGCACAATCATCAAATGAAGTAGAATATCAAGTAGTAAGAGACACAACCCATGAGGCTTTATAGTTACAATACATATTATCAAATATGGAGATCAGATGAACCCCAACAATGATATTTTATGACAATCAAGGAGCACTCAATATGATCAAAAATCCAATTATACATGAAAGAACCAAACACATTGAAGCTTAATGAGATTTAATTAGAGAATATATTTAGAACCGTCATATCATCCTCAAGCATGTCTCTACAAAAGATCAGCTAGCACAAAAGCACTTGGAAAAAATAAATTTCAAACATTCAGAGATCATCTATGCAATTCAAGAGAACTTCATACTAGATAATGTAATACAGGGGGGTGTTAGAATATATTACATTATTTGGTTATGTGATGTATAGGAGATTACTTTAGGGGAAAGTTATCTAGTTACTTAAAGCAATGTAATAAATGCACAAGTGTCAATGTGCATGTTGTAATATGCAAGGTGTCCCTTTGTACAACTAGGTAGAGTGTTGGCCAAGGAATCTATATTCCTATATAAAGGGTCTCATAGTTCCATTCAGGTTGTATCACTCTTTTTCATAATAAGAAGTTGTATAGCTATCTTTCTCTTCTTCCTCTCTTTCTCTTGATATGATGGAATGCTGCTAAAACCATCAACCTCAACCTTTCCATTAAATTTAGATATGTGGAAATTATTTATGTCTTTATCTAGTTCTATCTCCATATATCTTCCTGTTGTTTATTAGTAGGATCATTTGCTTGTCTAACCTCAAAATATTAGAGTTAGAGTATATTACATCATTTGGGTCATGTAAATGTACCACCTTAGGTACATAGTTAGGATATGATATTAATTTAGGGGGAAGTTATCTAGTTACTTCATGCAATATAATAAATGTAAAAGTGGTAATGTGCAATTTGCAATGTGCAAGGTGTTCCCTTGTACAACTAGGTAGAGTGTTGGCCAAGGAATCTATCTTCCTATATAAAGATCCTGATAGTGGTAGATTATATGATCAAGGAGATAGGAAGTCAAGTTCTCATCTAGTGTAGTGTAGTAGATAGTGGTGCTCCCATATGGAGTACCATGTAGCTCTTTAGCTCATAGTAATGGAGTGCCTATTTCCTCCATACTACATTGTAATTTTATCATTTCTATTTATAGCATATTTTAGTCATATTATTATTTCACTTTATTTCATATTTCATGTATTTCATTAGGATCTATGTTAGATCTCCATAAAATACATCCTCAAAAGCTAAAAGTGGTATCAAATCCATGATGCTTTGAGATAGGAGGACCTACATCCATCACAAAAGAATTCTAGTAGGTGAAGTGGAATAGGAAGAGTCACCATTACTACCGTTGGCCTACATATTTGCAATTACATGCAAAAGCTACCATTAGGATTACTTGATAGAAATAAATCATAGTAGTCAATAATATTAGAAAAATGAAGACTGAAATAAATCTCAGTTGTAGAAAACCTAGATTATATTTGGCTAGAGTATTTCCACAGAGTTGTAGAAAAACTCGTGAAGAATAGGACTCAACATTCAAGCCACTAGTTTGATAAATCAACTAGTGAAGACTATTATCTCTAGAATTACAAATTATTCTGTTTTAATTTCTAAAAATTTGTTGCAAGAAAAGGAGATTCAAGAAAAATTTAGGAATATTTCTATAAGAGTTAGGAAGAACATCTTCAAGAATCATTCTAGCACTTGCAGCAACAAGGTAGAAGACTAAATATTTCAAAAACCTCGAGAAAGGTTCCATTACAAGAGATGCAATCCTACAAATTGTAGAGGTAAAGAAAAGGCCCTAGTAACCTTATAGTAGACTCAAGGAAGAAGACTCTAGAAGCTAAGTCAAGGAGGAGAGAGAAGATTTGTGATCTCCATTCAAGATCAATACTTGCAAAGTGCAGAATAAGAATAGGCCGAGAAGCCTAGAAAAAGAAAAATACCATAGAAGCCTTAATCCTAAAGAAATAATTCAGAGAAGATATCTTGATTTAGAAGATAGATTACCAAATTCTGAAGAAAAATCTAGAAAGAAGATCTTGAAGACTCCTAAGAACAGTCCAAGAAATAGGAGATTGATTATCTTCTTTACTAATTAAATACTTCTTTTAGAAGAAGCTGAAGAGATTCTAAGTAGATCTCACTGAAGAACTTCCATTTCAAGAAGAAAGAGAAAGGACCAACAAAGTCCTATTCCAAAATATAGAAGCAGTAGAATCAGATATCTAAGAGGAATATCTCATCACCAACACTTCTAGAAGTAAAAGGTTGAAGAAATGGTATCAAGCGAAAGACCAGAGAAGTTGTAAGACTTTGGAGAGATCTTAAGGAGGAAAAAGAAGAAGGTTTGGAAAGCCTTGTTGCAGATATCGCATAAGAATCATAAAATGATTTCCCAGGAGAACTCATTAGAGAATTCCACTACCAAAGAAAGTTTCCTAATAGTGAAGGACTTGGAACAATTATCGCCATCCGACAACAAGCCCAAAAGAAGAAGAATTTGGCAAGAAGTGCCAAATTCAAGAAGAAGAATTTGGCAAGGAGTTCCAAATCCCATAAGAAGAATTTGGCAAGGAGTGCCAAATACCAGAAAAAAATTTGGTAAGGAGTGCCAAATCATAAAAAAATAATCCAGTGAAGACCTCAAGAAAATCATAATCTTGAGAAGAAGAAGATCCTCTTTGAAGTCAAAATTCGACAAGAAGCTTGAAGGAGGATTTATATAGAATAAAACTACCAAATCCATAATATTTGGATATTTTCTCTCATAGCAAGAAGGTGCAATTCAGAGAAAAAAGTTCTTTGAATCTATAGTAGAAAGAAAAATATCACTAGAAGGATTAAACCACCAAATCCAAGGTGATGCGTAGTCGTTATACCATCATTAATTCTCAAAGAATATGTCAATCCAGGGCAGTGTACAAGGCTATCTGCGAAGAAGAAGTGAAACAGCTATAACTTAGGTCAATCTAGGGCAACAAGTCTTTATTGGTGGAACCGGTTTTGTGGGGGGTTTTGGAGCATTCCTATCTCTAAATTGCATGAATTAAATCTTAATCTAAGTTGCAGAATTGGAAACTAATCATTAACTACATAAATGAAGTCCTAATTACAATTGCAGAATGAGACCTAATTATACTGTAGAATTAACAGTTGTAGAATTGAAAGTCTGATCCTAATTGCAAAAAGGAAATCTAATTACTTTTGCAGTAAAGAAAGTCTAGATCTAATGTGGAAATAAAAACTATCAAAATTCTGTAACAGAAGGTTGTCAATCCTCTGTTCATATTTTGACAGCAAAACATAAAAATGCAGGAAATTGCTGAAAAACAGTAAATTCTAGAAATAACAGTTCTAAAAATAAAGTGAAAGCTTGGCTGAAAGTAAGATTGCAACTAAAACATTAAGCACAAGATTTATTTTAACATGAATGAACTAATACTGCAAATATTGTCAACTTATTCACAAGCAATTTACATAACAAGTTCTCGCAACTCATTCTCACTGCAAAGAAAATCATAATAAAAACCTGTTCCGTTAGTCCTCCTCCTAGGTCTGGAAGTGGCCAGCCTCTTTGTCCGTAAGAAGGTGTAAGTCTCTCTCTTTCTCTAAATCTTAATCACACTCATTTACAAGTAAATTGAAATAGAACTGGTGCACTTTATTGATCAAAAGACATGATTACAAGAATTTCATTAAAAATCATTATAGGATCAGTAATAGTCAATTTCTAGTTATACTCTGTATTTTCTGCTAGCTTTCTCTATATTCTATCTTCTGCTACTTCTCTACCCCCTCTCTATAGCTCAACCTGAATGGGAGCAATATTTATAGCTATCCTATGATCTGATTACAAACAAAGAATATCTCAAAAGATCTAATCCTAAAATGCTGCAACAAATTCTGGTTTTATCCTAGAAGAGGACTAAAACCTGATCTTTCCCTTAATGATGGATTTGGTCTGCAATGACGGCAAAAATAGATGGCAGATATTTCTCTTTACTTTTTCCAACCTTTATTTCCCTTTTTTCGTCTTCAAAAATCGGTCAAAAAGGTCAAAATCACATTCTGTTCTTCATTCCGAAGATAAGTGGCTTCATTCCGAAGACAGTGCAATTTTCATTCCGAAGATCGCTCATTCCGAAGATACTGCATGCTTCATTCCGAAGATCCGCTCATTTCGAAGACGCTGCATTCTTCATTCCGAAGATCCGCTCATTCCGAAGATGCCGTGTTTCTTCATTCCGAAGATATCTGTTCATTCCGAAGATGCTTCTAATGAACAAATGTATGCTTTCCTTTGATTTCTTCTGCATCTCTCAGGTGGGTTATCTCTTAAGATCAAATTCTAATGGTCTCCATTCCTTTCCTCATGTGAATTCCATGCCTTGCTATTTATGGACAACTGGCTGGAATTTATATGGGAAAGACCAGTTTTTGCTGCACAGCAACAGTTTGCTTGCACTGTTGCCAGATTTAGGTGAAGTAAATGCTTGAAACAAATCAAAATATGATTAGTGAAATGCTGCTATTATTCTAAGCATATCTCATTGTAGCAAATCATAACAAAAAGAACACAAAACTATGCAAAAAGCTGTAAAATCAGCATATAATATCTCAAATACATTGATCATGCAAAATGGTTAATATACAGCATATTAAATCAACTTAACTAACATATCAGATAAAACATAAGAGTTTATAGGCATTTTTAGTGTACAAAACATGTTATGATTGAGGCATTTCCAGGCCTCATCATTTTCCCCCAACTTATATTGATGCATGCCCTCATGCATTCTGTTGGGCTATGGAATCACAGATGTCCATGTTCAGATTCCATGACCTGTAGAATAACTTCTTGCCTATGTAATATCCTCTGTTTTCCTGAATGTTTCTAAGCCAATCTTCAAATTGTTCATCAGGCTGTTCATCTTCTTCAAAGTAAAATGGAACTGGAGTAATGATGGTTGGAGGCCTGAACCTGAGACCTATCCAGTTATGCTGCATGACCTGGATCAGTTGGACTACACCTTCTGCTCTTCTTCTGGACCACTCTAGATTGATGGGGGAGATAGGTTCTCTTTTTCTTAAAGACATGGAAAGTTCATTCCATCTGTCTCTGCATACTGACAATGCTGGAAAGAAATTGTGATCACAAAAATTGTTAAATCTGGTCACACAGTCCCTCAAATTGTTCAAGTACATTCTCTTAATATCATCCCTGTTCATCATTGAAAAGTGCTGCTGAGTGATATTTAGGTGATTTGGCTGGATTGCTCTGACTAACAACTCAGCCCTTGTTTCAATCACTTTATTCTGCCTTTTCTCATGATCCCAATAAAGCTGATTTTGCAAGGTAGACATAAATGCTCTCAACTGAACATCTCCAATGTAGATTTGAGGATGAGAGTCAACTTCCTCTGGAATGAAGAAACTATGCAAAAATAGTTCACACAGGAGATTTTTCTGTTCAAAGGGACTATCAAAATATGCCTCCAAAAAATCTTCAATAGTGTCCAATTTGTATGGAAGGTTTGAAGTAATCCTCATGACCTGCCATCTAAGGTATTTTTCCTTCAAAATAAGGCTGTAAAATTTGGCTGGCCGTCTAAATTGGACTAAAAACTCAACAATTTGGCACAGGTCAAATACCTTTTCTTTCACTGCCTGAATTTCTGTGTCCTTGGCTTCTAGCTGTTTTGCTTCCAGCTTTGAATTTTTTAGTTTTATTGGCAAGCTGTTCATATCTAATCATCCAGCTAGCTATGTCTGCATTGTACTGCTCTAAGGACACAGTATTAGGTGGTCTTACTACAGGGGGATCCTAGGCACCAGATTTGTCTGAACTCCTTTTTCTACCACTTCCATTGGCTGTTCATCTGTCAATATCTCTACTTGCACCCCTTATTTGCTATTTCTATGGGGTTATCATCAAATAGTATTTCTACTTGTACCCCCTTATCTGCTGTTTCTATTGGAAGTGTAACAAGTTGAAATGCAGGGACCTCAGTAGGAGTACTTACTTGAACTTTTTCTTGCTGTTGGGACTGTTCTTGTGCTGGTGGCTCATTTTCAGCATCCTCTGCAATATTCCTCACCATTTTTGAAGCATCTTCAGAACAAGAAGGCACTGCTTCAGAATGAATAGGCACTTCTTCAGAATGAAGGAGTGCTGTTTCAGGATGAACTTCTATGTCTGCCTCAACAGAATCATCTGCTCTTGATAAACCCAGAAGCAATTGAGCCAAATTATCTTCATCATGGAACACAGCTGGCTGCTTTTCAGATTGTGCCAACAACTTTTTTAGTTCTGCCACTTCCTGCTGGAGTTCTGCAATTTTTCTTTCTTGCATCTCAATGATGCTTTCTTTCTCTGTGATCCATCTGGTCTGTGTCTTGACAACACTCCTTGCTGCCCTCAGCTGCTCAGTGATGTCTTCCACTTCTATTTCTGCTTCAGAAGCCGATGCAGACAAATCAGTTGCAGTTGGCTGTTCAACCAAATTTTCCTCTTCTACTGCAACATTCTGTTCTTGTTCAGGAGGCTCTGTGAGACTGTCTACAAGGACATCCACCATATCTGTAGCCTGTTGAATTGTAGCCTCTTCCAAACCAACTTGCTCAGTTTCTGCTTCAGCTATCTGTTCAGGGAATTCTGGAAAATTGTCAGATGCTGGTTGTATCTCTGTGACATCTGGGCTACCTGGTCTATCTTCTTCCTCCATGACCTGTTCTACAGTCTCTTTCAAATGGATTCTTGTAGACCTCCTAGTTCCAGATGCAAACTTCTTCTTTTTGCTCTATTTTCTTGGTGACAGCAGGGGTCATGGGGTCAGTTTTTGATGCCTCTGGTTTCCCCTTGTTTCACTTCTCTGTCTCCGACAAGTCTGCCTTCAAAAACCGAACTCTCTTTTGTTTTTCTCTCTCTCGCTAGTTCCGTATCCTCTTTCTTTTGTCTCTTAGCCTCGTGAAGTTGAAGGCTCTGGAGCAAGTTCGTGGAATACTTCAGGGCATCTTCCTGCCTCTTCTGTAGCAACCTCTGCAACATTTTCTGCAGCAACTTCTGCAATATTTTTTGTAGCAACTGTTTCCTCTTCTGCAGCAACATCAGCAGTATTTGACTCCTCTTCTTCTTCACTTTCATCCCCAAAAATGACATCATTTAAATTAGAGTAAAACCTGTCAAAACTCCTAGGGTTTCCTCTGAAATGATGTTGGCAAATTAATTTGATAAGGCCATGATGGCGAAGGCTTCCTTTACCCTCCTGATATCTTTTTGCCATGTTCTTTAACTCTTGGTACAAATATAGGGGAAGATTAACCCTAACTTCTGGTTGTTGTCTACCATGTCTGAGATGGTTTAAAATTCGTAGATGATGCCCTGATAACAAAGACAATACCGCCCTTCACAGGTCAAAAACTTAATCACCCGTGGCTACTTCATCCTAGTGGTTCTTGCAAGCTTAGCCCTTTTAACCCCTTGCATGTGTTGTTATGGGTTAAATATTCAGGTTCTCTATCATTCTCTTCTACAAACTGATTAACTACATTTGCCAATGTGTTCTTGCCAGATCTAGTAATTGAAATTCCCTCTAATGGCAGCTCTGTAATTTGACTTAAAATTTTAGGGCTTACCTCAATAGACATGCCGTTGACATGTGCTCGGTTGTTTCTGAACGTGTGGGCAAACATGCCAGCTAAATCTTCTGAAGACCCATTGAATTTGTCCAGAAATGTCATAAACCCTCCGTCTTCAAAAATCTGCACAACTACCAGATTTTCTCGGAGGAAATTGGTATCTGCAGGTTCTGTTCTGATCTTGCATCCCATTTTTCTCTGTTTAAAACTTGTACACTGCGGCTGCTGTCCTACTGCAGGATTTTCTGGCTGTTTCCTGTTGCTAATTTGCAGAGTTTAGAACCTTCGCTGCCCTGTTTCTCCTTCTTCTTCGTCTTCTTCGGAATGAGCCGTATTCTGTGCACTGTACCTCGCAACACGTCTTCGAAAAGAAGGATGGCACACATATCTACTTCTGCACTGTACACCTGTTCGTTGATAATTGCATGGATGTCCTTGCCGTCAGATCCACGTCATCAGTTTTGCAGATTCTCACGTGCATGTTAATTGACATTAAAAATTGGTGGCATATGGTTGCAGATTCTCCGTATTTCCAATGAGTGCAAAAATAGACCATGTGCTGATTGACACGTGTCCCTTCTTCGCATGCAACTAAGAAAAAATCTTAATTTTGTCGTATCTTATTTTCTTGGACGCCACGTGGAAATGCTCTTTCCAAAAATGCAAACAAAATTTCATTCCGAAGATTATGACCTCATTCCGAAGACAAGTCTTCATTCCGAAGACAAATCCTCTTTGCAGAATTTTCATTCCGAAGATAGATCTTCATTCCGAAGATCAATCCTCATTCCGAAGATTAATCCTCATTCCGAAGATCAAGTCATGTGAAAGTAAATCGTCATTCCGAAGACAGACCTTCATTCCGAAGATAGATCTTCATTCCGAAGACAAATCTTCATTCCGAAGATGATGCAGCAAATCGTCATTCTGAAGACCAAGTTTCATTCTGAAGACAAATTGTCATTCCGAAGACAAAGTTTCTTTCTGAAGATAAAGTGCAACATTCATTTTGCTGTCATTCTGAAGACAATTTCATTCCGAAGATAATACAACAAGTATTGTTTTTGGCATTCTTGTTCCGAAGATTAGGCAGAAATCAATATTATCATTCTTAAAACATGTTTTTAAGTATGCCAACTCTTATGAATACCTTTTATGCTAATGGTTAATTGTCACATACTATATACCAATCATTTTACAATGAAGAAATGTAAGAAATATATACCTGATAAAAACAGTTAATGCCACTTTGAAGAATGACTCGCTTTTGTTGATATTCTGCTGAGATTTTCTGCAACATTTCAAAACAAGTGCACTAGGTGAATTTGTACAATGATGATTCAAAAATTTCTCAAGGTTATGCATGCCATAAAACTGGTTTTCATGCATACCAACCCAGTAGTGCCTTAAAAAGGTTTTCACTGCTGAGTTATTCATTTTTCTCTTTTTTTTTTTTTTTTGATTTTCCCCATTTTTTTTATTTTTACCTCTCCTTTTCTCTTTTTTTTTTTCTTGATCCTGACTATGCCCATGAAGGAATTTCATGATTTCCCCTGAAACCATGCCCATGAAGGAATTCATACTCAGAATTTATTCATCTTTTTGTTTTCTATTTTTCTGATTTTTTTGTATTTTCTATTTTCTTGAAATCCACTGATCATGTTGATTGTTTTGAAGTGGAAGAAGGATTCTCTTCCACCTGCTGTGTATCCAAACTATCAAGTTGCTGCAAGAATTCTTCTTTAGTCAGAGGTGTATGGTATACCCTGAGGCGATGTCCATTCACTACCAACTTTCTTCGTGACCCATCAATGGGGGATAAACGAGCTGCTCCATTGTTGAATACCTCTTCAATCCAGAGAAGGTCCCAACCATCTAGTTCTCGCTTTTCCAGGGAAGTCCTCATATTGAGAATCGAATAAGAAAGCCCAATCTCCTTGTTGGAGTTTCCTCTCGCCGAATGTGACTGTCATGCCACAGCCTTCCTCTCGCTCCCGAATTACCTCAGTTTGGTGCAGAGCATCCAATCTAAGTTCATCCAATGCATTCAACTACAGAATCCTGTCTATCTGTGCCTGCGACAAGTCAATTCCAATTTCCAATGCTGTGCGCAATGTTAGTAGCTCAAATTCAATAGGTAAGAGAGGCTTTTTACCAAAGACTAGTTCATAAGGTGTGAATCAAGTAGTGGACTTCCAAGTAGTATTGTAGGCCCAAACTCGCTTCTGTAGTTTGTCTAGCCAATTTTTCCTATGAAAAGCTACTATTTTTGTCAAGATGCGTTCTAGTTCTCTGTTTGTTACTTCAACCCGGCCATTTGCTTGTGGGTGGTAAGGTGATGATTTCCTATGTTTGATTTCATACAATTCTGTAAATACTTTTATGACTTTGGATGCAAATTGGGGTCCTTGGTTCGTGGTGATAGACCGTGGAGCTCCAAATCTCTGAAAAATCTGAGTATACAAGAAATCAGCGACCTTCTCTTCACGAGCATGTTTGAAAGCACGCACCTCTACCCACTTTGTCAAGTAATCACTGCATACTAGAATATGCACCTTTCCTTGAGAAGGTGGATCAATAGGTCCTACAAAATCAAGCTCCCATCTCTCAAATGGTTCTAAAACCATTTGAGGCTGCAGTGGCATCTCATTTGTATGAGTGGGTTTCCCCATTCTTTGGCATGCATCACAATGCCTGATGTACTTTTTCACATCCTTGTGAAGAGATGGCCAATAATATCCTATCCCTAAGATTTTTCTAACTGTGCTTTTTACGAAATAGTGTCCACCCGAGGGTTCATCATGACAAGCTCTAAGGATATCATACACTTCATCCTTTCGGATGCACCTACGTAACACATGGTCAGGACCGCACTTAAAAAGCATACCCTTAATCCACTCAAAAGAAGAACTCTGTTTGATCAATTGTTTTTTCTGTTTTGAGGTGAAATGTGGAGGAACTTTCCCTGTGGCCAAATAATTGGCTATATCTGCAAACCAAGGTGATTGAACTGATATAGCAAATAGTTTTTCATCAGGAAAAGTGTCATCAACTAATTCCCCTTCATCTGTGTTCTCGCAACCTCGGACAAAAAATCTGCTACAACATTAGCTTTTCCCCGGTTTGTTGATTATGGTAATATCAAATTCTTGCAAGCAATAAGCAACCAACGAATAATTCTTGCACTTACCATAGGTTTATTCATCAAATACTTAATGGTCGTATGATCTCGTGTGAATAAATATTTGATAACCCGTGATATAATGCCCGAATTTGTTGATGGCATAAATCACCGCTAGGAATTCTTTCTCGCTTGTTGTATAATTTTTCTCTTGCTCCTGTCAAGTTTTTGCTAATGTTGTAGATGGTATAATGTTCACCATTATCAATTTGTCCTAATGCTGCTCCAATTGCTGTATTGGAGGCATCAGTTTGAATGTGAAATGGTAATGTCCAATTAGGTCCTCTAAGCACAGGTGGAGTTATCAATTTCTCTTTCGTAGCTTCAAATGCTTCCTGACACTTTGCAGTCCAGGAGAATTCGTAATCTTTAGTCAATAAGGCAAACATAGGACTCGGCTATTGTACTAAAGTTGGGAATAAACCTGCGGTAAAAACCAATGTGTCCTAGGAAACTTCTGACATTAGTCTGAGTTTTAGGAGGAAGGAGGTTCTTGATAATTTCAACTTTCTTTGGATCAACTTGGATCCCTTCAGGAGAGATGTGATGACCAAGAACTATCCCTTCCTTCATCATCATGAAGCATTTATCCTGGATTTAAGGATAAGTGGTATGTTTCACAAAGTGTTAAGACTTTGTCAAGATTTTCCAATGTAAAATCAAAAGTTTGTCCACATACCGTGAAATCATCCATGTAAATTTCAACACTTTTGGTGGTCAGATCAGCAAAAATTGCTAGGACTGCTCACTGAAAAGTTGTCAGGGCATTACACAAACCAAAAGGTAAAACCCTATAGGCAAATGTTCCCCATGGACATGTAAAAGTTGTCTTTTCTTGATCTTCAAGTGCAATCTGAATTTGATTATACCCACTGAATCCATCAAGAAAACAAAAGTATCTTTTTCCAAAGAAGAGTATCTAACACTTGATCTATGAAAGGTAATGGAAAATGGTCTTTGTATGTCACCTTATTCAATTCTCCGTAATCTACACATACTCTCATTTTTCCATTTTTCTTAGGAACTATTACCAATGGAGAAACCCATTGACTATCGTAAATTGGGTAAATGAATCCTACTTCCAGGAGTTTTTCAATTTCTTCCTTCACAATATCTCTTAAGGCAGGATTCAATCTTCTTTGAAATTGTCTGACTGGCTTGACTTCTTCGGTATAGATCTTATGGGTACATATATCAGGATGAACTCCTGACATATCTTTGTAGTTCCAAGCAAAAGCATGAACATGCTTCTGCAAAACAACTATCAATTTTTCTTCCTCTTCCCTAGTAAGCTGGTTGTAGATATTCAAAAATTTGCCTGGTCGGACTTCTATTTGTTTTGTATTTAGAAGGACCGAATTCACTCCTTCATACTTGGTGATTAAGGGATTAAGAGGACATTGTCGTGATTGGAGAAACGAAGCAGCTTCTGTTTCATTGCTGCTTGAGGGAAGCATTTCTTGTATGGAATAATGAGAAGGAAAAATCAGATGATGGTGCCATCCATGTGATAGTGAAATAGAGTTTCCTTGTGATAGCACAGATGATTCATCTTCAGATTTTTGATTCTCCTCATTACTTATCAATTGTTGGATATTTGTTGCTTCCCCTTCTAAACCTTGTTCATGCAGAACATTCATCAGGATTGTTTCATTTTCTAAGTTTTCTGTGTCACTGAGGTCTTCTGTGTGTTCTCTTACTACTAAGGTAGCTAGTGTAGAAATGACCTCTTTCGGTTCTTCATCTGAGTCAGAAAACCATAACTGGCCTAAAAATTTGCTAGATGGTTTTGCAGGAGGATATAAAGAAATTTGTTTCAGCTCAATACCATTTGAAATAGTCATATTTCCAGATCTGCAGTCTATGAAGGCTGCTGCAGCTTGCAAGCCAAGGTCTTCCCAAAATAATGGGATATCCATGTGCTGAATTTCTTGGCAGTAAAACCAAAAAATCTGCAGGGAATTCCCAAGAAGAAACTTCTATAGGGACATCTTCAATGATTCCTTCAGTGTTTTGCAACCGACCTATCACCCATTTCTAAAACTCGTAAATGTGGGGCCGAGATGTTTGAGCTGTAATTGTTCCATTGTATCTTTAGTCATGACATTTATTGCAGCTCCTAGATCCACTAAAACATTTGATATTGGTATTGAACCTATGGTGACTGTGATAACTGGGCTTCCCGGGTCACTATACTTTGGAGGTAGTAGTTTTCCGTATAAGAGATCAGCCTATCTTCCCTTCAACCCGCATAGCCTTGGGGAATGCTTTCTTCTTTCTTCTCGCTCTTTTAATGCACAAATTTTGGATAAGATCATTGATTTCTGGTATTTCCTTAATGGCTTGCAATAAGGGTAATGAGATAGTCAACTTTTTGAGTTCTTTGACCAATTTCGACTCAAAAATTTTTGGTATTACATTAAGTCTTTCATGATATGGAACTATCCTTGGTAATTGTTCTGCTTGTGTCTCTTTTTCTATTGTTGGATCCAATTTTTCTGTTTCTTTTGTTGGTTGAATTCTCTCTGATTCTGATGATTCTTGCTCTTCATTATCTTTGGTTTCCATTAAAACTGGTTCAGGTACAACTTTTCCTGAACGGAGTTGAATATCACTACAATCAAGAACATTAATTTCAATATTTTCTTCAGCTTCAGCCACATAGACAGGAGGTGTCTGTCTTACACTATTGGGATTAGTGACTGGCTGAGCTGGCAATTGAGGTTGCTTCACTTGCTGTGTTTGCTATTTTTCTTGAAAATTTTGATTAGGTGCAGGCAACAAATGCTGAGTTTGACCTTGATTCCTTTGCTGCCTTGGATAGGACTGGTATTGCTGATTCCATTGTGGTTGGTTTTGCACCCAATGTGGATTAGTCTGATTTTGATTCCATGAGGGGTTGTTTTGATTCTGATTCCATGAGGGGTTGTTTTGATTCTGATTCCAGGCTGGATTACTCCAATTTGATTATGGCCATTCTTGGGAATTTGTCCATTGAGGATAATTCCAAGGACGTTGGGGTGGTTCTGATTGTCCCCAAGGCATAGTACCAGGATTATGCCCCCAATTTGTAGGAAAACGAGGGGGATTTTGATATTGAGAGAAATTCCTCCCCTGTTTTGGTCCAATATAGTTGAGTTCCTCACCTGGTTTTCTAACACAGCTTTGAGTTGTGGTAGCAGTGGCATTGATCGCTTGAATGCCTTTTTGAACAGATACTACAAATGGCTGAGATGGTTGTTTTATTCAAAGGACATTCCTGCAAAGCATGTTTACTTCTACATCTTGGGCAATAAATTGCCAAAGGTTCTGTATTTTTAGCTTTTGCAGAGATTTCCCCTAAAGTAGTGTTTAGATGCACTAGGATATCAGTTTTGAAATTTGCTAGTTCCTCTATCAGGTCCTTTACATCAGTGCCATTTGTGCGGTTTTTTCTTCTTCTCTGCTTAGTATGAGAGTAATTCCTGTAGAGATCCATAATCTCCTCATTACTGAGAGTGGTTACATCCCCTTTTCCCATTAAATCCAGAACTTCTCTCGGATTCATCTTGCAATCCTCTCAAAAAGATAGTTTTACACAATTCTGGTTCTACTAGTCCACATCTCCTTTGAACAAAGGAGAACCTATCAAGGTAATCTTCCAAGGTCTCATCATCTTCCCCGCTTGATTCTAAATAACTCATCCTTTCTATTCCTTGCACGGAAGTATTCCTGATATTTGTCTAAAAAGACAGCCTCCATTTGATCCCGTGTTCTTATGGAATTTGGCTCTAAGCTCATGAACCAGCGTAATGTCGAATCCTTGAGAGTTGAGGGAAAAACCTTAAGTTTTTTATTGTCATTTATATAATCATAAGTCTGACACACTACCTTGAATTCAAACAAAAATCGGTCAGATCTTCAGATACAACACCTCGAAAGGTGGGAAGTACTGAAGGTGAAATGGTCTTCATGGGAGAGTTTTGTGTTGGATTCAGATGAATAGGATATTCAAATGTTCTGGACGGTTGGAGCACATCCTGATCATCCCCTTCATTATGAACATAGCCATGCTGGCCATCTACATTGCCTGCCATAGTTTCTTGTTTCCTAGGAGAAGTTAAAGCTTCCCAAATTTTTCTCTCAAGAGGTCCAAGCTTTTCTGTTGATGAGTCTGATGAATTATCTTCCTTAAGATATTCTGTTGATACAATTGGTGATTTTCCTTTCTCAAAATGTTCTACCGATGGTGAGACCGGTGATTTTTCTATCGCTTTTGGTAGTTCAAACACAGGTGATTCACCCCTTAGGCGTGAAGATCTCCTTAATGGGACAAGCCAGGGATCCTTTGGGGTCTCCCTAGACTTACTCATTCATGTTTACTCCTAAATGACATAAATTAAGTCAATAGTTGTTATCTTACTCTACTGTTATATTCAGATTTTAACCTGAATGTTCACAGTTTAGTCTGATTACAGCTATTGGACTATTTGTTTTCTTCTGGCAACACTATATCCCCGACAACGGTGCCAAAATGATGCGTAGTCGTTATACCATCATTAATTCTCAAAGAATCTATCAATCCAGGGCAGTGTACAAGGCTATCTGCGAAAGAAGAAGTGAAACAACTATAACTTAGGTCAATCTAGGGCAACAAGTCTTTATTGGTGGAACCGATTTTGTGGGGGTTTTGGAGCATTCCTATCTCTAAATTGCATGAATTAAATCTTAATCTAAGTTGCAGAATTGGAAACTAATCACTAACTCAGTAAATGAAGTCCTAATTACAATTGCAGAATGAGACCTAATTATACTGCAGAATTAACAGTTGCAGAATTGAAAGTCTGATCCTAATTGCAAAAAGGAAATCTAATTACTTTTGCAGTAAAGAAAGTCTAGATCTAATGTGGAAATAAAACTATCAAAATTCTGTAATGTAAGGTTGTCAATCCTCTGTTCATATTTTGACAAAGAAAACATAAAAATGCAGGAAATTGCTGAAAAATAGTAAATTCTGGAAATAACAGTTCTAAAAATAAAGTGAAAGCTTGGCTGAAAGTAAGATTGCAACTAAAACATTAAGCACAAGATTTATTTTAACATGAATGAACTAATACTGCAAATATTGTCAACTATTCACAAGCAATTTACATAACAAGTTCTGCAACTCATTCTGTTGCAACAAAATCATAATAAAAACCTGTTCTGTTAGTCCTCCTCCTAGGTCTGGAAGTGGCCAACCTCTTTGTCCAGAAGAAGGTGTAAGTCTCTCTCTCTTTCTAAATCTTAATCACACTCATTTACAAGTAAATTGAAATAGAACTGGTGCACTTTATTGATCAAAAGACATGATTACAAGAATTCTGCTAAAAAACTGTTACAGGACTGTAACAGTCAATTTCTAGTTATACTCTGTATTTAGCTTCCTTACTCTATTTTCTATCTATCTGCTATTTCTCTACCTCCTTCTCTATAGCTCAACCTGAATGGGAGCAATATTTATAGCTATCCTATGATCTGATTACAAACAAAGAATATCTCAAAAGATCTAATCCTAAAATGCTGCAACAAATTCTGGTTTTATCCTAGAAGAGGACTAAAACCTGATCTTTCCCTTAATGATGGATTTGGTCTGCAATGACGGCAAAAATAGATGGCAGATATTTCTCTTTACTTTTTCCAACCTTTATTTCCCTTTTTTCGTCTTCAAAAATCGGTCAAAAAGGTCAAAATCACATTCTGTTCTTCATTCCGAAGATAAGTGGCTTCATTCCGAAGACAGTGCAGTTTTCATTCGAAGATCGCTCATTCCGAAGATCGCTCATTCCGAAGATACTGCATGCTTCATTCCGAAGATCCGCTCATTCCGAAGACGCTGCATTCTTCATTCCGAAGATCCGCTCATTCCGAAGATGCTGTGTTTCTTCATTCCGAAGATATCTGTTCATTCCGAAGATGCTTCGGAATGAACAAATGTGTGCTTTTCCTTTGATTTCTTCTGCATCTCTCAGGTGGGTTATCTCTTAAGATCAAATTCTAATGGTCTCCATTCTTTTCCTCATGTGAATTCCATGCCTTGCTATTTATGGACAAATCGGCTGGAATTTACATGGGAAAGACCAGCTTTTGCCGCACAAACAACAGTTTGCTTGCACTGTTGCCATATTTAGGTGAAGTAAATGCTTGAAACAAATCAAAATATGATTAGTGAAATGCTGCTATTATTCTAAGCATATCTCATTGTAGCAAATCATAACAAAAAGAACACAAAACTATGCAAAAAGTCGTAGAAATCAGCGATATAATATCTCAAATACATTGATCATGCAAAATGGTTAATATACAACATATTAAATCAACTTAACTAACATATCAGATAAAACATAAGAGTTTATAGGCATTTTTAGTGTACAAAACATGTTATGATTGAGGCATTTCCAGGCCTCATCACAAAGGCTCAAGATAGAAAGTTCGAGGCTAGATATTGGTGAAGGAGAAAGTTTTTTAGGACAGTCAACAAAAAAGTTGGATATCCATCCACTACAAAGTAGCAACTTGGAGAATCCAAAAACCAAGATCTACATCATCTATAGAAGCCATTAAAGGTAAGCAACTAGGGTGCAATTAGTTGAAATTCAAATTAGATTTCATTATAAAATTCCATTAAGCACCATATTTGGATTAAAATTTGTAGAAGAATAGATTGCATTATAGTCTTCAAGTGCAAAAATAAATAATTCCTTTTAAGGATTATTTGCACAATTAATAGGAGTTGGATATTTTTGAGAGAAATAAATTATCATCTACCTATTTTCTATCTAGAAATCAAGAAGACTATATCCTACAATATTGATTGTAGTGAAAATTTGTAGCTGTTAGTCTCACAATGACACTGAGAGGGGGGTGAATCAGTGTAGCTATTTAAATTCAAATCTACAACTCTTAAAGCCAAAACAATGAAAACTTAAAATCAGATAAAGCAAGTATAACAAGAGAGCATTCCACAACACACGATGTAACGAGGTTCACCAATTTGGCTACTCCTCAAAAATGACTGCTTGGATTCCCGTCCAAATCCAGCCTTTGCAAAATACCAATTTTACAATCAATTTACCAGCACCCACTGGAAGGAGCACCAACCCCTGATTTATCTGCACCAACGAAAAGGAGCACCAACCCCTAATTTATCTGCACCAACAGAAAGGAGCACCAACCCCTAATTCCAAGCACCAACTTGGACTGCAATTTTGAAACTATAAGATTGACATAAAAATGCCTTCGCTTATACAAGACCCTCTGACTGGTCTATTGCTAACCCAACCTCTCTCGCTATTCACCAAAACACCACACACACTTAAGGCTCTGCTTACTGTACTTTTATGGCCCTCTTTGCACTCTTACGGCTCTCATGGCTCTGCTTAACGCTCTCTTACGACACTCTTCCAACCCTCTTTTTGCAGCACTTTCACTCTTTTTAGCAGCTCTTTAATTCTCCATGCAGACCTCCTTTTATAACAAAGTTCTGACTCTATTTTTAACTTCCATATTTTTGCATGCAACTTATTAATAGAAACTTCTATATGTAACTCCTTTATCACAGTATTCTCTCATGCAACCTATTAATAGTTATGGCTCTTTGTTTGGTCTTCGACTGATGACTTTCGTTTAACTCGCTCGATGATTTCACTCCGTAATCGGCCTCGTAACTCGTCGTTCGACTTAGTTCACTGTTCTTATTTTAGTTGCATGATTTTTCTCTGTAACTACACCTGTAACTGTCGTATCGACTTCAGTTAACTCTTCTTATTTTAGTTGCATGATTTTCTTCTACAATGGCCCCTGTAACTGTCGTATAACTTCAGTTAACTATCACATATCTTATTTTGGTTGGGTTCTCTTCTTAGCTCGCGCCAAAGTGACCTGTCATGAAATCGTGACACTTTGCCTCTTTGTCCTCTTCTTAGATTTCTTTCGTGAAAACACATGTCATGATATCATGACACTTTTGCCTCCTTGCTTCTTTTCTTGGCTTGTACCCAAAATACAATGTCATGATATCGTGACACTTTCACCTCCTTGCTTCTTTTCTTGGTTTGTACCTGTGAAAACACATGTCGCGATATCGTGACACTTTGCCTCCTTGCTTCTTCTACCCTACACCACATGTCGAGATATCGTGACACTTTCACCTCCGTACTCTTCCTCTTTACTTTTGTCGTGATATCGCGACACTTCTACCTTCTTACTTTCTCTCTCCTCCTTTAGTCATGAAAATGTGACATGTCACGATATCATGACACTTTTCTCCTTTGCTCTTTCTCTTGCCTTGTGGTGGAAATGTGACATGTCACGATATCAGGACACTTTTCTCCTTGCTCTTTCTCTTGTCTTGGTCAATACGACATGTCGCGATATCGTGACACTTTTCTTTGCTCTCTTGCAATATGTCAGAAATCGTGACACTTTTCTTCCCGTCTCTTGCAATATGTCACGAAATCGTGACACTTTTTCTTTCGAACTCTCTCTCTTGCAATATGTCATGAAATCGTGACACTTTTTCTTCCGTACTATCTCTCTTGCAATATGTCATGAAATCGTGACACTTTTTCTTTCGACTCTCTCTTGCAATATGTCATGAAATCGATGAAACTTTTCTTTTACAATCTCTCTTGCAATATGTCATGAAATCGTGACACTTTTCTTTTAGACTCTCTCTTCAATATGTCAGAAATCATGACACTTTTCTTCCTATCTCTCTTCAATATGTCATGAAATCGTGACACTTTTCTTCTTGCACTTTCTCTTTCAATATGTCATGAAATCATGACACTTTTTCTTCTTCCTTTCTCTTGAACATGTCATGAAATCGTGATAGTTTTTCTTGCTTG
Organism: Wollemia nobilis; assembly: GCA_028583015.1. Classification (NCBI taxonomy): domain Eukaryota; kingdom Viridiplantae; phylum Streptophyta; class Pinopsida; order Araucariales; family Araucariaceae; genus Wollemia; species Wollemia nobilis. The sequence goes on along the minus strand of JAQPPZ010002843.1, from coordinate 757,269 downwards.
CGCTTTCTCTTCGAACATGTCATGAAATCGTGATAGTTTTTCTTGCTTCTCAACATGTCACGAAATCGTGATAGTTTTCTTTCTTCCAACATGTCATGATATCGTGATAGTTTTTCTTTCTTCTCAACATGTCGCGATATCGTGACAGTTTTTCTTTCTTGCTCAACATGTCGTGATATCGTGACAGTTTTCTTCCTTGTGATTTTCTTTTGATTTTTAGCATATGGGCCACTTCGATCTTTTGGAAAATCACTGTACATACTCTGAAGAACCTCTTAACTCCTATCCACTGCATCAACCGATCTGTCTGACTGTGTTGACAACAATGACAATACTGTTGCTGCACCTTGCTCAACAATCTCCCCCTTTGGAATTGTTGGCAACACACGTGCAATTTCCTGTAATTCTTCTCCCCCTTTGACAATAATACCAAAGGGCTGGTCGCAGACTCCCCCGAGTCCATGCACAACATTCTCAAGCACATATTATTATAGTTAGCAAAAATTACAAACATGAGCAAAAAGATAATCAAATATATAAATGCTCCCCCTGAGAATGTGGTCCCGATAGCTAGTTAGTTCTTGGGAAGCGTGACCACTCCCAATTTATTGCGAAGGTACTCAAAAATTTCTTTGGGCAGCGGTTTTGTGAAGATATCCGCTACTTGCTCTGTAGTTGGGACAAAATCCAACTTAACCTCACCTTCCGCAACTTTCTCCTTCAGAAAGTGATATCGGATAGCAATATGTTTTGTGCGAGAATGCATAACCGGATTCTTTGAGATGTTAATGGCACTGGTGTTATCACACTTAACTGAAATTGGCTCACTGAAGTTAATGCCAAGATCTTTCAGGGTTTGTTTCATCCATAAGACCTACGTACAACACGTAGTTGCTGCAATATATTCTGCCTCTACTGTGGATAAGGAGACTGACTCTTGTTTCTTACTGTGCCATGCGACCAACCTGTCTCCAAGATAGAATGCACCTCCACTGGTACTCTTTCTGTCATCGACACATCCTGCCCAATCTGCATCTGAATACGCAATAAGGGTGAAGTCCTTACCTTTCGGATACCATAACCCATACTCCATAGTACCCTTCAGATATCGAAGAATCCTCTTCACTACTGTCACATGAGTCTCCTTGGGACTAGCCTGAAATCGTGCTACCATGCAACCGCCTGCAAGATATCCGGTCTGGTAGCTATCAAATACAGTAGGCTCCCAATCATAGATCTGTACATGGTTTGATCAACATCTGGAGATTTGTCATCCTTGCTCAACTTGCAACCTGTCGTCATGGGAGTGCTAACAAGCTTACAATCCTCCATTGTGAACTTTTTTAGCATCTCTTTCACATATTTAACTTGAGAAATAAATATGCCCTTCTCATTTTGATTAACTTGCAGTCCGAGGAAATACGAAAGTTCACCAATCATTGACATTTCAAATTCTTTCTGCATCTTATTTGCTAAATCTTTACACGACTCATCATTGTTGCTGCCAAAAATGATATCATCTACGTATACAACAAGGACAATGAGATGGCCATTCTCTATTTTGACATACAAATTGCTATCCACCATACCCTTTTTGAACCCTTGTTGAGTAAGATAGTTGTCTAGCCTTGCATACCATGCTCTGGGTGCCTGTTTCAAGCCATACAATGCTTTCTTCAACTTGCAGACGAAGTTGGGATTATCACCGAGTTGGAAACCATCTGGCTGCTCAATATAGACCTCTTCTTCAAGTTTTCCATTCAGAAATGCTGATTTCACGTCCATTTGATAAACTTTGAAATTCTTGTGAACTGCTAAAGCCAGAAACATTCTAATTGCCTCTAGTCTAGCCACTGGTGCAAAGGTTTCCTCAAAGTCAATACCTTCAACTTGTGCATAGCCTTTACAGACCAATCTTGCTTTATTCCTGACTACCTGTCCATCTTCATTCAATTTGTTTCGAAAAATCCATTTAGTACCGATTATATTTTTATTTGCAGGTCTTGGTACTAACTCCCAGGTTTTGTTTTTCTCGATCTGATCTAATTCTTCATTTATTGCCGTCATCCAACTTTCATCTTTGCTTGCTTCAGCAACATTTTTGGGCTCAATGCTGGATAATAGAGAGTAGTTACTTACTACTCTTCTTCTTGTCTGAACACCAACTGTGGGGTCTCCAATTATTTGCTCTCTAGGATGATTTTTCTGCCAGCTGCCTGTTTTGAATTTCTTGTTTTCTTCCTCTTCTGAATCACTACTTAAATCATCTGAGTCAATTTTTTGTTTCTTTTCCGTTTCCTTTTCCTCATCTCCTTCAATAACCTCTTCATAAATTGGGTAGTTTTCTTCATAGCTTATTTCTCGTTCCCTACCTTCATCAACTTTAACATCGACACTCTCCACAATTTTCTTTAGCCTCTTGTTGTAGCATGTGTAGGCTTTGCTTTTTGTCGAATAGCCAAGAAAAATACCTTCATCAGCTCTATCTTCAAACTTACCAAGATTATCTTCAGTTCTTTTGATGTAACACTTGCTGCCAAAAACTTTAAAGTATCTTGTTGTTGCCTTTTTACCGAACCACAGCTCATACGGAGTTTTGCTTTCATGCGTCCTCAACATGCACCTATTTTGGATGTATACCGCAGTATGGACTGCCTCTTTCCAAAATTTGTCTGCTATTTTGCTCTCAGTCAACATAGTCCGTGCCATTTCCTGCACTGTCCTGTTCTTTCTTTCTACCACACCATTCTGCTGAGGTGTCCTTGCTGCTGAAAACTGTCTCCTAATCCCATATTTTTCATAGTACTCTGCAAACTCCTCTGAAATGAACTCTCCTCCTCTATCTGATCTTAAACATTTAATCCTTTTTCCTGTTTGATTCTCAACTTGTTTTTTGAAAATCTTGAACATCTCAAAGGCATCTGATTTAAGCTTCAAAAATAGTACCCATGTCATCCTGGAATAGTCATCTATGCACAACATAAAGTATTTGTCACCATTTATGCTTTGCGTTCTCATGGGTCCACATAAATCAGTATGTATTAGTTCTAAAGGTTTGCTTGTGAAGTACTCTTTTGTTTTAAATGTGGCTCTAGTTTGCTTCCCCTTTTGGCATGAAGCACAAATGCTATTTAATGGTTTGCCAATGGTGGGAATATCTCTCACTGCCCTTTTTGAGCTGATTTTTACTAGATTGTCAAAACTGATATGACCGAGCCTCTTGTGCCACAACCAATTTTCTTCTTCCTGTCCAATCAAGCACGCTCCTTCTGAAGTCTCTGAGAGAGTATACAGGTTGCCAGATGTCCTTGATCCAGTTGCTATCAACTTTCCATAGTTTGTTGTTCTGACTTCACAACCCTGCTTCTTGAAAATTACTTCATGACCTCTGTCACAAATCTGACTTACGCTTAACAAGTTATGCTTCAGACCAATCACAAACAAGACTTCTTTTGACTTGATTTTTCCATCACTGATCTTAACTGATCCTTTGCCAACTATCTTAGCTCCATCATTATTTCCAAATTTTACAGAACCACCTTCATATTTCTGTAACTTCTCAAATTTTTGTTTGTCACCTGTCATATGACTGGAGCATCCACTATCAAGTATCCATGGTGCAGATTTGTTCTGTGCTTTAAATGTTGTCTGTACGATCAAGGATTCCTTTTCTTCCTTGGGTCGCTCCTTTTCTTTCCACTCTGGTTTGATTACAGTTTTGGTCACTTGTTTTGACTTTTCTTTGTCGATAGCTCTGTGCATGTTTTTCGAGAAATTTTCTATTTTGTCTCAAACCATTTGGTTGAAATTTTCTTCCCCGATGTTTATTTGCTGCAAATGTACTTCGACAATTTCTTGCAATGTGCCCAAAATTATGACAGTTATAACATTCTACTGCATAATCCATCAACGGTGAAAAAACATTTCTACTTGGTAAAGTTCCTTTGTCCTACATTATACTTGCAATCTGAAATCTTATGTCCATAACCATTGCATTTAAAACAATAACCAGAAAAGGAATGAGTGAACCTGGGTGATGGTCTTTGCCATTTTGTAGTGGGAGCCATAAATCTTCTTCTCCTTTGATGAGTGACATTGGTGAATCCATCATTGTCAATACTCCTCTCGTGCCTGGCATTATTGCTTTCTTTAGCATGATTCATTTTTTCTTGATCAACCCCGATCTTATCTTCATTCTTTATGGGTTCTACAGTTATGGCCTTTGATCCATTTGATGATTCTCCTTCGATGAAGCCTAAACCAAATTTGATGCCTGTAGTCCTTTGGTTATTTATAATCTTATCCAACTTCATAGAACTTTCTTCAAGTTTGTGATAACAACTCATTTTTTGATTCATCTCTTCTAGCTGCATCCTTAAACCAACAATCTCTTCTTCTAGCTTGCTGCACTCATCTATTTTCATGGTTAATTGTACTTCGATATCTTCAGATATTTTCTTAAATTCGTCTATCTGTACTTTCAAGCTGGTTATGATTTCATTGGCATCCTCAAGCTTTCTTGAAATTTTCTTATTCTTTTTCCTTTCTATACTCAGCTCTTTAAGTGCAGCGACCAACTCACCTTCCAGATCTACTTCAGCCTCAACCTCAAGTTTTTTATCACATTCCTATTTTTCCTCTATTTTTTCTTCTTCGAATGCCATGAAAAGAGCTTCACCTGTTTCTTCTTCAGAATCCTCACCGGAGCTGTCTTCTGAAGGATTGACATTCTTGGATATGAAACTTTTCTTCTTGAAGTTGCCTTTTCTAAAATTTGGTTTCTTCTTCCAGTCACTTCTTTCTTGGTGTGAACCTTCATCACTTTTGTTTTTCTCATTAAGTGGACATTTAGCTGCAAAGTGCCCAATGCCTCCATAGTTGAAACACTTAAATGGTAGCTTTCCTCTGTATTTTCCTTTTCCCCTTATTAGTTTTCGAACAAAGTTTGCTTCCGTTTCATCTGATGTCTCTTCTTCCTCGGATTCTTGTTTTGCTTTTATATTTTTATGTGCTTTAAAAGCAGCTTCTCTGTCTGTGGGTTTAGTTTTTCCTATTCTCATCTCATATGCAGTCAAAGAACCATGCATCTCATCCATACTAAAAGTATTTAGATCTTTAGCTTCTTCTATTGCTGAAACTTTAGAATCAAATCTTTGGGGAAGAGATCTTAGTACCTTTTTCACGATGACAACATCTTCCATTTCCTCGTCGAGTCCTCTAATCGCATTAATGATTCCATTAACTCTCAGCATGTATGCCTCTATGTTCTCATCGTCATTCATCTTTAATGCTTCGAACTGAGCTCGATGCGTTTGTAACTTGGCCTCCTTGATCTTGTCGTCTCCTTCATGAATGCTCCTTAGTTTGTCCCACATGTCTTTTGCCATTTTACAACTCATAATATTTATCAGTTCGTTGTCCACTAAACCGCACATGATAGCATTCTTTGCTTTAGAGTTATTCTCAAATAGTTTCTTACCGACAGCATCGGTTGGAGGAGTGGTGGGTATTGTGTATCCACTGTCTATTGACTCCCAAATGTCGTATCCCAAAGCACATAGATATGTCTGCATCCTGAGTCTCCAAAATGCGTAATTAGTTCCGTCAAACAATGGTGCTTTGTTTGATGAGAATCCTTCACCACCTGCCATTGTCTCACTTCCAAGATCACCTTAGCCGATTAAGCTTGTTCAAGAACTTGGCTCTGATACCAATTGTTAGTCTCACAATGACACTAAGAGGGGGGGTGAATCAGTGTAGCTCTTTAAAACTTAAATCTTCAACTCTTAAAGCCAAAACAATGAAAATTTAAAATCAGATAAAGCAAGTATAACAAGAGAGCATTCCACAACACACGATGTAACGAGGTTCACCAATTTGGCTACTCCTCAAAAATGACTGCTTGGATTCCCATCCAAATCCAGCCTTTGCAAAATACCAATTTTACAATCAATTTACCAGCACCCACTGGAAGGAGCACCAACCCCTGATTTATCTACACCAACAGAAAGGAGCACCAACCCCTAATTTATCTGCACCAATAGAAAGGAGCACCAACCCCTAATTCCAAGCACCAACTTGGACTACAATTTTGAAACTATAAGATTGACATAAAAATGCCTTCGCTTATACAAGACCCTCTGACTGGTCTATTGCTAACCCAACCTCTCTCGCTATTCACCAAAACACCACACACACTTAAGGCTCCGCTTTTTTCTTCTAATGCTCTCTTACGACACTCTTCCAACCCTCCTTTTGCAGCACTTTCACTCTTTTTACATCTTAATTCTCCACGCAGACCTCCTTTTATAACAAAGTTTTGACTCTATTTTTAACTTCCATATTTTTGCATGCAACTTATTAATAGAAACTTCTATATGTAACTCCTTTATCACATAGTATTCTCTCATGTACCTATTAATAGTTACGCTCTTTGTTTGGTCTTCGACCGATGACTTTGTTTACTCGATGATTTCACTTCAATCTAATCGTTCGTACTTCAGTTCACTTTTCTTATTTTAGCTGCATGATTTTCTCTATAATCGCCTGTAACGATCGTATCGACTTCAGTTAACTCTTCTTATTTTAGCTGCATGATTTTCTTCTACAATCGCCCTGTAACTCGTGTATAACTTCAGTTAACTGTCACATATCTTATTTCGGCTGGGTTCTCTTCTTAGCTCTCGCCAAAGTGACCTGTCGTGAAATCATGACACTTGCCCTCTTTGTCCTCTTCTTGTTTTGCCCGTGAAAACACATGTCGCGATATCGTGACACTTTCGCCTCCTTGCTTCTTTTCTTGGCTTGTACCCGCGAAAACACATGTCGCGATATCGTGACACTTTCGCCTCCTTGCTTCTTTTCTTGGTTTGAACCCAAAACACATGTCACGATATCGTGACACTTTCACCTCCTTGCTACTTTTCTTGGTCTCGCCTGATATCATGACACTTTCACCTCCTTACTCTTCCTCTTTACTTTTGTTGCGATATCACTGACACTTCCCTTCTTACTTTCTCTCTCCTCCTTTAGTCGTGAAAATGCGACATGTCGCGATATCGCGACACTTTCTCTCCTTTGCTCTTTCTCTTGCCTTCGGGTCGGAGAATGTCGCGATATCGCACACTTTTTCTCCTTGCTGCTTTTCTCTTTTCTGTCATGTCAGTGACACTTTTCTTTCTCTCTCTCTTGCAATATGTCGCGAAATCGTGACACTTTTTCTTTCTCTCTCTTCCAATATGTCGTGAAATCGTGACACTTTTTCTTTCTGACTCTCTCTCGCAATATGTCTGAAATCGTGACACTTTTTCTTCGTACCTCTCTCTTGCAATATGTCGGGAAATCGTGACACTTTTTCTTCTTTCTCTTAATGTCTATCGTTTTCTTTTTTTCTCTCTATTTTTCGTGAATCATGACACTTTTTCTTTCTTTTCTCTCTTGTTTTTTTTTTTTTTTCTTTTTCTTGCTTGCGCTTTCTCTTCGAACATGTTGCGAAATCGTGATAGTTTTTCCTACTTGTGCTTTCTCTTCGAACATGTCGCAAAATCGTGACAATTTTTCTTGCTTGCGCTTTCTCTTCGAACATGTCATGAAATCGTGACAGTTTTCTTGCTTGTGCTTTCTTTTCGAACATGTCGCGAAATCGTGACAAATTTTCTTGCTTGCGATTTCTCTTCGAACATGTCACGAAATCACAACAGTTTTTATTTCTTCTCAACATGTCGCGATATCGTGATAGTTTTTCTTGCTTGCTCAACATGTCGCGATATTGTGACGGTTTTCTTCCTTGTGATTTTCTTTTGATTTTTAGCATATGGTCCACTTCGATCTTTTGGAAAGTCACTGTACATACTCTAAAAAACCTCTTAACTCCTGTCCACTGCATCAACCGATCTGTCTGACTGTGTTGACAACAATGACAATACTGTTGCTTCACCTTGCTCATCAGTAACATACTTATTAAGGGTTCATTACAGATTACTCTTAAAAGTTGTAGAGATTATTAAGTGCATCTAAAATTATTTTGAGATTTTATTGGAGTGATAAGGTGAGATTGTAAGTGCATTAAATTGGTATTATTAAGATCATTTTCACTACACTAATTACTCTAAAAAAAGGTTAGTTTGTGTTTGTTGATAAAAAGGATCAAGAGCACAAAAAATGGTAGATTATCAATGTGTCTAGAGATACTATTGGTGCATAGAAATTGTAGCATATCATGGCCCAAAGAAACCACAAAAATAGATAATATTCCTCCAAGGAGTGGAGAAGAAAAACCACTATCAAAAACATCAATAGAAGCTTCAAATCGAGACTTGGTGACTCTAAGATTCAAAGTGCATTAAAGGCTATTTATAAGAAGTTGCAAAAATTACTTCTACAAGAAAGAGATTCCATCTAAGTGGTTAATAGCTTGGGGTTATTACCAAAGTAACCAAGCAATAGAGAGAGTTGTCTAGAAAAAGAGACAACATCAAATCTGCCATCACCTATTTCAAAAAGCTACCATAAGACTAGGAAAATCATATTGCAAAAGGAGGTGCAAAAAAGGTATCTTATATACAAAGTATTTACATTTGTTTTGCACTACTCTAATATGCTCTATGTCAGAAAGAGGATAGGTCTTCTATTCCAAAGAGGCACACTCTTTATAAGGAGAAAAATACCCCAAGGCTGCCATGCAAAATCATTCTCTATGCAAGGTAATAGAGCCACTCAAAATGCTCACATCTACTATGTTGTGGATAGACAAACCTACAAGCAAACAGAGAAAGGAGAAGCGTTACATCAAAAGGCAATATCATATACTAAAATGGAGGTAGAATAGGTTGAAGGATGTATGTCCAAGAAGCACCATTGGAGTAGCCCAAAAACTCCACTCAAGCATTGAAAAACATTACTCCAATATCTCAAGGCATCGCTAGAATCATCTCATATCAAGCTCCATCGAATAAAGGAAGAGATCATAGTGTTTCATGATTAATAGAGAGATTACAAGATACATTGGAGAAGCATTACATTTAAAAGCCCATGCACAAAGAAAATGTGACACTTATCACCTAGAAGGAAACAAAGAATTTCGCACACAAGCTCCCATCCATTACAAAGGAAGAAGAACAATGAGCACTCGTTCAAGATCGTAATGCTCATCTACCTGGCAGAGTTTCACAAATGATATCTCAAGTGATTAAGAGTAACTATTGTGATATTTGTCATAAAGTCCAAGATCCTCCATCTATTAAAAGGCATAAAATACTATAGAGGAAAATATTCATAGTATTCACAGGAGTCATAGCACTTACAACAGGTGGAATCGTAGTTTGGAGGAGAGGTAAAGAGCATTAAAAGCTCTAGTCAAGGTGTTCAAGGAAGGTCAAATATCAAGAGTTGAAGTGCCACCATACAAACCTAAAGTCAAAGGTGAATCAACATTCACCATAATGTTCAAGGAGAAGGCATTAAGAGGATTGTCATACACATCCAGAACCTACACCGAATACATTGGGAATACAACACTAAAGGTAAGGTTTATACTTCATCAATATTGCTTTCATTAAATAGGGAGTTATAAGGTATATTATAAGGTTGAAATATCAATAGAAATCAACCATATTTGAAAGCAATATCTAAGGGAAAATAACTATTAAATTATTCTAAATATTTGCAATATTAAAACATAGGAGAAATAAGGATTTCTACTTGAATTTCTACTATTAAAAATAATTGTTTTCTAATATTCCACATTAGGAAGTTATAAGGAATGCACATCAAAGTAGGAAATTGGAAATTAGACACAATAAATATAAAATTATTAAAGTCTATAAAAAGAGGTTTATTAAAGAATATTAAGAGTTGGAAATTAATTCGTATACTTGTCTCAAAAATACATTAAAGGGATAAAATAAATCCAAATATTAAACCTCATAAAAATAGAAAGTGCTCAAGTTCAATAGTATTAATAAGGTTTAAAAGAAGTTGATTTTTGCTATTCACAAAACTTTACAAAATCAGCTCAAAAATGAATTATTATTCTCAAAAGCACTTTATATATCATATAGCATCTCCAAAATTATTAGAGACATAAGGCATTATACAAAACCTAGTTTTTCACCAAGGCGGCATCAAATAAATACTAGGGCAAATAAAGACTACAAGGATCATCATGGAATCAAATAAATTATTTTTTACAGAATCCCAATTACTTAAGGGGACATACTATTTCTCTTGGAAAAACAAGGTTAAAGTGATTTAGTATATGAAAAACTTTGAGAGATAACCCAAGGAATAGAAAAAATACCAACTATAGATGATATTGAAATCCAAAAATTTGATGAAAAATATGTAAAAGCCCTAATGATAATAATTTTTACCATCACTGATGAAATACAACCTTATATCAGTTCAGCAAAGATATCTACAAAAGCATGTAAAATCTTAGAAAATATATTTGAAGGAAAAAATAAAGACAATATCCTTCATCTTCAAACTCAACTACATTCTCTAAAAATGAACAGTGGCAAGAGCATAGAACTATTCCTAAGGAAATTAGTAGATATCAAAGGAAAACTATTAACCTTAGGAGAAGAAATCAAATATGAACTTCTTACTCATGTAACCATGAGAGCACTTCTAGATGGCTACAAACATTTGGTAACATCCTTACAAGTCCTAAGTAAAGATACTTCTTTTGATGACCTAATAAATATTATTCAAGAATATGAGCTAGAGAATATAGTTAAAGATGAAATTAATAACACTGCATTGACATCAAAATACAATCCATAGGAAAATATTACTTCATCATCAAGAGGATAGAAATCATGGTACAATAGGTGTTGTCAGATATGCAATAGAAAAGGTCATATCACTAACTATTGCAAATTCAATTCTAAAAACAAGAATAAAGGGAATTAGATATACAATGGAAGCAGATCTCAATCAAGACAATGTTAGAATTAAAGTGCACTATGCCTTCACCTTGACACTTGTCAGTTTCTCTTGACAAGTGTCATGTGTTTCATATAGGCTTATGCCTATATATTGTAACCCATTTGTATCAATAAAATATCTCATCTTGTTCATTCCATTTTAAGTCCCAACATTTGGTATCAGAGCAGGTTCCCTCTCCTGCCTGTGTCAATCCTTGAGGGGGATTTCCAATGATGGAAATCCCCCCCTCAATTTGTTCCCTCATCCTTTCCCCCCATTTTTTTTCAAAATAGGGAGTATGCTCTTCATCCTTGATGGATGAATCAGAAACCAAATTTTTGAAAATTAATGGCTACCCCCAAATAGTGTAAGTTTTGTTTACAACCATTTGGAGCTGGAATCGATCCGGCGGGCTTGGTAGGGTTCTTGAAGGAACTGTATGTTTGCGTGTAAGATCTTCAAAGTCTTGGCGCAATATTACTATGTTTGGTGATGCCGAGAACACATTTTTTTTTTTGTGGAGCTATGGCGCTGATTTGCCGCTGGGTGGATCTTGGCCTTTGGGCGTCCCTCTAATATGCTTTTGTTGCACTTTTACCACCCTGAATTCAAACTGTTTTTCAGCTACCCAATGATGTGGCGAGTTTGTTTCCACTATGATTCCAAGTTTGTCTCCGCCCGATTTCTGTGCTTAGATGATGTCTTGCTTCGTGAAGACTCGATGTTTCTGCTGTGATTTATGTAAAACGCATGCAGACCAACCACCTCCCTGTGGATCTGAGTTTTTTTTTTTTTAAAAGCTGTGTGGAAATCGGATTGTGACAACACTGCTGAAAGCAGAGGAACGACGAGGCGGGCAAATTTTTTATAACTGTTTGAGACACTGGCGAAGCAATCGAAAGGAGATGGCTCAATTTGTTTTGCTATTGAGAGAGCAATTTTTTTAGTCTGGAGTCATGCAAGTTCTATCTCAGATCTATTTCATGAGAAAGCACACCTTCGTGCAAAGAAGGGGAATATTTTGACCCTCTGATAAAAATATCAGACATCAAGCTCCATGCAGAGAAGGGGAAGTAAGTGCGTGTGGTTTAATATGAGCACTGATGGCCTACCCAATAGCATGTGAAAGCTCTAGAATTTTCAAGCCAGTCTGATGTTGCTTCGAGTTGCTGTCATAATGGATGCTACAGCGTATTGTTGCTGGCCTCACAAGATAAACACCGCAGGATTGATTCTGTCACGAGATGGGGTCCTGTGCATCTCATGATTTGTGGAGTTCAGAGTGCGTTATGGAGGAAGCCTTGAAGTCTTTCGAGCTGGAAAATCTTGAAGACTCTGGAAGTACAGACTTTTGCCACAAATTGGGGGCGGATGGTTGTTACGTGCACTTGGAGTATGGAGTTCATAGTTGTTGTCATGAATTGTGCCTGTTGAGATTGAATTTTTCCCTGGCGAGGATTACCTGCCATGAGCTGCGTGCTTCTATTTGCACCGACCGTAGGTGAAGATTACAATATAAAAAATATGGTGACGTGATATGCAAAGCTATGGCAGTACAAAAGGTCCTACAGATTTGACCTGGGCATAACAGTTTTGTTCTGTTCTCTGTCAAAATTTCTTTATGGTGTTTCCACATTCTCCATGGATTAGCAGCGGAGCTCAATCTACTATCTTAATGCTCATGAGTGAAACTCGTTAATCCCAATGTTGATATTCAGTGGATTTCTTTTGTTTTCATCCGCACCAGCACTGGCTGCTCTTGATCTTGGAAACTCTATGTTCGGTGTATTGGATTTCGTTGTAGCTGTGCAGAGAGAAATTGTTTTGCGCTATAGATGCCAAGTTTGGCCATGGTTTTGGTGAAGCCTCAAGGGTTTGAGGTCGAAGGTTGGAAAGAAAGCTTAGGGAGTGCTTCTTTTACCCCCATAGAAGTCTCGCTCCTCGACGCTATCATGGCGGTATTTTTACGAAATAACTTTGCCTCTAGCAGCCCACAGAAGTCTCGCTCCTCAATGCGACTGTGGCCACGAATATCTTATGTAACACCACTGTCGTAGATGTGTGGTCCTCGTATGTGTGGTCACGGTAGGTGGCCAACACTAACGGCGACGTGAAAGAGGACAGTGAGCTATTTTTTTCGATGTGGGCCGCTACGCAGATCAACAGCGGGAACGCGATGGCTTTGCTGGACAAAGGGCTAAACGGGAACACAGACGTCGAGCAGCTGAGGATGGCAACCATGGTGGGAGGATGGTGCATCCAAGACGACAAGGATGATAGGCCATCGATGAGCCAAGTGGTGCAAATCATGGAGGGAATCGGTGAGAAGATTTGGATCCTACGCTTACCTACATGTAAAGTTACCATGATGAAACTTGAAGTGCATCGTTGAGTGCACTGTTGGTGATCGCAGAGAGACTGTGTCTGCCAAACCCAGCTAACTGACATCATGGAAGCCGCTCAAGATATTTTGGTCTACAAATCAGTTGACGTGTTGCTTCGACATGGTTCACGGTGCAGAAAGTTAACCTCAGTAAACTGGAAACAGCGGCCACAAGTGAAAGTTGATCTATTTAAATTTTTAAAGTGCCCATGATTTAATTTTATTTTTTATATATAAAAGGGCATCTTTTATTAAGAGGATGGGAGCACTTCATTTTAATGTATGGAAGACTATTTAAAAAAAAAAGCATAGTGGAGACTATTTTTTATAAAGTGGCAGGGTCACTTTATTGAAGAACTTGAATGCCTAAATGGCCCATGTATGCTATTTTTTTCTGCTTGAGAGCGATGCCGTTATTGAGCGATGTTGTCTATTTACTACTTAGATAGGCATGATGGTTTTTTCCACATGATGAAGGCTCCTTTAATGGTGGAATATAGGGGTATTTATAGTCGTTGGAAACATTTTTCTATGACGGACACATTGGTAGTGTCCATTTGTAATTCTGAGGCTGTTTCATTTGAGTTTTTTAAGCCTCAAAGTTTTCTACCTTGGAGTGCACTATCGGTTGAACCCGACACTCCCAAGGCACTTGTAAGTGAACCTAGTATCTAGTATTATCCTCTTTCTACTTGGCGGATGCAGCGGCTGGTTACCCATGCATTCCGATAAGATGAGGTGACTACCATAAGGACACTTATTCTAGGGACTACAGACATAGACACCCTAGACTCTATCCGAGGTTTTTTTGGATCTACTTTTGAAGACTACAGACGAAGACACTTCAGAAGATTCTCTTCTACTCTTCTTTCTTCTTCTCCTCAATATTTGAATCTATGGCTCATTTTATTGTATTGAGTGCATTTTCGGCAGAGACCAACACTCTTATATGGATCGTTTTTCCTTTGTATTAAGGTGCATTTTCGGCAGAGACGGACACCTTCTAGATTGAGTTCACCATAAGGAGGGATTTGATATTTATGGTGGAGCTAGTTAGTGACCTACGAGAGGCAACATCCTCTGAGGATGTCCTGCAAAGGCAAAAGATCTAGAAGTGGCTGACCCTAAGGCACCCATGATGACCCTGAGGCACTTAGATGGCTGACCGAGTGGCAACAGACCCATGGAAGTGGCTGACCTTGAGGCAACAGACCGAGATGTATACATAGTGAATCTAGCATTATTCATAGTTGGAGAGCCAAGCGCAAAGAGCATGAGCCTAGACCAAATCAACAATAAAATAGGATGATAGGTTGCTTTTAGAGAAGTCAACATTAAGGGGGAATGTTACCTAATGTTGACTTGTTTTTTTTCTTTAGTTAGGATAGTGCACTTTAAGGGGGAATGTTAGAATTAAAGTGCACTATGCCTTCACCTTGACACTTGTCAGTTTCTCTTGACAAGTGTCATGTGTTTCATATAGGCTTATGCCTATATATTGTAACCCATTTGTATCAATAAAATAACTCATCTTGTTCATTCTATTTGAAGTACCAACAAACAATACCAGAATTAGCAACAAGCATAGCATCCCAATCAATTATCTCCAATTAGAGTATCAAAAAGAGAATCAGAAAGGACACCTAGCTCAAAGGATAGAAGAAATTGAAGAACTAGAAGAATCTACAGATGATTACGAAGTCAAAGCTCTCTCAAAAAGAACAACTAGTTATAAAGACACTAAATACTTGCTTGAATAGGTTACAAAAAATAGACAAGAATATTACAAGCTCCAAGATAAGGAAGAAGATCAATATTGAAGATTAAAATCTTCAATACCCAAATAATGTAATACAGTGGGGTGTTAGAGTTAGAGTATATTACATCATTTAGATCATGTAAATGTACCACCTTAGGTACATAGTTAGGATAGACGATTACTTTAGCAGGAAGTTATCTAGTTACTTCATGCAATGTAATAAATACATAAGTGGCAATGTGCAAGTTGTAATGTGCAAGGTGTCCCCTTGTACAACTAGGTAGAGTGTTAGCCAAGGAATTTATCTTCCTATATAAAGGGCCTCATAGTGGTATATTATATGATCAAAAAGAAAGGAAGTCAAGTTATCATCTAGTGCAGTGTAGTAGATAGTGGTGCTCCCATATGGAGTACCATGTAGCTCTTTAGCTCAATGTAATGGAGTGTCCATTTCCTCCATACTACATTGTAATTTTATAATTTCTATTTATAGCATATTTTAGTCATATTGTTGTTTCACTTTCTTTCATATTTCTTATATTTCATTAAGACTTGTATTAAATATCTCCACAACATACATATTCAAAAGCTAACACCAAATCCCTATTCTGTGAATCCTAGTTTGCTATAGTCTCTAACAATATTCTTTGCTGCTCCATATGTTCTTGTATTAGTGTGAATACTATGGTGAGGTTTTCCACCTGTTGGTTAGAATTACTCAAACCTTCATATTGGTTTCTATCCTTAATATTACTTTGACTAGTTTGTCTATTTGGTTGTATAGACCTCCATTTCCTTATTTTTGGTGCCATTTCCCTAGTCACACAAAAAGAAAAAAAATTGAGTTAGGTCACAATTCCTTCCTTGAATTGCAGTACTAATTATTAGCTAGATAGATCATTCACATAAAATAATTACAAAGTTTTATACCAAAGATCACCCTCACTCCACGTAAGGTGATACTCTAAAATATATCAGTTATTTTCATTAGCAATGGTCACACTTACTCTGCATAAGGTGCCATTATGCAAATATTATCATTCATTGATAATATCAATCATCACACTTACTCCAAGTAAGGTGTAATTTCCATTAGAGGTTCCCTCTAAGAATTTATTCCTTGGTCTATCTAAACCCACTAATGTACACTACTCAGTGAATCTAATCCAGATTAAGGCTCTTATATTGCACACATGTTGGCAATTTCTAAATTCTTCCTTGGAAGTTCCTAGTCATTTTAACTAAGGCTTTGAATTTAAAGCAATCTAGAAATTCAAGGTCTTCTTAGCTTTAGCTCAAAAACTAAGAAAGGTACTAAATAGGAAGATACTCAAATATTTTCCTTTTTCCACATAAGCCTCTAGTCCATTGTACCTAGAGCTCTGATACCAAATGTAACAACCCTGAAGAAAAAATTTGCCAACTCGAGAGAGGTTTTTTTTAATACTCATTAGGGATATACATCTCCCCACCTTATATAACTTATTATATGAAGGTGTCTATTTATGTAATGTATTATTATTAAGTTGCTCATATCATCTCTACGATGAACTGATGCAAGAGCATCCGGAGGCAGAAGAGCAATCTTGCATCATCCAAAAATGTTTATTTTTTTTCTAAGTACCAGAGCTGTCGCGATATCGCGACACTTTTTGTGAAAGGGCGCAAAGGGCCGAAACTGTTGCGATATCGCGACACTTTTTTAGAAAATAAGCCAGGGTCCGAAACTGTCGTGATTTCGCGACACTTTTTGAGAAGAGGAGCCAAGGGCCAAAATGTCACGATTTCGTGACACCTTTTCAGAAGAGGAGCCAAGGGCCGAAACTATCGCGATTTTGTGACACTTTTTGTGAAAATGCGCCAAGGGCCGAAACCGTCGCGATTTCGTGACACTTTTTGTGAAAAGGCGCAAAGGGCCAAAACTGTCACGATTTCGCGACACCTTTTTGAGAAAGGTGCAAAGGGGCGGAGCTGTCGCGATTTCACGACACTTTTGAAGAATAGGCTCGAAGATGAAGAATCGTTGCGATTTTGTGACACATTTTGCAGTTAAGTGCCAAGGAGAAAAGTTGTCGCGATTTCGTGACACATTTTGCAGAGGAGCGCCAGGAGGAAGAGTTGTCGCGATTTCGCGACACATTTTGAACAAAGGCGTCGGGGAGACAAGTTGTCGCGATTTCACGACACATTTTGGGCAAAGGTGCAGAAGAGAAAAGTTGTCACGATTTCGTGACACATTTTGAGCAAAGGCGCCAGGGAGACAAGTTGTCGTGATTTCACGACACATTTTGCATATAAGCGTCTAGGAGAAGAGCTATCGCGATTTCGCGACACATTTTGCGGATAGGCGCCGAGGGGGAAAGTTGTCGCGATTTCGCGACACATTTTGTGGATGGGCGCCGAAGGGAAAAGACGTCGTGATTTTGCGACCTGTTGTGGTTTCGCGACCCGAAGGCGAAAAACAAATGCTGAGGGCAGAGATGTCACGATTTCGTGACATGTCGCGTTTTCACGACCCGAAGGCAGAAGGGGAGTACAGAGGGCCAGTATGTCGTGATTTCATGATGTGTCACGTTTTCGTAGCCCAAAGGAGAGAAAGCGACAAGACGTTCATGACTCCACTCGGACAGGCGGTTGCAGAGGTCGTTGCAGAAGGGCACGTGGCAGCAACGCAGGTGTCCTCAGAGCACTCCTGGGAATGATGATTCAGAGGGTGGATGGATAGGCGGCTGCAGAACACTCCGCCACTACATGCCATGTTGATTAGAGATACCTGGCAGCATTTTTTTGCAGGCGACGACAGAACATTCATGTGGGCAGTTAGAAGCAATTTGGCATTATGTGTAATGATGTCAAAAAGGGATGGGGTCCGATATAAGAAACAACTCATGCATTGTAATGAGGGTCGGCCATTATTGTATCGCCTGTAATTTTGAATTAAAAAAAAAACTCTGTGAATGAAATATTGGTGATTTTTCTGCTTGCATTTCCAGTTCTGCTTCAAGTGGTATCAGAGCCAGAAGGTTTTGAGTGCGCGAACCGATCATCGATCGTGAGGTAGTTTGCGCCAGGATTGTGGTTGTGGGTTGTGAGGAAGCAAGCAGGATGCCTCTGCGAAGGAACCATGGTGGTGCGAGAAATAGAGGAGCAGAGGTCGATCTTAGAGCCTTGCAGAGGCAAGTTGAATCCCTGCAGGAGGAAATCAGAAGAGGAGTTGAACCAAGAAGGGAGGAACCCAGTGAAGATAAAGTTTGGGAAGAAGAGGGTCCATCTGATGAAGAAGAAGCATTGGATCCAGCAGAATCTAGGATGTATAGGGCCATATCCTAGATCGAGAAGAAGCCGAAGTTTGACGTCTCCACTTATTCTGGGAATCTCAATCTCGAGGAGTTGATAGATTGGATCAACGACATGGAGGAATATTTCGAGTATGAAGAGATCGCAGACCCAAATTAGATCAGGTTCGGGAAAACAAAGCTGAAAGGACATGCTAGCATCTGGTGGAAAGGAGTGCAGCTAGAAAGGAACAAGAGGGGAAAGGAAAAGATCACCAGGTGGGATAGGATGGTGGAGAAGTTGAAGAGGCAATTCATCCCTGTAGATTATGAGTTGGATTTGTTGAGGAAGATGTAGAGTCTTAGATAGGCAAGTAAATTTGTCAAGGAGTACACAGAGGAGTTCTACCAGATTTAGATTAGAAATGCTGAGGCAAATAAAGAGAAAGTTGCTCGATACATAAATGGATTGAGAACCAGCATTCAAGAAGAACTGAGTTTGGTTCGGATGAGCACGGTTGAGGATGCATACCAGTTTGCATTAAAAGTGGAAGAGAAACTAAATAGGAGATTTGATGGTAAGAAGAGAGGAAAGGATCATGGAGGAAGAGCTGGTGGAAGGACCAGTGGAGGAAGATACAAAGATCTGGGGAAGACTGGTGAAGCAAGCAGTAGCCAGAACCAGAAAGAAGAGGAGGAGAATAACTAATGCCCACACAATCACAACAACAACTACCCGAGAGGAAGAGGTAGGCCTGGGCGAGGGTTTGGAAGAGGTGTCTTTCGAGGAACTTGCTTCAACTGTGAAGAAGAAGGACATCGGGCATACAACTACCCGCAGCATCAAGAAAGGTCAAATCGAAGACCTGAGGGTCAGGCCCGAGCTGCTGTAGCAGACGAAGGTGTAGAATTTGAGCACTCTGAGGAGGCAAAAAGAGAAGCGATGGTCGTCAGAAGAGTCTTGTTGAATGAAGAAAAGAAGGTAGATAAGAGGAACAACCTGTTTCACACAAGATGCAAGTGCGCAGGCAAGGTCTGTAACATCATCATCGATAATGGAAGCACTGACAACTTGGTCTCTGAGGAGATGGTTGCCAAGTTGCAGCTGGAGAGAAGAAAACACCCACATCCTTATCTGATTGCATGGTTACAAAAGGACCATAGGGTGCTGGTCAGTGAGCAATGCCTGGTGAAGTTCAACATTGGAACTTACCGAGATGAGGTCTTATGTGACATCTTGCCTATGGATGCATGTCACTTGTTGCTTGGGAGACCATGGCAGTTTGATCGGAGTGCTGTACATGATGGTCGAGCCAATACATATTCATTGTCAAAAAATGAAGTTTGTCATAAGTTGAAACCCCTAAAGGAGGCGGATGAGAAGGTATGTAGCAGTGCACGAGTCTTTCTAGTTGATGGAAGAAAATTTTTAGATGGCCTGAAGCCAGATCATATGTGCTATGCAATAATCCCTAGGGTTAGGGAAGAAGAATGCAAGGAAACTCCAATGGAAGTCATGGGGCTGTTAGAGGAATTTCCAAATATCATTTCTGATAATGTCCCTGAAGGTTTACCACCTGTTTGAAAGATCAGTCACCACATAGATTTGGTGCCTGGATCAAGCTTGCTGAACAAGGCTGCACACAGAATGACGCCTGTAGAAACTGAGGAGTTAAATCGACAGGTTCAAGATCTGCTAAAGAAGGGGTTGATTAGGGAGAGTCTTAGTACATGTGTAGTACCTGCAGTACTAGCACCCAAGAAGGATGGGGAGTGGAGAATGTGCACAGACTCTCGGGAAATTAACAAGATCACTATCAAATACAAATTCCCATTGCCCAGGATGGATGATATCATGGACTGTTTAAGTGGAGCTGAGTACTTCACAAAAATTGATCTGAAAAGTGGTTACCATCAGATCCGCATTAGGGAAGGGGACGAGTGGAAGACAACCTTAAAAACCAGAGAAGGGCTGTATGAGTGGTTGGTCATGCCATTTGGGCTAACTAATGCATCGAGTACCTTCATGCAGTTAATGAATGAGCTCCTGAAGGAGTTTTAGGCAAATTTTTTATTGTCTACTTGGATGATATCTTGATTTTTAGCAGAACCCTGGAGGAACACTTGATGCACATCAGGAGGGTTTTTAAGAAACTGTGGGAGGAGCAGTTGCTGATCAATCTAAAGAAGTGCAACTTCGTGAAGAGGGAGTTAGTATACCTGGGATTTGTCATCTCAACGGATGGTCTCAAAATCGACCCAGAGAAGGTGAGGGCTATCTTAGAATGGCCTGATCCGAGAAGTGTGACCGAGGTGAGATCGTTTCATGGTCTAGCCAGTTTTTATCACAAGTTCATCAGAGATTTCAACAGTATTTGTGCATCCCTTACTGAGACAATGAAGGGGAACAAGAAGGATTTCAAGTGGACAGCTAGAGCAGACAAAAGCTTTGCTATGCTGAAGAAGAAGGTCATCGAGCAACCTGTCTTAGCACTTCTAGATTTCAATAAGGTGTTTCAGGTAGACTGTGATGCGAGTGGCGATGCCATAGGGGCCGTATTGAGTCAAGAGGGTAAGCCTCATTGCTTATTTTAGCGAGAAGCTCAATGATGCCAGAAAGAAGTATTCGGTATATGATCAGGAGTTCTATGCCATAGTTTAGGCTCTAAAGAAATGGAGGCATTATTTGTTGCCAAAGGAGTTTGTTCTATATACTCGATCATCGAGCACTCGCAATATATTAACAGTCAAGGGAAATTAAATCAGAGGCACCTGAAATGGGTGGAGTTCTTGCAGAGCTACACCTTTGTGCCGAAGCATCGGAGCGGGAGATCCAACAGAGTTATGGATGCCTTGAGTAGGAGGCAATGTTTACCGATGGAGATGAAGGTGGAGGTTGTAGGGTTTGCCGAGCTCAAGGGTTTATACCCTGTAGATCCCGACTTCGCAGAAGCTTGGAAAGCCTGCACTGTGCCTGTTACTTTGGACAGGACTAAGTGGTTAAATTTTTTGATTCAAGATGGAATGTTGTTCAGGGGGAACCAATTATGCATTCCAAGGAGCTCAATGAGGGATAATATCATCAAGGAAAAGCACAGTGGAGGTTTAGCTGGACACTTTGGTCGAGACAAGACCATCTCCCTTGTTAGTGAAAATTACTACTGGCCGCAATTGCAACAAGATGTGGCAAAATTTGTGCAAAGTTGTAGGATATGCCAGATGGCAAAAGGTGTGAGGCAGCCTACTGGTTTATATCAACCACTACCTATACCCGAAAGGCCATGGGAGGATATTAGTATGGATTTTGTGCTTGGTTTGCCCAGGACGCAGAGGGGGCACGACTCCATATTTGTGGTAGTGGACAGGTTTTCAAAAACGGATCATTTTATTCCCTGCCAGAAGACTAGCGATGCGGTTCATGTGGCTGGTTTATTCTTCAAGGAAGTGGTACGCCTTCATGCTCTGCCAAGGAGCATTGTTTCGAACAGGGATACCAAGTTTGTAGGGTATTTCTGGAGAACCCTATGGAAGAAACTGAAGACGAATCTAAAATTTAGTTCTGCATACCACCCCCAAATAGATGGCCAAATAGAGGTGGTAAATAGGAGTTTGGGCAATCTACTGAGATGCTTGGTTGGAGACAAGCCCAAGGGATGGGATCTAGTTTTTCCGCAGGAAAAATTTGCTTATAACAACTCAGTCAACAGGAGTACCAATAAATTGCCATTCCAGATAATCTATGGGAGTAGCCCAAGAAATGCTTCAGAGTTGAGAAGGATGGATACAAGAGAAAAATGCAGTGCTAAAGCTAAAGACTTTGCTGAAACACCTGAAGGGAGTGCATGAGGAGGTGATAAGGCACATTGCTAAGATGAATACTCAGTATAAGGCCAGGGCAGACCAGAAACGTCGGGTTAAGGAGTTTGAAGTAAGAGATTCTATCATGGTCCATCTAAGAAAAGAAAGGTTTCCTGCCAAGACCTATAACAAGCTGAAGATGAAGAAGTTTGGGCCATGCAGGATCATTGGAAAATGGGATTCGGGTAATGCATATGAGGTGGAGTTGCCGAGTGAACTTAACATCTCACCGATTTTCAACATTTTAGATTTGGTTGAGTATCATGAAGGAGATAGCAGTGCAACACCAAGCCCGGATTTGTGGAGCATTCCAGCAGCCATCCCAGTTGTAGATGAGATAGAAGAAGTCCTTGATACGCGTGAGGGCTGAAGTACTCGAAACAGGTGTTATTCTGAGTATTTGGTCAAGTGGAAGGGCAGGCCCATAGAAGATGCGACTTGGTTGTCGAGCGCGCAGGTTGACCGCCTGGGTCTACTTCAGACAGATCAGAAGTGAAGGTCACTTCTCAAATTCACCCCGGGTGTCTGATGCAGGAGCATCCGGAGGCGGAAGAGCAATCTTGCATCATCCAAAAATGTTTATTTTTTTTCTAAGTACCAAAGCTGTTGCGATATCGTGACACTTTTTGTGAAAGGGCGCCAAGGGCCGAAACTGTCGCGATATCACGACACTTTTTCAAAAAAGAAGCCAAGGTCCGAAACTGTCACGATTTTGTGACACTTTTTGAGAAGAGGAGCCAAGGGCCGAAAATGTCGCGATTTTGCGACACCTTTTCAAAAAATAAGCCAAGGGCTGAAACTGTCGCAATTTCGTGACACTTTTTGTGAAAATACGCCAAGGGCCGAAACCGTCGCGATTTCGCGACACTTTTTGTGAAAAGGCACAAAGGGCCAAAACTGTCGTGATTTCGTGACACCTTTTTGAGAAAGGTGCAAAGGGGCGGAGCTGTCGCGATTTCGTGACACTTTTGAAGAATGGGCTCCAAGGTGAAGAATCGTCGTGATTTCGCGACACATTTTGCAGTTAAGTGCCAAGAAGAAAAGTTGTCACGATTTCACGACACATTTTGCAGAGGGGCACCAGGAGGAAGAGTTGTCACGATTTCACGACACATTTTGAACAAAGGCACCGAGGAGACAAGTTGTCACGATTTCGCAACACATTTTGGGCAAAGGCACAGAAGAGAAAAGTTGTCGCGATTTCATGACACATTTTGAGCAAAGGCGCCAGGGAGACAAGTTGTCACGATTTCAAGACACATTTTGCAGATAAGCGTCTAGGAGAAGAGCTGTCGCGATTTCGTGACACATTTTGCAGATAGGCATCGAGGGGGAAAGTTGTCACGATTTCATGACACATTTTGCGGATGGGCGTCGAAGGGAAAAGACGTCGCGATTTCGCGACCTGTCGTGGTTTCGCGACCCGAAGGCAGAAAACGAATGCTGAGGGCAGAGATGTCGCGATTTCATGACATGTCACGTTTTCGTGGCCCAAAGGTAGAAGGGGAGTACGGAGGGCCAGGATGTCGTGATTTCGCGACATGTTGCATTTTCGCGGCCCAAAGGAGAGAAAGCAATAGGCCGTTCACGACTCCACTCGAACAGACGATTGTAGAGGTCGTTGCAGAAGGGCACATGGCAGCAACGTAGGTGTCCTCAGAGCACTCCTGGGAATGATGATTCAGAGGGTGGATGGACAGGCGGCTGCAGAACACTCCGCCACTACATGCCATGCTGATTGGAGACACCTGGCAACATTTTTTTGTAGGTGACGATAGAACATTCATGTGGGCGGTTAGAAGCAACTTGGCATTTTGTGTAATGATGTCAGAAAGGGATGGGGTCCGATATAAGAAACAGCTCATGCATTGTAACGAGGGTCGGCCATTATTGTATCGCCTGTAATTTTGAATTTAAAAAAAAGCTCTGTGAATGAAATATTGGTGATTTTTTTGCTTGCATTTCCCAGTTCTGCTTCATGAACCAAATTATCCCTTTTTGTCTATCAAAAGGGTACACCCATCCCTACACCATACATAAGTTTGTTTATGTAGGTGTACTAAGCATAGTGGCATAATGTTTCTATGCTTCCTTTACCATACATAAGTCCATCTATGTAGGTAAATTTTTAATTTTATATCTAATCTATAAGATGATCCAACCAAAGCATCTATCACTTTGTGTCATAGTCCACTCATTGACACTACAACCTAATTGTTGTCTTTTCACAACTACCTAAGTTTAGGCCATCAAGGAGAAGTTGTGAAACAAAGTTACCTGAAGTTTACTTCGAAAAGGGACCCCATAACCCCTTATATTAACTCTCTCTCTAAGATTCTAATGAACAAAGTCCTTCTTGCTAACTAGGATAAGATTCTAAGAATCACTAGCATATATAAACACTTCACATCTTAGTAGGATATTTCTAATCCATAAGAATAAATATTTGATATATGTCATTTTCCAATCATCTAAACTTCATTATACCATTCATAAGGATCACCCAATATCTCTTTATGAGCACTAGAATCACATAAATTTAAAATGTAATGTAAATGATAGCAATATCATTAAGGACTTCATTAATCATAATCATACAATATTAATATAAAAGCAACTAAATTTCTCTTTCAAAAGATACATTTAGACTTTCCTTGTATCCAACATAAATTTGGAACATTATGCCATATTCTATTACATATAATGAAATAGACTTAAATTAACATAAGAACCAAAGCTTACATCATTTTATTTCCTTTCAAGGATACAATTCAATACGAGATATAATGAAATCTCATTACAAGTTAACTAATTAAATTATTTTTATAGAGGTACAACATGAGAAATTACTCTTAAAGAAATGATTTATTCCTCTCCAAATCCGTCCTCCTTAATCTTTGGGCAAGGTTGGATATGTGTAAGGGATTGGGATAGCTCTTTTCACCCACATGTATGAATATATGTATGATTCATTTCAAAATGTAATAAATGCAATATAAAACATAAAGAAGCTTATACTTATTTCAATATATTTTACCACTAGTTTGAAATGTAAGGAAAACCTCTTTCCAAAATATTCTATCTTTTTGCATTCAAATATCAACATTTAAATGTATAAACTTACCAATATAAATCATTCATAGAAAAATATAAACTTAATTTCATTTCTATAAATCAAAGAATTTAGTCCCATATGAGAAGTTCCATTACTTCTCAATATTATAAGTTAATTTATATTCTAAATAATTTTAATTAATTCTACAATGATTTTATTATTAATTTTCAAAATAATCAATTATATCTCCACAATATAATAATTATTAAATTATTCTATTATATTTCCACCATATAATAATTTTCAATTTACTAGAGCTTCCAAAGAATAAACTTCAATAGATTATGCTTACTGGTTGTCAATATAATATATGCTTAATGACACCCTGAAGGGATACCAGATAAGATAATACCTTCAAATATATCCAGCTCATATAATATTAATTAATTTTTCAATCCAAAATTATATAATTCCACTAATACTATCCACTATATTCCTTTATAAAACAAGTTCTTCTCTTGTATAAAGAAAACTAATCTTTAATCCTTAAGCTCTATTCCATTTCCAAAATATAACAAACTTGCATTTCAAATAAAAAAAAACTATAATCCTTTCTTATCCTCAAAAATCCTTTCTTTCAATTAATCTAAAAGGTTATGACTATAATCCCAAAAGGCTTATCTAACCATAATCCAAAAATGTTGGTTTAATCATAATCAAACAATCAACTGAGTCAATAAACCATATTTGAATAGGACAAATAGTTAACAATTGAGCTACACATCTTAGACCATTCAATAGACAATGAACATTATTCTAAGGAGGTACCACCAACCAGTGGTCCTCATCGACACCACCAGGTGGCCCCATGGCCCCATGTGGAAGCCACCCAACACCTCTAATTGGTGCCAAAGTGTGACCTACATGGAGTTGCCCTGATCATCAACTGATGGTCAAGTAAGAAGGGCTCTTCTTAAGGTACAAAGGTGCCTACCATATTTTATATGTGGAATATAAGTTTGGTCAAATTATAAACTTTTTAAACCATCTTCAAGAGCACAAGGCAACCAATCAGACAAAGCTATGTGACAAAGAGGTAATAAGCCAATTAATGATCAATAATAGCTAGGTTTCCATGAAGAATAACATCATCAACTAGTTCTTGGGTGGCCTTACTTTATGGTGCCCTTGACCATCGAGTGATAGTCAAGATACTAAGGGTACACTTGCCCATTTAAGGTACGAGGGTGCTCTTACATTCCACTTGTGGGATAATACAACATGAAGGCTTATGTTGGTCTATCAATGTCTAAGCCTACCTCGAGTGTGGATGTTGCAACTGCGATGTTGCATGTCGGAGGTGGTGCATAAAAACAATAAAAATATATAACATTAAAAACAAACCTTAGGACCCACCTTCACCCCAAAATTGGGGACCCACATTTTTGCAGGCTTGCAGAGAAGAATCTCGGTGACCCAGATGCTAAAATTGAAGAAAAGAGGAAAAAATGCCTAAGTGTTGAAAGTGTCACGAAATCGCGACATGTCGCGCCATCGCTGCCGAAAACAGGAAAGTGTCACGAAATCGCGACATGTAGCTCCATCACTGCCGAAGAGGAGAGAAAAGAAAAATTGAAAGTTGTCGCGAAATCGCGACATGTCGCTGAGAAGAAAAGAAAAGGTGTCGCGAAATCGCGACATGCCGTTGGAAAAGAATGAAAATGGTCGCGATTTCGCGACGTGTTTTGCCGAAGCGTACGGATGATGAAAAGTGTCACGATTTCGCGACGTGTTTTGGCAAAGTGTACGAATGAGGAAAACGTCGCGATTTCGCGATAGGTGGAAGAGTCATGATTTCGTGACCGTTGAGGTGTACGGAAGAAATGGTAGCGATTTCGTGACATGTTTCGGAGAGATGGCCCGAAGGAGAAAATGGTCACGATTTCATGACGTGTTTTGGCAAACTGTACGAAAGGGAGATGTCGCAAAATGATGAAGACATGCCGAAGAGAAAGCGGTAGCGAAATCACGACGTGTTTTGGCAAGGCATACGGAACAAGAAAAATGGTCACGATTTCGCGACGTGTTTTGGGGAGGCGTATGGAAAGAGAAAGCGGTAGCGATATCGCGACAGTTTGCGGCAAGCAGGTTCGAGGGCAAAAGCGGTAGCGATATCGCGACAGTTTGCGGCAAGAAGGTCCGAAGGTGAGAACGGTAGCGATTTCGCTACAGTTTGTGGAAAGGAGGCTTAAAATAGAAATCGGTAGCGATATCGCGACAGAAAGCGGCATGAAGGTCCGAAGGTGAAAAACGTCGCGATATCGCGACAGAAAGCGGCATGAAGGTCCGAAGGTGAAAAACGTCGCGATATCGCGATAGAAAGCGGCATGAAGGTCCGAAGGTGAAAAACGTCGCGATATCGCGACAAAGCGGCCGAAGGCATACGAACGAGGAGGGCGTCGCGATATCGCGACATGTCACGATTTCGCGACATGTCACGTTTTCGCGGCTAGGAAGGTGAACAGGTTGCATGCAGTTTTTGTCATGATTTGCACAGGAAAACGTTACAGAAGGCACAAAAACGTAGGACACGTGGCGTACAGATGTCAGAGTTGCAGAAGCGTTACATGCAACGAAGGATTTCAAAGGTCTCGGCATCGAGTGAGTCAAAAGCAACGAAAAGAAAGGGAAGTTGAAGGGTCACATGCAGGAAGATGAAACAAAGCGACATAGGGAGAATCGAAGAGCCGTTTCCGTTAGTATAAAGCCAGAAGTGCAGATTGAAAGAGGGGTTGGAAATTGCCGATTGCAGAGTTGCAGAGACAAGAGCTTCATGCTATTCTGGGCCTGCACTTGGGCAATTTCCTTCTTTTTGTTCTGGAATATTTATGCCTGGAACATTCTTTGAATGTAATTGACATATCATTTAATACAAAATACAGAGAGTTGGCATCTAATTGATGAGAAAGAAGGAGTCATTTTTTGTATGCATGATTTAATGTTATATCATTCATTTCAGATTTATAAGGCTTTTAGGTGAAGTTTAATGCAAGTGCTCTTGGTTGCTTCATGCGAATGCCTAAATCTGGAATTACAAGTAGAAACCTTAGAAGCCCGCACCTAGCTTATTTGGATTGTGCGAGTTTGCAGGTTCATTAGGTTAGGTTGCATGCATAAAACCTCATTATCTTCGGTTTCATCGAATTGATGGCAGCATTCTGATTGTAGTTTAGTTTCTCTTTCATTTACTTTTCTTTATTGTTCAAACCCTTGCTTCATTTTCTGCAGTTTAATTACTGTATCCAAATAAATAACTGAAAATCCATCAAAATCCAAGATTAAAGTACAATTATTCACTTTGAGTCCACTGTAAATTCAAATTATATAAACCCCAGTGCCCCTTGTTAACATCCACTTGCAAACCCTAAGGTATTCCTAGCATTTCACTTGAATAACATCATTGGTAGACAAAGAATCAACATAACAGGAACCTTGGAGAAGTTACCTTCTTTGCAAGCAGAGGATTTTAGGACTCAGATCCTACCGGAGAGTGTGCTTTCACAATTGGGTGAAAACACCACTCAACAGATTGGCGCTAGAAGGAGGGCCTGAATTGGTTTATCTATTTTGATTTTCATATCTGAATATTTTGTTTTTGATTTAATTTTGAAATCATTTACGGCTAAACTGCAACTCTATTTTTGTTTTTGTTGCAGGTTTTCTTCGAAATAGCCGAGGGTTTCATCAGACAGGCTGGACCCACCACGCCGTATTGCGACCAGGTCTCAAACAACCGGAGAAACCATTTTTCACGACCTTACTGGTACTCCCAAGAGTAAAGCCAAGCAAGTCGTAAGCACACCAGTCGCAAAAGACCTATTTTCTCCAGGAACATCGAGTGGACCTACGCCAGTAATATCCGTTGCCCCTAGTGTGCCTATAGTCAGTAATATTTCTACTGCTATTGTAGGTTTGTCTTCATCAATTCTGAGTCAAATGGCTCAAGCTCCAGCAGCTCCTTGGTATGGAGCCAACAATACTCCTTTGAACATTGCTGGGGATATCCATGAAATCCCCAAGAACATTGAAATATTTCTGCCCAAATACAAACCAGATGGCCTAAGAACAGCAGAAGAACATATCCAAGCCTATAGGGATGTTTTAATTAGGTTGCAAGTTCAGCATGAAGATGTAGCCTGCAGACTTTTCCCCATGAGCTTGGATCCAATAGCATATGAATGGTATATATGCTTGCCAACTGGTTCAATCACCTCTTGGACACAAATGGAAAATGCCTTTGTCAATCAATTTAGATCACCCTTAGATCCCGCAACTATTTACAATCAGTTTTATTACATGCAAACGGGGCCAAGGGGAACCAATCCGAATGTTTAATCAGAGATTCCAAAAGAACTATAACAGAGCAATTAGACATTTTGCCATCGATCCCGCAGTGGCTTTGCAGATATATTTTGGGGCATTGGACCCCATGACAGCTATGTTTGCAAGGCGTAATCCTCAGGTCACCACGCTGGCTTTGGCCTATAATGAAGCCATGACTATTGAGCAGCAATTGACACCGCAAGGCTACGGGTTTACCCAGATGCCTATGATGGGACAATGTGCTCCATATGGTCAAGCTCCCCAGGCAAATCAACTCATGGCACCACAAATGCCAAGTATGAATGCCTTCCCATATCAGCAGCTCGTATCCACCAAAGACCCGCATATGCACCCATTCCAATCCAACCAATCACAACCATTCCACCTGTTCCTCGCATTTTTGCAGAACAGTCAATCAACTACGCAGGAAACTAGTCAAGTCAATCCTCAAGCCATAGTTCCTTTTCCGAATCCAATCCCGATTCAAGGTATCAATCCATATGGGAATCAAATTCCTCAGAACCCGACCCAAATGTGGAATCAAGACCCCATTAATTATGCGAATCCAATGGGGGTTAACAACAATATGATTCCACCAAAAGATGTTTATTCAGAAGTCGAGGAGCTCAAGAAACTAGTGCTTAAACTGAGCAATGACAGGGTTCAACAGCAGAAGTATGAGTCCCATGCCCCTCACCCAAATCAGAATTTTAACAATAGAGGGAGGCACTGGAACACCAAGCCAAACAATGGGGGAGTTCCTGCTCCCATTGCTAATCAATTAGATGCTTCCGCAGGCCCTAGCCAATCCAATTCTCTTTTGAATCTTTCAGATTTGGCATGGGAAAGGGGGTGCAGGTTGCATAACACAAAAGAACACAACGAGAGGAATTGTCCTGAGATTGCTAGATACACTCATTGTCTTCAAGCACAAGTTGATGATTTGGAATTGGTATCAAATGAGGATCCATCGTATCATCAAGATGAAAATATTATGGTGATGGAAATAGTATATCACCAAGAGGGTGAGAGCGAGGAGGAAGAAGACGAAATTTTGGAACAGGAGGTGCAAGCTTTTTGAGATTTCAGAAAGGGGACTCATGGGTACCATTTGAGGAGTAAATCTAAAGCCCCTCAAACCTCATCAACACCTCCAAATAATTCTATTCTTCCTCCAGACACTAAGGCAGATAATAATCCTCCTCCTCCACTCAGAAAAGAAATGTCTAATGGCATACAGAAGACAGTCAAATTAGAGAAACCAAATTATGACGTAGTGGAGGATATGAAGAAGTCCAAATCTAGCATTTCGTTATTGGACGCAGCTAGATTACCTGGCCAAAAGGAGGCTTTGATCAAGGCTTTGAACTCACCTGATCCAAAGTGGAAGGAAAAAAGAGTTGAATCCCATCTGATTTTGCGAAAGGAGAGAAGGGATGTCCCGCCATTCTTATTGACTCTGAGAATTGTGGGTAAGAACTTGCATAACTGTTTGGTGGACACAGGAGCCACGAGCAACCTCATGCCTACGGAGATATGTCAAATGCTGGGTCTACAACCGGTTTCATCCAAATGCACGGTCTTGCAATTGGACCGTTCAGAGGTAAATGTAGTAGGGACCTTATATGATGTCAAGATTCAATTAAATTCTCGAACCCAGTGGTCCAAGAAGGTTGTAGACATTTTGGTGGTTAACATCCCAAGTAGGTATGGAATGTTACTTGCGAGAGACTAGATGAAAACTTGGAATGGTTATTTTTCAACAGACTGCTCACATATGTGGCTGCCATGGAAGGGCATTGCAAACCAAATCAGAGTGGAAAACGAACCGAGGCTTAAGGAGATTATAACGGATTTCAACAAGCTGAATGAGGTTCATTTTTCTGAGCCAGACCTAGGGGTCTATGCACTTGATGTTGAGAAAGTTTTTGACGAGCTTAAAGAAGAAGTGTGTCATGGTGGTTCTTCTGAGGAAAAGGATTACACGTGGTTGCTCAAGTTTGATGGATCAAAGTCTAGACAGGGAGCAGGAGCCGGAGTCGATCTCACTCGGTCCAGGAGGTAAACCATTATTGGCTGCCTACAGACTGCAATTTCCTTGCACAAACAATGTGGCAGAATACGAAGCATTGATCTATGGTTTACGTCTAGCATTGAGCAAACATGTTAAATGCTTGAAGGTTTTGGGAGATTCTGAGTTGGTTGTCAAGCAAATCAAAGGACAGTATACATGCCGCGACAGAAGACTGAGCCTTTATAGAACTAGGGTTATGGACCTCATGGAGGAGTTTGATGCATTCAACATAGCCCTTATTTCTAGGAGAGGAAATCGAATAGCAGACTCTCTTGCAGTCGCCGCGGGCATGTTAAACCCGGTGGATATAAAAAGATGTAAAATTTTTTCCATTGAGCTGGTTCCTTGTCCATCAATACCTGATAATGTAAAGAATTTCCAGGTTTTTGAAAGTGACAGGCACATCTTCAAGTTTGTCACAAACTCGGGTATTTTTGAAAATCAGGTGATTGATGAGGAACAAAGGTGGCAGGATGAAACAGAAGAAAGTGAAACTGCGTATCAATCCAACAAAATTCCTAAAGACGTGGTTTCATTAGAAAAGATGTTCGACATGGAATGCAAGAACAAGAAAAGAAAAAGAGTCCCACTCCCCAAAGATGCATGCGATTCAATTAATCTAGGGAGTGCAGACAATCCAAAGGAGGTGTACATAGCAAAGGCATGTACAGAGGAAGAAAGGAGCAATATAATACAGGCATTGAAGCATTACATAGATTGTATTGCTTGGAACTACAATGAGCTGAAGACTTACAACCAGAACATTATCACACATACCATCCCTTTGAAGCCAGACTCCAAGCCTTTTAGGCAAAGACAACGAGTTGTTAACCCGCTATTGGAGCCTTTGATCGAAAAGGAGGTTAAAAGATTATTGGAAGCGAAAATCATTTTTCCTGTTAGGCACTCAACCTGGGTGGCCAACCTCGTTCCAAGTAAGAAAAAAGAGTGGAGAGATTAGGTCGTGCATAGATTTTCGAAATCTTAATAAAGCCTCTCAAAAAGATAATTATCCATTACCATCAATCGATGAAATTCTGCAAATGGTAAATGGATCTGAAATGATGTCCTTTCTCGATGGATATTCGGGGTACAACCAAATTCTTATACATCCAGATGACAGGATGAAAACAGCCTTCACTACCAAGTGGGGGACATTTGCATATAAGAGAATGTCGTTCGGATCGTTAAATGCTGGTGCAACTTTTCAACGCGCCATGGATTACGCATTCAAAGGGCTAATAGGCAAATGCATCATCGTGTATGTGGATGATATCCCAGTTTTCTCGAAGAAGAGAGAGGATCATGTTAAAGATTTGAAGAAAGTGCTTCAAAGATGTAGAGAACATGGAATTTCCTTAAATCCCAAAAAGTGCATTTTCGGAGTGACAGAAGGGAAATTGTTGGGTCACATCATTTCAAAAGAGGGCATATCCATCGACCCAGAAAGGATACAAGCTATCCAAAACCTACCTCTCCCGAGCAGTAAAAAAGAACTGAGATCTTTCTTTGGGCAAGTCAATTTTGTGAGGAAGTTTATCTCTAGCTTTGCTGAGATAGCCAAACCTCTGAACCAGATGCTCAAGAAAGATGTGGATGTAAAATGGAACGAGGAAAGTAGAGTGGCTTTCCAGAATATCAAAGATGCCATTTCCAGAGCCCCTGTCCTTATAAGCCCAGACTACTCCAAGCCTTTTTATATTTATGCTTTTGCATCAGAACACTCCTTTGCGAGTGTCTTAACCCAAAAAGGTGAGGATAGTGCCGAAAAACCCATTGCATTTTTAAGTGCCCCCTGAAAGACGCTCAATTAAGGTATTCAATCCTTGATAAGCAAATGTACGCACTTTTTAAAATTGTGAAAAAATTTAGGCACTACATCGTGCATAGCATAATTATCGCCATCGTGCCCGATTCTCGTCGTCAAGACCATGTTTTTACAGAATGAACTAGGTGAGAAGAGAGGAAAATGGATTTCAACCATCCAAGAATTTGATCTCGAAATCCAACCAATGAAACTAGTTCGAGGACAGGGACTGGCGAAGGCGATCGCAGAAAATAATCCGCAAATAATAGGTCAATGCTCAAATACAGAATACATGGCTAAGGATGACTGGTATGTTGATATTGTGCAATTTTTATTGACTGGTAAGTGTCCTTCTAATCTGAATTCAACATAGAGAAGAGCCTTAAGGCTTAAATCTATCAATTATCTGATAAAATCTGGTGTGCTTTACAGGAAGAATCATGAAGGTATCTACCTGAGGTGCTTGAACAAAGAAGAAGTTGCCAGGGTGTTGCAGGAATTTCATGGGAAACATGGAACTGGTCATGGTGCAGCCAATGCTACAGCACATCAAATCCTGAGAGCAGGATACTACTGGCCACATATTTTCAAGGATGCGCATACCCATGTACGATCTTGTCATATCTGTCAAGTGGCTGCAAATAGAGAGAGAAATGCAGCCATGCCGTTGCAACCTGTAGTTGAAATGAGACCATTTGCACAGTGGGGACTAGATTTCATCGGGGTTATTAACCCAAATTCTTCTGATTCTCATAAATTCATTTTGACAGCTACAGACTACTGTACAAGGTGGACAGAAGCGATTCCTACTAAACATGCCACCACAGATGTTGTGATTAAATTTCTTGAGGATCAAATTATAACAAGATTTGGAATGCCCGACTCTATTGTCAGTGACAATGGTAAAGCTTTTATTTCTACACAATTTGCAGATTGGGCATATGATAACAAAGTGAGCTTAAAGTTTGCATCCAATTACTATCCTCAAGGAAATGGGTTGGCCGAGTCTTCAAATAAGAATTTGTTGAATACTATTAAGAAGTTGCTGGAAAAGAACCCTCGGGATTGGCACAGCCAACTAAAGTTTGCCCTTTGGGCAGATAGGACCAGAGTGAAAGAGTCCATAGGGAATACTCCCTATCATTTGGTCTATGGGCAAGACCCGATATTTCCAGCAAATTTGAAGTTGCAGACCTTACATTTCATACAAGAGTACTTGGGGACAGATGATCAAGTTGAAGCCAGGTTGAGCCAGTTGTTGCACCTTGATGAAAAGAGAGAAGAGGCCATGAATCACATGAATAAACACCAGGAAGTTATCAAGAGATGGTTTGACAGAAGGGCCAAAGTTAAATCATTCAGAATTTCAGATTTGGTATTACTATGGGACAAAAGACATGAGGAAAAAGGGAATCATCAAAAGTTTGATTGTCTTTGGTTAGGCCCATATCAGATTTCAGAGATTCTCGGGAAGAATACCTTCAGGCTAAAAACCTTAGAAGGGAGAGATTTCATGCTACCGGTTAATGGGCAGATTTTGAAGCATTATTTTAGCCCTTAGGTTGTGAGACTTTGATATTATTCTTTTGGTTTTGGTGGGGGATTTTCAGATTTTGTTTTTATTGTTTAGGATTGTTAGTCTAGCTAGGATTTTGGTTATGGATTTGATTTCAATTGACATGTGTGTTAATTTTGATAAAAAAATAATAAAAAATAAAAAAATAAAAAAATAAAAATAAAAATAAAGAATAAAAAATTGAGATGTCAACTTATGCTTAAGGTTAGGAGAATATGAAATATTGGAATTATCTTGTAAAAGCTCCACAAGTAACATAAAACATTTTAAGTTATATTGTTTGATTTTGTGATGCATGAAAGAATCAGCTTTGCATGACAATTCATTCCATTTGTAATTCAAGAAATAATGCATTCATGTTCCATCTCACCTTACATACATCTCATCTTAGTTACATATGCATCTTAGGTACAAGCCATTAAAGTATGTCAAATCCTCTTAGGGTTGTGTTATAACATATATGTAAGTAAATCCTAAGGTTGGAAACTGAGTCTTGAGATATCTAGAACCAAGCACGTCTCATACATTAAAAAGGATCTTGAGCAAAATGATCAAAACCTAACTTGGAGGAAAAGGTTGGGCGAAAGAAGTTATTCATGTCTATCCTATTATGCAACATGATCCTTAAAACAAGTGGTTTTGACCACTTCCATTAAGCTTAAAGCCTAAAATCAGAGTAGTAAGGATAGGGTTAAATCCTCATCGAACTTAGGTTGAGGATCCAATTCCCCAAAGCTTTGGTTTGACCTACATGGAGTAGTAAGGATAGGGCATAAATTCTCATCTCGCTTAGGTTGAGAATCTGATTCCCCAAAGCTCCTATGTCTCATTTCATAATAAATCTTGGATTGTAAGGATCGTACTACTTGTCCTCTCGCAAAGGATGGGTAGTCATCCCCAAGGTCTAAGCAACAAAATTAATATTTCTCATCTAAAGTTTGGATTGTAAGGATCGTACTACATGTCCCTAGCCAGGATGGGTAGTCATCCCCAAGGTCCAAGAAGTAAAAAAAAAATAAATAATATAAATAAATAATTTTCCCATCTCATCTTTATATTGGATTGTAAGGATCGTACTACTTGTCCTCTGCAAAGGATGGGTAGTCATCCCCAAGGTCCAAAGAAATGAAGATATGTTCTGGATCGTGGGGTTAGATATGCCCATGCATGGCATCATGTCTTGCCTAAAAAACAAGACCACCGATTGTCTAGAGGGTTAGACTAGCATGACCATTTCTTCCATAATCGGTTTAATTATTTTGCTTAAAGTGAGGTAATGAACTCTAAATCAGAATAGTAAGGATAGGGTTAAACTCTCATCTCGGTTGGTTGGGAGTCTGATTCCCCAAAGTTCTGATTTCACATTCACTTGCACATGGGTTCTAGATGGTAGAGACTCGTAACCAACTTTGGGATACAATAAGGTAATGAATTAGTGGATCCTAAGAGGGTTTGGCAATCTTGAATGCTTGTACATAATAATAGAAGAAGGACCATGCCTTTTATGAAAGCAAAATCTCCTTGCACATTCATTAGGGTACACAAATCATTCACCATCCCACATATGCATTCATGCAAAACTGATAATGGAATGTTGATCAATTTCAAACGATAGGGAATGAAAACACATTGCACACACTGAGCTAATACTTGATGATTCTGATGATTCATGTACTTCTGATCTTTGGGCATTTGTTATTTTGCTTATGTGCTAACATATGTTTGCGAGTTTGTGATATGTTTCAAGTTGGGTTCTTACTAAAATGCTCAAGAGCATTTGACAGCAGAGTCGCCATTTGTTGTGGTTGATCCACAACACACCCCAAAATTGGGGACCCACCTTTTTGCAGGCTTGCAGAGAAGAATCTCGGTGACCCAGATGCTAAAATTGAAGAAAAGAGGAAAAAATGCCTAAGTGTTGAAAGTGTCGCAAAATCGCGACATGTCGCGAAATCGCGACTTGTCGCGCCATCGCTGCCGAAAATAGGAAAGTGTCGCGAAATCGCGACATGTAGCTCCATCGCTGCCGAAGAGGAGAAAGAAAAGAAAAATTGAAAGTTGTCACGAAATCGCGACATGTCGCTGAGAAGAAAAGAAAAGGTGTCGCGAAATCGTGACATGCCGTTGGAAAAGAATGAAAATGGTCACGATTTCGCGACGTGTTTTGGCAAACTGTACGGATGATGAAAAGTGTCACGATTTCACGACGTGTTTTGGCAAAGTGTACGGAAGAAAAGTTTGGAGAAAATGGTCACGATTTCAGTGACGTGTTTTAGGCAAATGTTATGAAGGATTATGGTTGGGAGGGTAGAGAAATGGTAGTGATATCGAGAGGGGGGAAAGCGTAGCGATATCGTGACTTGTTGGAGAAGGTCCGAAGGAGAAATGGTAGCGATTTCGCTACGTTTGTGGAAAGGAGGCTTAAAATAGAAATCGGTAGCGATATCGCGATAGAAAGCGGCATGAAGGTCCGAAGGTGAAAAACGTCGCGATATCGCGACAAAAAGCGGCATGAAGGTCCGAAGGTGAAAAACGTCACGATATCGCGACAGAAAGCGGCATGAAGGTCCGAAGGTGAAAAATGTCGCGATATCGCGACAGAAAGCGGCCGAAGGCATACGAACGAGGAGGGCGTCGCGATATCGCGACATGTCACTTTTCGCGGCTAGGAAGGTGAACAGGCTGCATGCAGTTTTTGTCGTGATTTGCACAGGAAAACGTTACAGAAGGCACAGAAAACGTAGGACACGTGGCGTACAGATGTCAGAGTTGCAGAAGCGTTACATGCAACGAAGGATTTCAAAGGTCTCGGCATCGAGTGAGTCAAAAGCAACGAAAAGAAAGGGAAGTTGAAGGGTCACATGCAGGAAGATGAAACAAAGCGACACAGGGAGAATCGAAGAGCCGTTTCCGTTAGTATAAAGCCAGAAGTGCAGATTGAAAGAGGGGTTGGAAATTGCCGATTGCAGAGTTGCAGAGACAAGAGCTTCGTGCTATTCCGGGCCTGCACTTGGGCAATTTCCTTCTTTTTGTTCTGGAATATTTATGCCTGGAACATTCTTTGAATGTAATTGACATATCATTTAATACAAAATACGGAGAGTTGGCATCTAATTGATGAGAAAGAAGGAGTCATTTTTTGTATGCATGATTTAATGTTATATCATTCATTTCAGATTTATAAGGCTTTTAGGTGAAGTTTAATGCAAGTGCTCTTGGTTGCTTCATGCGAATGCATGAATCTGGAATTACAATAGAAACCTTAGAAGCCCGCACCTAGCTTATTTGGATTGTGCGAGTTTGCAGGTTCATTAGGTTAGGTTGCATGCATAAAACCTCATTATCTTCGGTTTCATCGAATTGATGGCAGCATTCTGACTGTAGTTTAGTTTCTCTTTCATTTACTTTTCTTTATTGTTCAAACCCTTGCTTCATTTTCTGCAGTTTAATTACTGTATCCAAATAAATAACTGAAAATCCATCAAAATCCAAGATTAAAGTACAATTATTCACTTTGAGTCCACTGTAAATTCAAATTATATAAACCCCAGTGCCCCTTGTTAACATCCACTTGCAAACCCTAAGGTATTCCTAGCATTTCACTTGAATAACATCATTGGTAGACAAAGAATCAGCATAACAGAACCTTGGAGAAGTTACCTTCTTTGCAAGCAGAGGATTTTAGGACTCAGATCCTACCGGAGAGTGTGCTTTCACAATTGGGTGAAAACACCACTCAAAAGGTACACTTGCCCATTTAAGGTACGAGGGTGCTCTTACATTCCACTTGTGGGATAATACAACATGAAGGCTTATGTTGGTCTATCAATGTCTAAGCCTACCTCGAGTGTGGATGTTGCAACTACGATGTTGCATGTCGGAGGTGGTGCATAAAAACAATAAAAATATATAACATTAAAAACAAACCTTAGGATACCTTTAAATTCCTCCTTAGCAATAACATGACTAATTCGGTGTGCATATTAAAATTGATTCAAGTGGATGCTAAAGTTGATGTTTGCAATCATCTAGAGTTTTAACTTTAGAATAGTGCTTAGGAGGACTCTCTGTGTCTTGACACAGGTCATAGGTATTTATCATGCACAAGCATGAAATTGATCACCCTTAGGTACATCATCTAACTTTGATGTGACTTAGATAGAAATAAAAGATATAGGAGAAGTATATTCAGTTTCCAAAAGGGGGTGAAAACACAAGGTAAACCAGGGTGGTCATTGAGGCCTAGTTTCAACCATTAAGACATTCATAGCTACAAATAAATGTAATAGAAAACAATCACAGGTAAAAGAGGCTTTAAATATACCTAAAATCAACCTTATTTAGAATAAAACTAAAATTCCATTACCAAGCTTTAAACATAAAGTGGTTTCCAATAAATATCATGAAGGAGGAACGTTCCAACTTGAAAACCAGATTGAGCTATACTCCAGAGTGAACTTCCTTCTTAACTTGAGGTGTTTCCAAATTATCCTCTCAAATTTATTTCAACCAAAATGTCTCTCACTATTTTCTAAAACTTTGAGTCTCCTCCTTCACATTTCCTCGACCTCTTCATAAAGGGAAAATATCTACGTAAAGAAAACTAAATGCCCAACTTCCAAAAATGAATGCCCATATACCAAAAATAAATGTCCATATATGCAAGACAACAAAGGAAAGATATTTATTTATTTTGATCAGTTAATATATTAAAAATGGTTTTTTATCAAAGATCCCAAAACCTTATTACAAAACGTCATAAGACTAAAGGCACAGCCCCAAATCCAGAGGAAAAATCTCCAAAGACCAAAGGAAAGACAAAATCCTAGTAGGATATGCTAAGGATAACCTTACAGAAAGGCTAGAGGATAGCCTTGAAGGACAATTTTTTTTGAAACAATACAAAGAAGATAGGGATATCACCATCCTGCCAAGAAAAGTCCAAAAAAATGCGAGGAAAATTACAACCAAACAACACAAGGAAAGTAGAAGAGGGACAGGGCCATCTCATAAAAATAGAAATAGGGTTGACCCGTCTAGAAAACTTGAAAGAAGAAACACGTGCTACAAATTGCTAAAAGTGGGAAAAAACATACCATTCCTGCCTTAAGGAAGGAAATAAAAAAATGGGGTCATCCTACCCACTAAAGACATTTAAAATTTAAATTAAAAAAGAAGAATTCCCGTCGAGGATAACCCTGGATGTAGCAGGAAGGAGTAG
This sequence comes from Wollemia nobilis, assembly GCA_028583015.1. Taxonomy (NCBI): domain Eukaryota; kingdom Viridiplantae; phylum Streptophyta; class Pinopsida; order Araucariales; family Araucariaceae; genus Wollemia; species Wollemia nobilis. The sequence goes on along the minus strand of JAQPPZ010002843.1, from coordinate 716,949 downwards.
ACCAGGCAAAAACAAAGAGGAAGCAACATCATGGATCAAAAGCTGGCAAAAAACCCAAGAAACAACACCAGGCCTGGAAAATCTGATGCAGCAAGGATAACTATCCAGGAGCCAAAGGAGACAGAGAGAAAAATAGTGTAGAGCAATAGGCCATGGGAAAAAGGTGGGGAGGTCCCAAAAAACCTCAGTAGAAGGAGCTATGAAGCACAAGCTATCAACAAAATGCACAGGGTCACCCTCAAGCCAAAAAATACAACAAGAACTCCAAAGCAACCTTCAACACCACCAACAAGCAGCTTCAGGGATCCATAAGAGGATGACAAGTAGGAGAACAATAACATTCAGCACAGAGGCTCTCCCCAAGCCACAAAAAAGCTAAAAACCCACCACCAAACCAATATCTGGAAACCCAAAGGGTAGCACCGGAGGAATAAGCACGAGATCTCCCATCAAAGCCAAAAAGAAACTGTGAAGAGCTATCCAAGAAGCCAAACTCCCATGCCATGACACATTACACCAAAGACCCTCTGATCCCTTGCTCCAAATAGGACCATGCAAGAAAAATGGACAGAGTAGAAAGCTCTAAGAAAAAGGAATCCAAAATAAACTTAGGATTCATAGGAGAATCCCTAGTAAAAAACCAGGGATAACCCAAAAAACCCCAAGTACATCCCAATTCATAGGAACAAAAATAAAACCTATCCAAAGGGCATGGAAAGGGGAAGATTAATGAATAAGGGATCTCCCAAACCAAGGAGATCATTTGCAACACCATCCAGCAAAGGTGGAGGGTAAAGGAGTGCCAAGGAACCGAAACAGACCCTGAGGATGTCCCAAAATAATCGAGGGAAATCCCATATCATAGGCACTAGTAAAAAACCGCACCAAACAGTAAGGAAAGGGGCAAAAAATCATCTGCAATGCCAACCAGCTGAGGAGAAAGGGCAAAGGAAGTGCCAAGGATCTAGGACTAGGCCAGATATCTAGGACAAAACCAAGAAAGGGCTACAGGGAAGTGGTGCAAGACTTCCGAGGGAAGTCACCTATAGAGCCCTATTTATTTATTTATTTTTAATATGATATAATTTATTTATTTTTAAATATCTCATATTAATATATATATATATATATATATATATATATTTTTTTTTTTATTTACTAGAAAATACAATAGGGGTATTAATAAAACAAAATGCATTAGTAATTCATGACATTAATCACTTTAATTAAAACTAACACAAGCATGGAACAATATTAATCATCTCCATAATTAATTAATTTAAACAATACCTATACTAATATTAATTATTAGCATGGTATTAGGTGGATCAATAATTAATAGAACCTCTATATCTATTAATTATTTCTTAAGGGGATCCTTTTACCAGATCCATTTTATGCATAAACACACATATATGCAAATGCAACTATATGAGGGTATCATTTACCCTAGAGCTATCAATGAACAAGCCATCAACATCATTTCCATTTTCTTTGGTACCTTGATCTCGGTGGTCAAATTCCTCATCACCTTTGAGAGCACCTTGTCCTTAAAATATGCAAGACATCATCAGTACCTTGTTCACAAGACAACCAATGCTACAAATACATTTTATGTAGCCATAAAGCAAACAATACTGACATTAAAATAGTAAATTCAATACATTGTCATATCATAATTGAGTCTTGCCAATATGGATCATGAAAAATAGGTTATCTAAAGCTATACGGGCTTATAATATTACTTGAAAATTGACCACTAGACTCAACCCTTATGAGCTAGTTTATGGAAAGAAATCCATTTTACTTGTTGAGATTGAATTATAAATGTTATGCATTGCACTTTATGTGGGTATTTATTTATCGCAAGTACAAAAATGATCTTACAACTAAATGCACTTCATAAGATATGAAGGGATGCCCTTCATCAGATAGATGTTATTCAACAACAATAAAAAGTATGGCATGATAAGCACATCAAAACCAATAAATACAAGCTAGGTGATTGGGCTCTCTTGTTTGATTCATGTTACCTTGATTTCAAGGGAAATATTTAGACTAGATGGCTTAAACCATATGAGATTGAACAAGTTTTTGACAATGGTGCTATACGATTGATACCTATGGACAACTCAAGAAGAAATATGGTTGTGAATGGATATTGGCTCAAGTTATATCAATAATCGATGATAAAATAATATGTCTCTACCTATTTAATTTTATATTTTGACATGTATGTAGTAGGGGATATTTCTTCTTCCACTACAAAGTACAACCGATTGTGTTAAAAAAGAGAGAGAGATATGGTGGTGAAATCCCTTAGGGGGTGCCACTAGGCCAAGACTACTATGAAAATTGGTTTTTAGCATATTAATATTGAAAATAAGGACTTGGTTATGAATATCCCTAGTAGACACAACTAGGGCTGAAGTGAGCTAAAAACAAGACATGGCGTTCCCTTTTGTTATTAAAAAAAAGGTACAAGACTATTGGATAAGTTGTTCATCTGGTAAAGTATTCAAAAAATCCCACTCTCTTGAGGCTTTTTACATTATTTATCTGAAGAGGTATGCATTTTTATTATTTTCTTTTGCTTAAATTGAATGTTTAGCATTAATTATAACTAACCTAGGATGAGATACACAAAAAGAAAGGTCATATGATTTACAATTAGAGGTTGCCTTAATCTCCACTCAAGTGCTAGACTCATTCAATAATGGAATAATTTTTATAGCACAACACTTGAGCAGCCTATTCTCACTTAAGCAAAAAAAAATGTGAGCACCAAAATATGAGGTATGATTCTTAGTAGCATGTAGGCCATGTAAAAATGGGTTGATAGTCGATATTGTGTGGATAGAAGAGATTATGCATCACCTAAACTTATCACCATTTCAATGCCTTACATAAAATCCAACATGGAAATAGTCTGCATAAGAGCATGTGACAATTGGTGAACTTGTGCACATTTCCTAAGATGATGGGATAATATTTGGAGTGTGGCCATGGACACCTATACAATAAGTAGGAATGGTAGAGTTGTTGATCATTTTGCAAAGAGGGTAATTCCCAAAATATGACCTCATACTCATGTGAAGGGCCAACATAGGATCCACAAAGACATATCATTTCATTACCCTAAATCCAAAAACTAGAAAGGTAAAGGATGAATGGAGATCTACTTATTTATCTCCACCCTATCAACCCAATATACATGTGTGTCTCCATAGTAACACTACCTCCTTTGACATTCATCTTTTTGAGAGCCATAGGTAAGAAGCACAAAGCTAAATCTGATAATGCCAAGTAGCTACTCTAGGATATCCATGCAATAAATGTGTTCTATATAGTTGGTTGTCTACAATTATTCAAACACTTCAATGGGTACCACACCCAAATGGCTAGGGATTTTATTGAGAGCATGTGCAATGGAGTCGCCAATGTAAGGGATAAAGACTTCACTATGACCCCTAAAATCATCAATAGAGCCTCAAGGATTTTGCATGTAGGGAAATATTTCTTCAAAAATATTTATGGAATGCCCAAGTTGTTCAAATAGTTTTGAGGTGAACTTGATCTTGAGCCCAAGTTTAAGATTTACATAGAAAAAACATGCAAGGGTCTAAAGCGACACAATCTTACATAAAATTGGGATTGTGATAATATGGATACTAAAATTCATAACCTATGATAGCCAATTTGTGATTCTTTTAGGGCCATAGTTGAATATTCTTCTCCATATTTGATGAGGTGAGTACCCACTTGAGCACAAAATCAGTTTACCATTTTATTTAAGTCATTTATTGCATAAAATGGTAATTAAGTATCAGGTTGAAAAGGGTGAATTGAAATACCATGGTCTCATTAAGATAATATGTTGACACCATTTTAAGGTAGGTAGAAGGGGAGAATTAAAATGGTAGAAGCTCCTATCTAAATTTGAACAAGACCCCCAACTATAGAATTCCTCTATAAAAATCCACCATGATGTCAAGGCTTTTGGAATTACAGGAAGTCTAGTAAACATATAAATTATAATAATGCAAGCACCAAAAGAGGAATAACTAAGATATGCGAAGCTAGATAATATGGAAGAAAGCATTCGGTAGTAGGGGAAGGATGGTGAAGGCTATGAATTGGAAGGCCTACGGGAAAATTTCCCCTTGTGCGACCCAATAGTGGATCCATTCAAAGCCTCTACCCCTATAGAAACCCTAGAGTATTTGGAGGAACCTCAATCATCTAAAGCACATGATAGTGTATTTGAAAAATTCCAAAAATATGAGCAAAAAAAAAATAAGCTTGAAGTAATCCTAGATTATGAAGATGTTAGTTTTAGAAGATGAACACAATTTATTGCAAAATGATCTATTGGGTTTTATCCAATAACACACGAAGTGCCAACAAAAATAAAAGATATAGATCAACAAGAGACAATAATTTATAATGAAAAAGTTGATACTCTAGGCTCCCTACAAATGACAAAACCAATACCAAGTAGGGGCCTCTAGGAGGAGGCTGAGGGGCTAGCAAAAGATCTACCTTTAGAAGAAAGTAATTTGCTTATACCCCTTTAAAATTCTAACTCACCAACCTAATTAGAGGATATGTAGGTGGTTGACCTATCTGAGGTCACCATTGGGCTAAGTGGTGAAGACACCCACAGTCCAAGACCATTTCAGGAGGCTGAGGAAAATTTAATATAATTAGACTTAAAAGAAATCCAACCTACTATATGTCCTTTACAAAAACATGTCATAGTATTTGAAATACTATTGAAAGATAAAAATGACCAGAAGTAATTAGTATTAGTCAACTTGAAGAACAAACATTAGTAGCATAGGGAAAACACTAGAGGGTATGAGGGAAGGACCAATGGGATACCATGACCACTTGATCTGCATTTTTGCTAAGGCAACATCAACCTTCAACTAATCCTTCTAATTGTTAACACAAGCTACAAAGTCCTTTGTTAAAAAAAAATACCCCACATTTTTTTTTTTTTTTGAACAATTACTAACAAAGGATATGCCATAACGTACACATGTTGAAAATACAACAAAATGCATAGAAACAATATGAAAATAATTGGAGGTTGGTTGAAAAATAAATGAATGCATGAGGACATGCATTGGTTTAGGTGTGGGGGAGTAATAAGACACTATATTACCTCATTTAATTGTAGTTTTGACCTCCTTTTTTGTGTTATCTTCTCCTTTGGTAACATCATATTCTACCTAAATGATTCAGAAGCATGGTAAATAAGGAGAATACCATACTAATTTACATAAATGTTTGTATATATCCTTTTAAGAGTTAATTAGATAATTGTTGGATTTTAGCATTGTAAAGTATATTAGGATTTTGTTGAAGTTAGCAGAGGATAATTTTAGTCATTTATATTTGGACCCATGAGGCATTGAATAACTCCAAGTTTAGGATGTATCACATGTTTCCAACAACTAGCTCATAGACCCTGATGACACTTAGATGTTGAGATGGATTTCTAGTGAGTGCACAACACTAGGTAGCACTAAAACACAAATATGGGTGACTGTGGATGGATGTGCATGTAGACAGCTATTGACTAAAAAGACTCATTGAGTGAGGTATACATTCCCTCTCAATGTAGCTGATGTGGCAATTGTTTGATTGGAACTACTAATTTGAAATTGTGTTTCTCACCATAATTGTGAGGCCATTTTCATCTTGAACGGTTATAACCAAAGACAATCATCCAATATAGAAAATGTTCCATTCCCAAATGTGTAATAGAATAATATAAATTATTTTATTTGAATAGGGATGCCTTTGGATGAATGCTAGAACAATGTAACTAATTCCTTCTTGGTTGACAAGTCAAGCAACTTACATAATCTTGTGATAATTAGAAAACAATCCTCATATATAAATAAGAACATTCATGATAATTTGGGGTTTATAGTAAATTGCATTTTTCCTTTGATTTATTAATGTATTAGATCTACTTTGTATTTAATTTTGAGTATAAGAAATTTTCACATGGATGTTGATGACAAATATTTCTAGAAGTTTACTTACCGAGTTCAAATCCTTTTTTTCCACTAAGGATTCTAGGCTCACTCCAATGTGGAGGAAAATGGACTACTTTATTTCCTTTGGCAGGTATACCATGTTGTCATTTTTTTTTGTGTTTACTATCATCCACTGTTGTTTTACTTTCTATTAAAATGTGAGATTGTATGTGTTTTATCTTGAAATATTTGCTATGCTTCCATCGTATTGTATTGTGGTAAAAGCCATGTGTTTTAAAATATTTATTGTGATTGATTATTCTCTTTTTTGAAGCTCTATCCCAAGAAGAAATAGATAAATATTTGATAGTTTAATTTAGTTTTATTTTAGTGGTTATATTTAGTTTTTCTTAAAAGTAATTTAATGACTAGCATTTCTATTTTCATATTATAAGTATGAGTAAAGTTGATTAATTTAGTTTCCACTTCTTTCTTTATGAGTTCTTTCTCCTTCTTGCAATATTAGAATGATAAGATGCTTTATTTTTTAGCATGTGTGTAATAGAAAGACCCACAAATAGCCTTATTATCAAACTTCTTCTAGAGCATATAGCCTTCAAACACCACCCTGGATTTGACAAATTAAAAGCGACTTAATCAAAGTGTGGTCTAATGACACCCATCAAGTACTTCACAAAATGGAGACTTCATTATGAACTTCAACAAAATTTTTTAAATTTTCAAGCAATGAGTGAATTTCCTAAGGGCTCATTAGACTAACTATATTTTTTAGCTTAGAATTGCACTTTGCAACTGGCAAGGAGTGATCCAATAAATTTTATTTTATTTGTAAAGTTTTTGTCTGATGATTTATTAATGCATTATATCTACTCTGTATTTAATTTTGAGTATAAGAATTGTTCACATGGATGTTGATGACATAAATATTTCTAGAAGTTTACTTATCTACCAAGTTCAAATCCTTTTTTTTCCACTAAGGATCCTAGGCCCACTCTAGTGTGGAGGAAAATGGACTATTTCATTTCCTTTGGAAGGTATACCATGTTGTCATTTTCATTTGTATTTACTACCATCCTTTGTTGTTTTTTTTCTATTAGAATGTGAGATTGTATGTGTTTTATCTTGAAATATTTGCTATGTTTCCATCGTATTGTATTGTGGTAAAAGCCATGTGTTTTAAAATATTTATTGTGATTGATTATTCTCTTTTTTGAAGCTCTATCCCAAGAAGAAATAGATTAATATTTGATAGTTTAATTTAGTTTTATTTTAGTTGTTATCTTTTGTTTTTGCTTATAAGTAATTTAATGACTCTACCATTTTTGTTTTCATATTATAAGTATGAGTAAAGTTGATTAATTCAGTTTTCACTTCTTTCTTTATGAGTTTTTTCTCCTTCTTGCAAGATTAAAATGATAAGATGCTTTATTTTTTAGCATGTGTGTAATAGAAAGGCCCCACAAATAGCTTTATTATCGAACCTCTTCTAGTGCATATAGCCTTCAAACACCACCCTGGATTTGAAAAATTAAAAGTGACTTAATCAAAGTGTGGTTTAATGACACCCATCAAGTACTTCACAAAATGGAGACTTCATTATGAACTTAATTTTTTTTTTTTTAATTTTCAAGGAATGAGTGAATTTCATAAGGTTTCATTAGACTAACTATATTTTTTGGCTTAAAATTGTACTTTGCAACTAGCAAGGAGTGATCCAAAAAATTTGATTTTTTTTGGAAAATTTTTATCTAACGATTTATTTGCTCCATTAAGAAGCAATTCACTTGAAAAAAAGTAAAATTTTCCTATGTCAAAAGAGCAAATTGCTTCAACTTGGGAAGCGAATCACTTAGAGTAAAAAATAATTCTAAGTGTCAAAATAGCAAATCATATGGATTTGAAAAGTAAAATATCTAGAGTGAAATTAAAAAAAATCTTAGTGTTTTAGGAGCAATTTACTTAGTTTTGATGAATAAACAATCTACTTTATAAAAGGAAGCAGTTTGCTCCATTTGTAAGTGATTCACTCATATTCATGAAACATTTTTTTTCTTTACTAAAAAATTGCTTTATCTAACCCTCAAATGCTATTTTGTGTAGGTATGTATTAAGTTGAGTATAAACTTATGAAAATGCCCTAAAAAACATAAAAATCCAATAAATAATTACATCTAGTTGAGATTATAACATACTAGAGGAAGAATGAAAAATAAAAAAATAAGGCAATTACCATGTGGATACATGGGGATGTCAACCCTGAGCCAAATCCAACTTCATCAAGGGAAAAAAGGTCTAATGAATAATCCATCCAAATAAGGTTATAATCCCTTTCCATGCCCTCTTTATGGTAAGGAGAGTTAAATTTGTCAATCATTCCATAGTATTTAACTATACTTTTCCTAACACCAATCAAAATTGGATCTTTAGGGGACCTACTATTTTAAAATATTATCATAAATCCCTTGTATGGAATGACCTAAATGTCATAATCCTAACCAAGCACATCACAAGAGGCTAATCAAATAGGATTCATATATATAAAATCGAATGGTGTAACTAGCTCCTAAAATAGTCAATATTTTCAATTATCAGTGCCTTCTAATTTATAAATTATAGTAAGTCAACCCAATTTGCATTGAATTCTCATATAAACCTCTATCAAGTCAATCATTGCCTAGGTTGAGTCAACAAGTAAATATTTCAAGCATGGTTACCCCTTTAAGTCAATCTCCACCACAAGAAAAATTAACTCCATCTAATACTAATATTATCAGTATCTTGATACAATTGACCCATCTAGTACTAGAACAATGCATTACATAGGATTGATAAATATTGCAAGGTCAAATGGGGATATAAGAAATTTAGGGCACTTCTCCAAATCAAATGTTTCTCCCATCCATTCATCCACTATAAATATGCAATATTATATACCTCCATATAATTGGAAAAATCCTTAGTTTAGCTTATCAAAATATCCACTAGTGCACAACCTACAAGCCATGCCCAATCAAAATCAAGATCCAAATCCATCTTTTATATACAATTTGAATCCTTAATTTCCATCGTAGTACTATGCTACTCGACAAAATCTATTCAAATTTCAATAATAAATGGTCTAATACATGCCTCCACCATAGACATACACAACCCAACCATAAGGGAAAATGAAATATCTATTGTTAATACAATACAAGAAATTTCCTTAGTACTACCAAGCACCCATGCCAACTAGGTCTCAAAACTAGATATCCAATTGGACATATCAAGGACTTCTAAATTTGATGATTTTTTTTTCATCCCAATTGTTGCTACAAAGTCATTGCTTACCTTTGTAAAAAATGAGAGTAAGACAACTTTGGATTATCTAAATGAGCTGCCCATGCTTAAGTCAATGCATCACATTCAATAGGACATCATGGTACACTTATTTACTCATTAAGATATAATTTTTTTTATGGTGTATAGGTTTTCCTAACAAATTTGTCACTACTTAGACTTCTATTATAGACCATGTTATGAAGAGATTTGGTAATTTCAGCAATAGGTACTCAATTCTTCTCCAATTAAATGCCATGACACCCTTAATAAAATGTTCATGATTATAATACTAGGTTCCTAAGGACAATATAATTAATTATATCAATGTGTATCATAATGGGGAACACTTTTTGCCATATTATATAAAATATTTACAATCTAATTTGGCACTAATGATTTTAAATTCTAACCATATTACTTTAGCTATAGTATTTGAAAAAGTGACCCACACTATAGATCTACCTAGAAAATTATCCCCTAATTTTCCCATAGCTTATGCCATTAATGTAGCCCAAAATCCATAAATTCCAAGGTCTTCTCCCACCCTAATGTCAATACAAAATTCCCAATCATCCATCAACATTCCTCCCTACATCTATCTATAAAATAATTCTCCCTACATGGTAACTATAATTAGGAAAAGTAACCATTCCTCCATCACTTCCCAGCCTTAATTATTTACTTTGCTAGCCCCATATCAAAACAACACTAGTATTACCACTTCTTCCCTGAACCAAAATGATGGATGGAAAACCAAATGTTTCAAACGATGAGAAACCCTGGTAAATTACAAAACTATAGAAAATGGTAGTTTAGTGGATGGTAGCCCAATAGTAATGGTTGGAAATAGTCTAATTTTTATAATGAAGGGCCCCATACCTCATAAAAGACCAAGTTCCTCAACAAAGTACTAATAAACCAGACAATCATATATAAAATAATATGGTAAATGTAAATTTGAATAAGGTGTTTTGCTTGCAATGTTGGATATTGTTCTTATAGAAAAATTGTCATTTGCATTGATAGTAAAAGGAATTACAAGATCAATCCTTTTTACAAAATATACTCGAAGGGCTACAATATGGGTCTTCCCAGGTGGAAGCCCTCTTTCAGTGAACAAGTAAACGATACCAATGGTCTTCTATGAGCACCTCAAGGGGAGTGGGCTTACTGCACATATGTCATTGTTGGTTGTAGAAGTCCTCTAAATCTACACAACCCAATAAAAAACATTAAATATGTTTGGTGGCCTATCCCAATCAAACCCCTTGTGATAAAATACAAATAAAATTAAGAAGCTGGACCATTACTTTACAAATATGATATAAATGCTTATAAAAGGGTTCAAAAAAGAGAGGGTACCTAGTTACAATAGGTCTTAGAAGAGGATTGTACACCTGGGTATGGTCCAATCAACCCATACCTATCCATACAATCAACTTTGTGTTGTCTAGATAAAGTTTCTTTGATGAGAGGGTTCTTCTAGTGATACTGGAGCCCCTGTCTAAGTCAAGTAGTCTTCTATACCTATAACTAAGAGTAGTTTATCATGGAAAGGGGGATGTCAAGAGGCACATGCTAGAATCCATGGCGGTTGATGGTAAATGAGGGTCTGAGTGCAAAGGTGTCTAGCATGATTTTGGTACATTCTAGGTATGCAAGTGTGTGATTTTTTTATATGTTTAAAATTACCTTCTACTTATATACTTGGCTAGAATTAGGGGGTGAGGTGTCCTATGAGGTTTCAAGTGAGATGGCATGGTGTGCAATACCTCATAAATAGGTTTTGGTGGAGGAATTCTTCACTCATACACATGTAATAAATGAGCACGAGTGTACCATGCCTGATAAATACATGGAGGATGAAAGTCTTCACCCATTATGGCATGGTGGATGATGACTCATCAATGCCTTCAATATCTTGAATGCCTTGAATAAGAAAGTCTTCAAATGTCATTTATGGCATTGAATGTACATGAGGATGAGGGGAGCAATATTTAAGTTAGACTAGAATTATGGGTTAACCCAAGGTGAGGTGGAGGCTAGGCTAGTCAAAGGGTAGACTAGGGTGAGGTTGACCATGGGTTTAGGATTGACCAAGGGTTAGGTTTACCATGGTTAAGCTAGAGTAGGCTAGGCTTAGGTGGAGGCTAGGCTAGTCAAAGGGTAGACTAAGATGAGATGGCCCTAGGGTATGCTAAATGGGATGGTTGCACGGTGAATAGGGGTTAAGTGTAGGATTTAAGTGGCCAAAGGGGCTTAAGAAAGATTAATAGTGATTTTTAGAAAAATATGCAAATTTTGTAGGTTTTGCAAATAGTTGACTGTTAGCATTGCATAAGGAAAAATGTGACATTTTTAGGTGTCTACATTTGCCCCTTTTTATACTGTATTATGTGAAAACATGATGCAATGTAAAAAATTATGACATCGGATTGGTGGTTGACTATGAGAGAGATGAATTGATGATGGGTGATTGTAGTTGAATCATGATTGATTGTGATTGATGAATCATGATTGATTGTGATTGATTATAACTTTTGGTGTGTCATAACTATTATTAAGGAAGGAGACACAAGATAACCTTGAGTTATAATCAATGTAAGATGCCTCAATTATGGAAGGAACACATATCCTCAAATTTTTTTCTTTGACAAATTGTTGAGCTTGGTTTAGTTTGGTAAGTCCTTCTAGCCAGTGGTAGGTATGCTCATGATGCTTCAATCAGAAGTGGTATTACGTCTGCCACCATGATAAAGGAAAATCATGAGTAATTGTACATTCACAAACATGAGGTGTACCAAATTTTATTTGGTTTGGAGTGTTATTGGGAAGAGAAATTTTATTTTTTATTTTCCTGAGCAAAGGAGGGCTTGAGATAGTCTTAGACAAAGTTTCTTAAACAAACATTGGTTCTAGAATTGAGTGTTTGAATATTGATCATGCATAAGGTAACATTAATGGGTGATATATACCCCTAAATTAAAGATTTGATGGGTAAAGAAGCAAAAAATAATAGCAAAATTCTTGACATAAATGTCATTGTACGATCACATGGTGGTTAGAAATTATTAAAATGAGGAAATTTGAAAATTATGAGAAATTTGATAAATTATGGGGATCGTACTAAAGGGTGCGATAAAAAATAATTGTACGGGTTTGTATGGTCAAGACACATGTAAAAATATGATAAATTTTAGAAAATGTAGGGACCGTATAGAGGGGTATGATCAAAACCAACTGTATGGGTCCATATGGTAAAAAATTGATGTGACCCATGTGTAGTTTTATTGCATTTTGGGTGACCAAATGATGTCATAATATAGCAAAACATGTACTTTTTGGAAATATGTTTTTGAGATCAATACAATGGTGGTATTTGTAGAAAATTTGGAGAATTTTTTATAGGTAAAAAGTAAGGTCAAAGATGAAATTACTTTTTGAAGTGATAAATGCTCAATTTTAGGTCTTTGAAAGGGAAATTTGGCTTGGTTGTTTAGAGGGTTGATGTATAAGATTGATTTAATGAATATTGATGAAAAATGAGCTAATTTTAGGTGTCTACAAATATTATGGATGGGTGGGGAGTGGAAATACTCCAAGGGATTAGCAACAAGGAGTGATGTATGTATTGTAGAAATGTTTTTGGTATGGCAATGTAACACGATTTTTGTAGCATTGTTTTAATGAGATGACAATGATGTATGTATAGTGGTGTGTATAGATAGATGTATGATGTAGCTCTTGGGGGAGTGTTGATAATTATGTATGGGTTACATATGATATGTAGGATGATGTGGTGGAGATATGATAGGATCCTTTATAAATTTTTAGGGTTTTTTTGATTTTATTTATTTATTTATCTTTGGAATGTTTAACGTTTTTTATTTTCTTGATTTTGATGTTTTTGATTTTGGATGGATGTATTTATTTGAGCATATATAAATGAAATTTTGGATAATATGGATGCACTATACTTATGTGATGGATGATGAGTCCTTTATTTATTTACATGGCTAACTCACATGTGGTTGTTTAATCAAATTTTGGATGTGTGTATTTGGATTTCACAATCACAAATAGTTTAAGTAATCAATGACAGGTTAACAATCACATACATATATTAGCAAAACATAAGACAAGTAGATATGCAATGTACATGATGAATATTGGTAGGGTATGCAAATAGTGATATGATCATTAAGCTAATAACAATGAACATAATACCATACCTATTGAACATTGGACTAATGATTTAAATACTTAGCTAGTGATTGGCAGAACTAGTCATGATGCTATTTGTTCCTAAGTCCAAGGGTTTTTATAGATATTAGAAAAAATTCTAGAAAGTCAAACATCTTAGTTTGTGTAATCAAACTCATCAATTAGTCAGTTAATATCTTACAAAAATTGTTGACCTTTTCGAATGAGATTAAGCTTATCATGGATTAGTATGTGTGTAATGATGTTCATTTATCCATTTTGAGTGAGGTTGGAGTAACCAATTGTAAACTTAGCTAGTATAAGCTAACTCATCTATAAGCATGAAGTGGTCTGTAAAAAAAATCTAATATGATAGACATGTTTCCACTTGTAAGTCATACTCCATTTCCAGATAAGCACCTATAGCCCCAATGGAGGTTATCACCATAATTTTTCAAAATTGTTCCGCTACCAGCCAGGTGTCTATAGACCCAGTGTGGTCATCTAACCAAGTACAAGTTGTTAGTAGTACTCTTTTTGCTCTTTTGTATTTTATTTTTTATTGATTTTTTTTGCAACTTGTTCTTGTAGATACTTAGGTTTGGATCATGTGAATGATAGGATGAGCGAGATTTTTTTTGCTTTGTGGTAAGACTATGCAAGATGTCGTCTTCCCTACATACAAAATTTTTTTAATATGTGAGATTTTATTGGTCTAATAAGGAACTTAATTCAGCCTAGGGAAGCCTAAAATTTCATTAGAACATGATGACGTTCGATAAAGGTTTATTGGATTAACTATAAATGGTTGAATAACATAAAAGACTTCTATTACCAAGCAACCTAGGAATGTGATTTAACTAGACATCATGATAGTTTGTATGAGCATAGTATATACTTATGGCATATTTGCAAAAGATAAATATGTATGCATGCAGAATGAGTGACAATGCATTTGGATGAAGAATGACACTATGCTTAAACATATTATAGTGATACAAAAACACAATGTGTATGAATGATAACAATTGTGTGTGACAAAACATATCCTTGATTAATTATGTCAAGTAGGATTGATAAATACGTATTTATGTATCTAAAAATTGACCAAATTAGCACATTGCAAAGTATTATTGTGTATGTGCATGAATGTTTGATGAAAAATGCAAAATAATGGTAAGGAAGAAAAAATATGGATGGAAGGGAAGAAAACAAGAAGGTGGGCAGAATTAGAAAGAAGAGAAAGGACCAATCAAAGGTATGTAGCTGCTCATGCATGACCATACAACATTGACATGGGACCTCAAAAAAGAATGAGGAAAAGAAAGAGAATGAAGTAAAGTAGAGGAGTAATAGGGAGAAGAAATAATGAGAAAGAGAAAGAGGAGAAGAAATAATACCAATCAAAGGTATGAAACCACTCATGCGTGACCATACAACATTGACGAGGAGCCTTAGAAGAAAAGGAAGAAAATAACATAGAGAATTGAGAAAATATGGAAAAAATAGAAAGGGGAAATAAGGAAGGAGCCAATTGAATGTTGAATTCTTAAGGCACTTGCGTTAAGTGGCTAAATAAAGAATTGAAAGAATTATTTGTAGTATTACTGTTGAATGCACTTTTGTTGTTTTTTATTTTTGGAATTATGTTATTTTGAATAAGAATATACAAGAATTTGAAAGGCTTATGTTATGTGTAAAAAGCATAGATAGGGATGATATTGAGGGGCTCAGGTTCCTCAATTCCTTTAATATTGGAAAGCTTGTAACAAGAATGAATGAGATATGAGAAAATTTTAAGGTAATGCAAACTACCCTAGGTGAAAAATGGATTAGAAGGGGTAAAAACCCCCTAGATAGAAAAGTAGTTTGATTAGAAGGGGTATCAGCACCTCGAGGCATGAAATCAAATTGATGAGAAGGGTTATTAGCACCCCAAAACATGAAACTGTAAAAGGTTTGAAACTTGATTCCGTGAGCAAAGAAAAACATGAAAATGAAGGGTTTTATGGTATGAACACTATCTATTCTAGGAGGAAAAAAAGTAAATCACTTGTCATGAACATTATATATGCTAAGGGTAATAAAAGTAGATCACTTTGCATAATCAATATTTATGCTAGGAACAAGAAAAGTAAAACTCTTGGCATGAGCAGTATCTATGCTAAGGGCAAGAAAAGTAAATCACTTAGCATGATCAATATCTATGCTAAGAGCAAGAAAAGTACGTCACTTGATATGAGTAGTATCTATATTGAGGGTAAGAAAAGTAAATCACTTGGTGTGAGCAGTATCTATGATAAGGGCAAGAAACATAAATCACTTAGCGTAAGTAGTACCTATGCTAGGAAAAAAAAAGTAAATCACTTGGTGTGATCAATATATGTTCTAGGATCAAGAAAAGCAAATTACTTGGCATGAGAAATATATATGCTAAAAGTAGGAAAAGTAAATCACTTGGCATGAGCAGTAAAATTGAATGGGGTTGAAATTAAAGTTTGTATAAGACACGTTTAAGGTAATGAAAGATTTCTATTGGTGAGATGGAAATGGAAGATTGTTATCTAAAGCAATTATTATGATAATGAAATATTTTTATTTGAAGTAATGATTATGAGATATTGCTATTTGAAGCAAAAATTATGAAATATTGCTATCTAAAGCAATGAGTATGATAGTGAAAGATTACTATCTAAAGTAATAATTATGATAATAAAAGATTGTTATTTGAAGCAATGATTTACAAAGAAAGAAATGATAAATTGTTATATGAAGTAATGATTATGTTCAAAATATGAAATCAAATTTTCTATTTGAAGCAATTGATTTGTGATGGTGAGGCAAAGGAAGTAAAATTTAAAACTTGACAATTGATTGTGTGAGGGTGAGGCAAAGGGTACAACCTTTAAAACTTGACAATTGATTATATGAGGGTGAGACAAAGGGCACAACCTTTAGAACCTAGTAATTAATTGTGTTAGGGTAAGGTAAATGGTACAACCTTTAAAACTTGGCAATTGATTGCATGAGGGTAAGGCAAAGGGTGCAACCTTTAAAACCTGGAAATTGATTATGTGAGGGTGAGGTAAAGGGTGTAACCTTTAAACCTAACAATTGATTTGATTGATATGTTCAACAACATTAACATGAGTAGATGAGAGTTGAGAGAATTGAAAGTGGGGGAAGGGTTAAGTCTTCTAGATGAAAAATTGGTTGGAAGGAGTTCCAACTTTGCTAGATAGAAATGGGTTTAAAATAGGGTGGGCTCTCCCAATAATAATTTTGATATGAAATGGGGTTGAAGTACCAGAATTATATATATATATATATATATATTTGGAAGGGGATAAACTCCCCAGCCTTGAAAAATGGTTTTAAAAGAAATGAACTCCCCCAGTCATGAATTTGATTTGAAGAAGATATAGAAATGATGATGAAAAGAAAGAGAAGGGAAAAATAAGGAAGATAAGGATAGAAAAAAAGAAGAGGAAAAGAATCATCCATAGGTATGTAGCCACTTATGCATGACTATACAACAATGAAATGGAACTTACTAAAAAATAAAAAGGAGGTTGCAGAAGTGACGAAGAAGGAGAAGCTAGTGTAGGGTAGAGAGAGAGATAGTAGATGATGAATAAGATGAAGCACACAAGGGTTATGTTGTTGGGAATGATTATCCCAAATTTCATTGATAGTTGGTAGTGAGGTTGATCATACCAATAAAGCCTTAGTGGGGAGGGATGTGATTTATATGATTGATTGGTCAAGGTATAGATTGTGATGTTGAGGCATTGGCATGTGGTCATGTTATCCCAAGTTGGGGTAATGTATTTTTAGATATACACAGGTTTGGATTAAAATATGATATGGGATTGCAAAATTGTATTTCCTCTTGATCAATTAGATTGTGTACCAATTATTTGAAGAAGTGATACTTATTGATGGCATGCCCTTGCTGATGATGATAGACATAAAATTGATTCTCATTGTACCATTTTGGTTTTGGTATATTATGATCATCATGTCAATTTTAAGTAATAATGATGTGTCTTGCATTGTGCAACTTCAAGAAGAGATTGATTAGTGGTTCAAAAATAGGATTCATGACAAAAGATGGATGACAAGGATGTCAAGGTTTTGTGTGAGGTTGAATAGGTGGTGGTGGGGTGATTGCCTTCCTAGGTTGCGGGTAATGAGGTTGAAGGGTTTGATAGAGTGGAGTTACTATAGTATTCCTCATGGCCAAATTATGGGTAGATGTTTGACACCTATAGTTAATCATAGCTTGAGACTGTTATGTCACTCTAAAATATGTTGTATGTTTGTCGAAGGATGAGTTGAGGTCATCCAAATAGGGTTTACATATATTATAGTAGGGCTAGGGGTAGGTTGAAAAGGGTAGGAATATGAGTGTGGGTAAGGTGAAGGAGGTGGAAAAGAGTAACAAGGGGTTCCAAAATACCAACAGGTTGGGCCATTTAATATGGAAAATATGGTGATAGAAGAATAGGTGGATGGGGTGGTATTTGAAGAGAAGATGTATGATAAGATGTAGATTTATGTGTGGAGGAGGAAGCAATCCCCTCATAAGGGTTCAAATGTGGATAAAAGGAGTGGCATGGTACATTATGACTTGGTCATAATATGTCAACCCAGGTGGTGACATGACACACAAGGAGGAGTAATGATAAGGGGCATATTGATTCTAAGAGTGGGTGGAGGTGGTTTCCTTTGAACACCTTGATGAGTTGGTTGAAGGGGAGGTTACCATAGAAGGACCCATGGTGAGGCACTCTTTCTTGTGAGCTCAAATTCAGGTAAGGGTCAGTCTAGAAGGGTAAAGGATAGGAAACTAGATATGAAAATGGACTATAACTGGTTTGAATAAAAAATTACAACTATCTAGACAATTTTGGGTGGAACTATACCTGCTTATGAGGTTTTTAATTTGATTGTACCTATCCATATCATTGGATTTGACCACACATGTCCATAAATTTATGTAAAGAAGTAGTTTATAGAGATAAAATGATAACAAAAAAATAAAAAAATAAGAGTTTTGGTACTATTTGTTGATTTGTTTTCTTCTTTCTATGGCAATTTGCAGCAAAAAGAACTAACTAATAAAAAAAGAGATTTTGGTATACAATAAAAAAGTTTCAAGATGATGTGTTTGAATGTGTTTGTGTGCTAATGTGTTTGAATTTTCTTAGATTGTAGCTTGTGTGATTTTTTTTATTATTATTTTCTTATGTTTTTGTGTTTTTAGAGTTTTGACAATCCCAAAAACAAATAAAAATGAGAGATGAATGTAATCTATGGAGTGCCAACACACAATTTTTAAAATACCAAAGGTACATAAGAAAATACAATGCATAAATAGGAAAATGACTTTCTATTTCGGGATGGTTCAAGGTAATCCAAAAGGGGAATATAAACCTCTTATGCAAGAGGTAGCACTATCTAAGACCTTCATAGGCTAATCAAATTTTGCTTCACTCTCAGGTGGGCTTAGTAAATAATGATAGATATGCACTCACTAATAATGTGTAGCCCTATGAGGAGGGGCATCTGTCCCAAACTACCCCAGGATAATCCCAAGGGTAGTGAGCTTTTTGGTGATGAAATACAAATTACTACTCGAGGGGGCTACTATGGTAGCTAAGGGGTGAGTCAATGGTTGGATATGAATACCAATTTTGTTGATCTTGATTGGTGGTTGGTGATGAAATCTAATGTCACTAATGTGTAATGATACATTTAAGTGTGTGATATTGGTTTAATTTTAAAAATTGAAATGCAAAAAGAAACTATGCTATGAAAGTAGTGAAAATAAAATGTTTTGATTTGATTGAAAAGAAATTGCTTTTTGAAAATAAATCTATCAATAAATAATAATATTGTTGGTAAAAAGTAGTTAAAATGATATTTGAAATTTAAATGTATAAAAAGAGAGCCATGGATATTTATTGTGCTTTGATTATAGATGCTAATGGCCATTCCAACCATTCTATGATTCCAACTGATTGTTTATAATATAGAAAGACTTATTTGTTATTAAATTTAGAGAATATACTTAGCATGAGTTGGAAGTTTCCATATGGCCAACATAACTGGTAAAATATGCACTTCATAAAGCTTTCCCTATTTCAAATAATGCTCTTAAAATGGATCCCAACTTTGACTCCGTGCCAGATGTAACATGCTAAGAAGCTACCCTCAAGTAGGAATAATCAACCATCATTTTCCTCACTCCTAACAGATGATTGTGTACTTTTATGATTGGATATGGGGTTTTGTGAACAATATTAGAAGTATCTCCCACCATGTAATCTTTTGAATTAGTTGTATATGGAGTTTCCAAGCAAAGGAAGATGATAGATTGCTTGATGTGAGTAATTCCTATGCTAAAATTGCTTGATCGTAAACTTATCTAGACTGGTAAAGATATGCCTTTTACGATTATGACTAGTTGTATTTAGAGAGCCTTATGCACAAGATAAATCAAAATTTGTTTCAACTCATAAAGACAAATAAATTTAAGTTTTTCTTAAAACCTAATGCAAATGCTTTTATCCTATGTTATGAGAAAGGTTATTGCAAATTCTATAAACTAATGCTTATGAAAGATAATTTGAAAGTATTTTGATGGTTGAACAAAGTAATTTGGTGTGTTTTGAAAGACACAAAGGTAAATTGAAAGTATTTTGTAAAGTTCCCAAAGCAATTTGGCACTTTTTTCAAAGTAAACAAGCAGTTTTGGGAAATGACCGATTGATTTGAGGATTTTTAAACTGAAGTTGGTAATGGACTTTTAATTTTGAAATAAAAAGTGCAATGTAATTAGGAATATAGGATTTTGATGTGCTTACCTATGGTCCCAATATTTATAAAAAGTTATCTAGAATATTTGATAGGTGTTGGACTATGTCTAAATTCGATAGAATGGGTCCCTACGAACAAATTTGACCATACCTGTTTGTACGATTGAAAGCAGGGGTGGTTTTTCTAAATTGTTTGCTATTGCTAGTGGTCTATCTAGCATAGAAGTTGGTTTCTATGAAATTTCCTTGGGACACCATTTTGTGAGGTAGTTTTTGGTATAAGGAGACAATGTGACAATCAAGATAGCAATTTCAATGGGGAAAATCTATCCTTAACTTACTTATAATAGTTGGATTGCATTGGTGGCCATGTACAAACTGATACCTGCTTGGTGGGTTCAATTTTTGGAGCACTTTATTCAAATGTGCCTATCTATATGGATAGTTTGACCGTACCCCTCCATACAGTCCTATATCATAGACTAGAAAGGGCTTCTGCCTTGGATCTAAGTTTGTGTATAAGGGTTTTGAGGGGTCTATGCTAGTTTTGTGGCACCTATAACATAGAAAAAACAATGTCAATTGGATGCTAAAAAATTAGCAAAAAATATTAAAATGTAGTTTTAGGGTCCCACCATGATTGCCAAAATGTGCTTATAGAACACATGTCATTTTCATTCATAATAAAAGGGATTACAAGATCATTCATTTTCATAAAACATACCCAAAGGGCTACAATATGGGTCTTCCTAGGTAGAACCCCTCTTTTAGTGAATAGGTAAATGGCACCAATAGTCTTCTATGAGCACCTCAAAGGGAGTGGTATTACTGCACACATGCCACTATTGGATGTAGAAGTCCTCTAAACCTACACAACCCAATAAAAAACATTAAATATGTTTTGGGGCCTATCTCAATCAGACTCATTATGATGAAAGACAATTAAAAGTAAGAAGCTAGACCATTACTTTACAAAACTATTTTAAATGCTTACAAAAGGATTCAAAAGAGATATGTTACCTAGTTTGATGGCTTGCTACTATGTTACAAGCTATAAAAATTCTCTAAAGAGGATTGTACCCCTTGGTACAGCTCAATCGCATTGTACCTATTTGTATAATCAACTCTATGTTGTATAGATAGAGAGTTTTTTTAGTGAGAGGGTTCTTTTGGTGCTACTAGATCTCCTATCCAAGTTGAGAAGTATTTTGTACGTATAACTAATATTAGTTACTCATGCAAATAGGGATGTCAAGAGGCACAAACTAGCATCCATGGTGGTTGATGGTAAGTGAGGGCTTGAGTGCAAAGGTGTCTAGAGTGATTTATATAGAGTTCGGGTATGCAAGTGTATGATTTTTTTAATGTTGAAAATGACCTTTTATTTATAGACTTAGATAAGGTTGGGGTGTGAGGTGTCCTATAAGGTATCTAGTGAGGTGTCCTTTGAGGTGGCATGGTGTGCCATACCTCATAAATGGGTTTGGGTGGAGGAAAATCCTCACCCATCCACATGCAATAAATAGGCATGGGTGCACCATACCTCATAAATGCATGGGGGATGAAAGTCTTCACCCATTATGGCATGGTGGATGATGACTCATCAATGCCTTCAATGCCTTGAATACAAAAAGTCTTCAAATGTCATTTATGGCATTGAATACACAGGGATATGAGGGAATCAAGAGTTAAGTTAGACTAGGATTATGGGTTAAACTAAGGTGAGGTGGAGTCTAGGCTAGTTAAAGGGTAGACTAGGATGAATAGTGATTTTTGGAAAATTATGCAAATTTTATGGATTTTGCAAATTAATTGATTGTTAGCACTGCATAAGGATAAATGTGACATGTTTAGGTGTCTAGAAATACAATATTACAAAATATTCCATAAATATGAGGTATATTCAAACAAATATGTATAACCAATAATACTAGACATAATAGTCTATAACATTAGGATAAGCAATACTAGTTGTAAATTAGCCACCCATGGAAAATCAATTTCTTTATCAACCACTAGCCTCTACCCAATAATTAGTATCAATATTACCATATCCTAATAATGCAATGATTGCAAATTTTGGTCTTTTTGAAGAAAACGAGGATATCCCTTTTGATGAAAATATTATAATGTTAATCAACAAAATATGGTTGGGACTAGAAGCAAGAGGAAGGAAGCTATCAAGCAAGAAAAAATAAGAAGCAAGTTGAATATGGTATTGGCATCATAGTTTTTAGAAGGGGGAAGTATAACTTTACATATGAAGGATAAGGGACCAATGCCATCTAATCAATCCATTATACAAAAAGGGTGTACAAAGAAAGGACTACCAATGAATCCATCAACTAATACTAGATCAAAAAAGAGGAAGAAAACACAAGATGAGGTAGTAGTGGTTGAAAAACAAAATAAAAGGAAGAAGCTATTAAAATTTTATAAGAAATAGTTAAATTATTTATTCCTAGCTAGTGACAGATGCATGATGACAACTAGATAACATACAAAGTTTACATCATTCAATGAATGTAGTATCTTGTTAGCTTTTGATGTAATGTGCAATGGGAGATAGCAATCACAAGATGCAGAATAATATAAAAGAAAGTAAATCTATGAGATGACTAAAATATGCTATAAATAGAAATAACATAAATGAATACAATGTAGCTATGGAGGAAATGAACACTCCATTAATAAAGCTATTGAACTACATTGCACCCATCACCAATATATGGTGATCTACACAACACTGTACTACTACCTACGAATATGCTCTAAGCAGATCTATCTATCTATGTCCCCTTTATCATATCTATCTAACAATGAGGCCCTTCTTATATAGGAAGATAGGTTCCTTGGCCAACACTCTACCTAGTTGTGCAAGGGACAACTTGCACATATACAACTTGCACATTGACACTTGTGCATTTATTACATTGCATGAAGTAACTAGATAACTTCCCCCTAAAGTAATCTAATGTCCTAAGTATGTACCTTGGAAGGTACATTTACATGACCCAAATGATGGAATATACTCTATTTCTAACACCCCCATGTATTACATTATTTGGGTATTGAAGACTTTAGTCTTCAATATGGATCTTCTTCTTCATATTGAACTTTGTACTCTTCCTCTGCATTCTTTGTAACCTGTTCAAGCAAATAGTTAGTGTCTCTATAATATGTAACATTTTCTGATAGAGCTTTCACCTCATAGTCTTTTACAGGTTCTTCCAGTTCTTCAATTTCTTCTATCCTCTGAACTAGGTGTCCTTTCTAATTTCTCTTCTGATATTCTAGTTGAGGATAATTGGTTGGTCATTGAGATTGCTATTGATGAGGGTTCCTTTGATATTGTCAAGGTTGAAATTGATTCCCATTATTCATCTGATTTCCTTGGTTTTAGTTTTTGGGATTGTATCTGCAATAGTTGGTACTATGACCTTTCTTTCTGCATATCTAACAATACCATGTTTTCTATCCTCTTGCTGATGAAGCAATATTTCCCTATGGATTATCTTTTGATGCCAATGCAATGTTAGTCATCTCATATTTCATAGTATTTTCTACTTCATATTCTTGAAGTATATTGACTAGGTCATCAAAAGAAGTATCTTTACTTAAAACCTGTAAAGATGTGACCAAATGCTTATAGCTATCTGGAAGTGCTCTCATGGTTACTTGAGTAAGAAGTTCATCCTTAATTGTTTCTCCTAAGGTCAATAATTTCCCTTTAATATCTTCTACCTTCCTTAGGAATAATTCTATGCTTTCTCCACTATTCATTTTTAATGAGTGAAGTTGAGTTTGGAGATGAAGGATAGTTACCTTATTCTTTCCTTCAAATATTTTCTCTAGGCTTGTCCATGCATCTGAAGATGTTTTGGCTGAACTGATATATGGTTGAATCTCATCAGTGATAGCAAAGGTTATTATCATTAGAGCCTTTGAATCATTTTCCTCAAACTTTAGGATTTTAGTTTCACCTGTGGTAGGTCTCTATGTTTTCCCTTTGACAACATCCCAAAGTTTTTCATATACTAAGATTGCTTTCACTTTATTCTTCCAAGAGAAATAATTAGGACCCTTGAGTAGTTGAGATTCTACTAGGAAGAATTTGTTTGATGCCATTTAAATTCCCTAATATCAATCCTTAGATTTTGTGGACTTCCTTATGTCTCCCTAGTAATTTTTGGAATATGATATAGTGCTTTTGTAAAATATAGTTCAATTTTGGTTGATTTCGTACAATTTTTGTAAAGATCAAAAATCAACTTTTTAACACCTTATTACTCCTATTGAACTAAGCACTTTTCCAATTTTGAAGAGGTTTTAATGTTGGATTTATTTTGTCCCTTTTGAGAAATTTTTGAGACAAGAATATTATAAATTTCCAACCTTAGCAAAAAATCTTAATAACCTCTTTTTATATCCCTTAGGATTTTATTTAAGTGTTTCTAATTTCCAATAACCTAGTTTGGTGTTGTAACCCTTATAACTCCCAAATTTGGAAAATTAGAACACATTAATATTTGCAAACATTAAATGGATTAATTCCAAGTAGTATCCCTTATTTCTCCTAGGTTGTGTTTTGCAAATATTAGTCAACTTTGATATTTAATTTCCCTAAGTTTTTCTTTCAAATAAATATTGATTTCTTTTAATACTTCAACCTTATAATATAACCTTATAACTCCCTTTTTAATGAAAGCAAATTAGATGGGGGAAATTTTACCTTAATAAGGCTTTGCACCTTTATGAAATCAGTGGTAGTCTATCCTTCTTGGGTGCTATGAGTAATGATAGATTCTCCAACTTGCTATTGGCTTCAACACTCTCTTTAATGCTTCCTTGACCCATTTGACCAAGAGTACTATTCTTCATTGCTTCTGAATACTCTCAAATTGCTCTTTGAGTTGCTAATGAGTTGTTGTCGTGCTACTTGCTGAGTTGTTGTCATGTTGCTTACTAAGTTGCTATCGATTTGCTTTCCAAGTCACTTATGAATTGCTTGTTGTTCATCCAAGTCATCTTTAATAGGTGGTCAATAGAGTGATAAGTGTCACAACCATTTTTTAAATGCTCCAAGAATGCTTCAGGTGTTTGGTGGAGACACCAATCTTGTCTCAATGCTTGTGACAAGTGTCACCTTCTCTTGAGATATTTTTATTCATTCCCTCTTCATGCGCTGTCCAAGAGATATTTCTGCTTCAACGTATATGATTCTTGTTGTAATACTTCTGGTTGTATGTAACTCCTCTGCCACCAAGATAATGTTGTAACATCTCCTTCGTGGGCATTTTTTAGGGTTCTTTTGGAGAATGACAAGTGGTACCCTCTTTCCTTTGCATGCCCTTGTCTTATCAATACCTTCTTGCAAGCCTTTCAACATATTCTTCCACCTTGTTCTTTGTTGTACTTCATTGGTGTTGAGATGTTTCCAGCCAAGCAATGCTTATGGTGGAGATTTGGTGGAGATATGGAGGAGCTTTGGTGGAGATATGGTAGTGCTTTTATGAAGACTTCATGATGCTCCACTTATGGTAGTGAATGCTCCTTGATTGGATGTATGCTTGCTTCGATTTCCTTTGCTTATACACTACTTGATTTCTCCCTAGCTTTGTGCCTTGTCTTTTGTAGGTTCGATCATCCAAGATACGTAGAAGATGAGCCTATATGAGTGGCTCTTTGCTATGCTTGGGAGAATGCTAGCATTCAACCACCTTTGGCTGGTTCACCCTACTTATATTGTGCCTTTGAGGCACTTTCCAATCTGCCCTTTTTCCTACATAGAATGAGTTAGAGAAGTGCAACACAATGTAACAATATTTGTAAATAAGATACCTTTTGCACCCTTTCTTGCACTCCTTTTTGTAGGTCTAATATTCTGATTTATATGGAAGAATTTTTTAATGCAGTGTAGGGGTTTTGAGGTTGTCTCTTTTCTTAGACACCTTCCCCTTTTTTCTTGGATATTATGATGACAAATCCAAGCTTAGATAGAAGTAGATAGAAGCTCCTTATATGATGCAATTTTCTGCACTTTTCTCCTTGCAACTAACCCTGTAATGCTTTGGATTTGAGACTCACCAAGTCTCAATATTTGAAGCTTCTATTTCTGATTTTGGTTAGTCATCTTCTTCTCCAAGTTTTTGGAGGATTCTAACCTATTTTGGTGGCTTCACTTGGCCACTATGTGTTGCATATTTTTATGCACTAATAGTGTCTTTAGACACTTTGACAATTTTTGATTTTGTGCCCTTCTCAAGAACACAAACAATAATCCTTTTTAGAGCAATAGAATAGTGCAAATGAATCTAATAAAATTTCTTTTAATGCACTAACAATTTCACCTTATCACTCCAATCAACTCTCAAATTAATGCACTTAATCAATTTACTGCAACTAATCAAGAATAATCTGAAATGAATCTTCAAGAGTTATTCTACAATTTCACTACAATTAATATTGTAGGACTTAGTCTTCTTTTTCCTTTTCCAAAGTAGATGATAGGTAGTTGATAGATGTAATTCTAAAATCTAATCAACTCCTAATTAATGTGCAAATGAACCTTAAAAAGAAATTTTCTCTTTTTGCACTTTTGAAGACTGTAATCCAATTTTTCTTCTTGCAACTTTAATCCAAATTAAGGTGCTTTAACAAATCTGATAAGTAATCCAATTAATGAATCTACTTGCACCAAAATTTTCTTACCTTTTTGAAATTTTTTGTAGCTCTTTTGCCACTTCTGTAGAGGATGTAGATCTTGGTGTCTAAGATCACCAAGTTGCTGCTTCGAGTAGGATCTTGTAGCTCTTTGTAGATTATCCTGAATAACTCCTTCTTCACCAAAATATGATCTCAAACTTTCTTTCATGAGCCTAGGATTTGGTGGCTTGTTCTCCTCTTGTGGTCTCCTCCTTCTACTATAGATTTGGAGAAGTCTTTGTCTCTGAAGTGGTGCCTTCTTGCTATGAGAGGTAATCTTCAAATCTCTAAGATTTGGTGAGCTTCTTCTATCTTCAAGTCTTCTTGTCAAATTTTGACTTCAAGTAGGATCTTCTTCTCAAGATTCTAAATATCTTGAGGTCTTCACTAGATTATTCTTCTAGGATTTGGCACTCCTTGCCAAATTCTTCTTCTCATATTTGGCACTCCTTTCCAAATTCTTCTTCTCTTGGGCTTGTTGTCGGATGGCGATAATTGTCCCAAGTCCTTCACTATCAGGGGCTTCTCCTTGGTAGTGGATTTCTCCAATGAGTTCTCCTTTGAGGATTTATTTAGTAAGGCTCTCCTAGCCTTTTACTAGATGCTCGATGAGACCTTCCCAAGGTCTTTGATCTTGCAGCTTCTACTGGTCTTCCTTGAGACCTTTTCTTCAACCTTCTACTCTTGGAAGTGTTGGTGGTGAGATCTTCTTCTGGATCTCTGATTTTGCTACTTCTAGATTCGAGTAGGACTCTCCTAGTCCTTCTTCTTCTTCTTCCAAGACTAGAAGTTCTTCAATGAGATCTTCTCCTGATCTCCTTCAATTTTGCTTTAGGTGTTGAATTGATTCTAAAGAAGATACTCTTCCTAAATTTCTTGTAGGAAGTTTCCCAACTCACTAAATCTTCTTTCCCTACAACAAAGTATTAGTACTAAAATCTTAATCTTCTTCTGAATCAGATACTCTCTTTTGAAGTCTTCTTCAGGATCAAGGCTTTTATGGCCTTTATCTAGGCTTTTGTGGCCTTTTTAGTATCTAGGCTTCTATGGCCTTTTCAATATCAAGGCTTCTATGGCCTTTTCTAGTATCAAGGCTTCTATGGCCTTTTCAATATCAAGGCTTCTATGGCCTTTTTAGTATCAAGGCTTCCGTGGCTTTTTCTTCAATGCTTCTATGGCCTTTTCTTATCAAGGCTTCTATGGCCTTTTCTTCTACTATGAAGTTCTTCAATCTAGCAATGGAGATCTTCAGTCTCCTAACTTCACCATGACTCTTCTCCAAAAGTCTTCTTCCATAGTATTCTTCTCTTGCACAAGGAACTAATATCTGCACTATGAAGGCACATCGACCTTCGAGCAATGAAGTTGAAGTCTCCTAGATTTTTGTTGTAGGAGGAGTCCCAATCATCTGAGAATTAATTTTTTGCAACAAAAGAAACTTTGGGTAATAGTTAACAAATTCTAGATATCCTGAATGATCTTCACTAGATGATCTATCAATCTAGTGGATTGAATGTTGAGTCCTAGTCTTCACGAGTTTTTTTTGCAACTCTATGGAAAGACTCTAGTCAAATGTAATCTCAATATTTTTAGAACTAAGATTTCTTTCAGTCCTAACTTGTGGCTCTCCCTAATTCTACCTGTTGGTCCGGCTTTCATACACACCCCGCGAAAGGATGGGCAAGGAAGCTCCGGAGACACCCACGGGACGAATCCCACTCACTTTAGGATCTAGCTGGTTATCCAAGGTGCGAGTTACAGAGTTGGGTCGAATGGCTATTCACTCTTTTTCGCTTCTGAAATAGATTTCAATATGGACTTTTTGTTACCTTACAGGGGGTTCTCTGAACTTGTTCAGTAGTTGTCACTTGTTTATCAGATTTAACTTGAATTCTTGATCTAGCTCTCATGGGTCAGCAGATTCAAATAAAAGACAAATAAAGAAAATAAAAATGGATCATTTCACCGAAAACAAAGAGAGGGTAGGGTAGGGCGTAAAGAGAAGTTTATCAAACATCAACTGTAAAACCCTAAACTATCAATCTTATCTATGCTATCAGCTTCACAACAGAACAAATCAAAGAAGAAAGTGTCCAGTCAGTCTAAGATCACTTTCAACTAAGAGCACAAGGCAGAGTGAAACAGATCTAGCAGAAAATTATAAATCCAAGGGCAACTGGTTAAAACTGGTATCTTTCACCGAGCAGCCTAGCTCACACAAAGGAAGACAGAGCAATTAGAACAAACTTAACCTCAAATCTGTAATTTCCCCTAGCAGTACAATAGAACAACCGAAGCCTAACAACGATATTTAAACTTGATAATGGCAGATTTACAAGATATATCTAACAAACTTTAATGGAACGGATAACAAAAGAAGATACACTTATCACACTCTCAAAATATTAGGCTCCCTGGCCATGCTATCACAGAAAAGCTAAAGCACATCAACTCCAAGTCCATAAACAAAGGATTTCACAAGATTTGCAAGAAATTGCTTATAAGCCTTTTATTTCTAAGTCTCCGCCTCCCCGCAATTACATTGAGAAGAAGTATTTATAGACTCAGGATTGCACCTGATCTTTTCAGAAATATCTTCTTCCTTAACTGCAAATCTTATCTTTCTAAACCCTAGGACCCGGGTTTTACAATAAAAATCCATTTAAAATCAAAGTCCAGATAGAACTTAACCCTTCGGCAAATCAGGGGAGTCCACTGCCATAAATGGAGAAGATAAAATCTAAAGCCACTTGCATTCATCCGCAACTGCAAATAAATGCCTCCATTAATTCTGCTGGTGAGCCGGATGAGTCACCACTTCTCCATCAATTTGATCTCCGCAAAGCCATCCCCGAGTTGAAATGGTCTCCATGCTATTAATTCTGCAATAAATCTCCATTGAATGCTTTCACCGGCATCTTCTCCTCTAGCATGGCGGTCCTCGATCAAATCTGCACTTTAACTTTGACTTTATGGCCTTTCCCGGTTCCCCCCCGTTGCCGGATGGAATCCCGCATGAAAGACAAAAAGATTAGATTAGCACTTTAAAAAATTAAATCAAAGCTTTAAAGGTTAAAACATTAAAATCAGGCTAAAAACCCTAAAGCAAGCTTGCATGTCGGCTTCTTTGTCTGCCTCACGCTTTGACACGTGTCGCTACCCCAGGATGCCTTCCGTTTCCCGCTGGAATGCACTTCAGGCTCATTTGAGGACTTTCTCTCTCCGTCGCGATTCTCGCGACATGTCGCGATTTCGCGACATGTCGCGAAATCGCGACGTCCCACCTGCGCTCTTTCTCCTCGGCCGCGAAAACGCGACATGTCACGATTTCGCGACATGTCACGAAATCGTGCCTCCCTGTCGGTCGTCGTACAATTTTCTTCAAGCATGTCACGATTTTGAGACATGTTAGCAACGCGCTGCACCTTTTGTACTTAAGCGTTTTTTCATCAAAAACCCACGAAAATAGAACATGTCGCGATATCGCGACAGTTCCCGTAGCTGCATGCGTTGACCGCGTTGACCGCGATTTTGCGACACATTTGCGACTTAGCCGATTTTCATTCTACAGCCCACTTTCTCTCTCCTACCACGAAAATGCGACATGTCACAAAATCGTGCCCTTCCGTACAACTTTCTTCTCTCTCCTCCGGCCGGCAGCGATTTTGCGACACTTTCCAAAAATGGAAATGTCGCGATATCGCGACACTTCCAAAAATGGAAAGTGTCGCGATTTCGCTACACTTCTAGGACTTAGCTGCTTTTTTATTTACCTGTCGCGATATCGCGATATTTCCAAAATGGAAGTGTCACGATATCGCGACACTACCTAAAATGGAAAGTTTGATTTTTCATGAATTTATGCATCTATTTTTTGCATTTTTCTCGTATCGGTGCGATGTTTTCTTTGTGCATGAATGATTCTAGCATGTAAAAAGTGAAGTCTGAGATAACAAAGCTAGAATGACTTAGAAAAAGCACAACTTTAACAAGGAGGCGAGCAAAATCTGGGATTTAAAACTGGAAATGATCAAGAGGGTCCCTGCTGCAAAAAGAAATTTTAAAGCTTTCAAGAGGATTAGAATGCATTTTTCAATGGGGGTGTGTTGCTTCTCAACAAATGGCGATATCTGCGGGTAAAATAGTAGCACTATTTTAGAACCCAAGACTCTGGTTTCAAAACAAAAAGACCATGCATCATGCCTTGCCACAGACATTCTTCACAATAAATTGACTGCTAACTGCCAACTGTTAAAATTTCCCAAGGACATACTGGGCTGGATTACTTCAAGGAAGATTTCTGATGTGCAATTACAAAGGGTATAAAACTTTCTTCAAGGATGACTGGATTGAATGATGAACTTTGGATCGATCAACTTTTCTAGATTGTAAAAAGGGGAAACCGAGTAGAGCTCTGTTTACTAGTTTAGCCTTTTACAACCTAGACAGAAGTTACCCTTTAGATTTACACGACCCAAATTTACAATCGTAAGGTAGAATCTATAACTTGGTAAAGAAAATATTTTTGGAAGTCTGGTTGCCTCTTTTAATTGTTCAACTCTTTTTTCTCTTTTTTCTTCTCTTTTTTTTTTTATATCTCTCCTCTCGAAATATATCAATATCTGAAATGCTTTTAGGGAAATCACAATTTTCTTTTAACATTTGATCAATCTGGAACTTGATAACTAACGTTCAGCCTAGGCACTGATAGCCTCTCGATATACCCAAATAATTACATGAATCATAGTCCCCTCTCATAACCAGACTTTTCTTGGATTCCCCGGAGTTCCTCCAACAAAACAAGGATAGCAGCTTTTCTATTATTAAAACAATCATGGCAAGTAAGACACAAGATCCCATCATCTCTCTACCTTCGTCCCGAATAACAAAATAGTTCTACTATTCAAGTGCAAGCATACTATCTCTATTAGAATAATGAACAAGATGGGCATTGGATTGATGGATTGATCAGCTCGTAATAAAACAATTTTGAAGGTCGACTTTTCCATTGATTTCTGCAAAGGTTAAAGGACATAATTTTAAAAGTCAAGGACTTTGTACAGTCTTCCAAGGACAGGCACATGCTTTAAAGCAAAATAGAATAAAAATAAGATAAATAAATAAAAAAAAAAAAAAAGAGAAAAAATAGCTAAAACAAATAAACTAAGAATAAGCAAATAAATTAAAAAAACAAAAGATAAAAACGAAAGGGAAACTAAAAAAAACACTAAAATAAACTAAAGCAACTGTACAGACAACAAAGAAAAAGAACTGCAATAAAGAACTAAAGCAAATAAAACTGGGAGAGCTATTCACAATATGTACACATGTTACAACTTCTTCATAGCTTACTCAAATGATACATTGGATGGAACAGCGGAAAAATAATGTTTCAAGTATTGACCATTAACAGGGAGGTCCAGAAAATTACCATCCAGGTCTTGCAAGCGGAAAGCATTGTTACCCAATATTTCAGCAATTTGGTAGGGGCCTATCCACAGTGGCTGCAACTTTGTGTGCTTACCCTTCTTCTCATGGGCCTTGTCCCACGTAAGCACTAAGTCTGCCACTCGAAAGCCTTCACCTTGGCTCTCTTGTCAAACCACCGCTTGACAGCTTTCTTGGTGCCTACTCGAAGTGCTCCAGGGCTTGGAGTCTTTCATCCCGCAAGTTAGTCAAATCTAAAACTCGGGCTTCGCATCATCATGATCTTCAAAATAATCTAAGGCAAATTGGTAGGTGGGCAACTTCAAGGAGATGGGAACAATTGGTCGGGTTCCATACAGCAAAACAAAGGGAGAGGTCTTAAGAGCCACTTTGTGTGTTATCCGATCAGCCCACAGTGCATATTTCAACAATGTATGCCACTGCCTGGGTTTATCTGTGTAGACTTCTTGATGGCATTCATTAAGTTCTTGTTTGTTGACTCAGCCAGTCCATTGCCTTGGGGATAATAGTTGGATGAGAATCTGATAACTATCCCCATCTGGTATGCCCAATCTGCAAACTCCAATGATTGGAAGGCTGGCCCATTATCACAGACCAAATTCAGGGGAACCCCAAATCTAGTTATGACATTTGATTCAAGAAAATCAATCACTTCCTGGGCTGTACTTCTTGTGGTGGCTACTGCTTCAACCCACCTTGTGCAATAGTCAGTAGCTGTCAGCACATATTTATGTCCTGCTGAGGAATTTGGATTGATTACCCC
Source organism: Wollemia nobilis (assembly GCA_028583015.1). Classification (NCBI taxonomy): domain Eukaryota; kingdom Viridiplantae; phylum Streptophyta; class Pinopsida; order Araucariales; family Araucariaceae; genus Wollemia; species Wollemia nobilis. The sequence goes on along the minus strand of JAQPPZ010002843.1, from coordinate 683,671 downwards.
CACAAAATCAAGTCCCCACTGCATGAAAGGTTTGTTTATCACAACTGGTTGCAATGGCAGAGCTCGGTTTGCCTCTTTGGCTGCAAATGTCTGGCACTGATGGCAGGTTCTGACATGTTGATGTGCATCCTTAAAAAGTGTAGGCCAGTAATAGCCTGCTCTTAATATTTTATGTGTCGTGGCAGATCCTGATGAATGTCCTGCCCCTAGTTTTTCATGAAAACTAGCCATGACTTCACTGACTTCACTGGGAGAAATGCACCTTAGAAAGATGCCAAAGATAATTCTCCCCGTACAAAATACCCGCCTTGAGGAGATAGTGAGCAGCTTTTAACTTTAATGCTCTCCTTTGAGTTCTGTTCAAATGGGATGGGCAAACTCCAAACTATAGCAGATGAATGATATCCCCATACCAATCATCAGATTCATAGTTTAATTGATTAACTTCCCGCTCGTAGAGGTATTTCAAGCAATGTGCCCGGACAAGCCAAGTCCCCTCGATCACTTTAGCGTGCCTAATCTCCAAGTCATATTCTTGCAACCTGGTGACCCAATTGCCCCTCGCTCCCCCAACTCATTCTCGACTTAGAAGGTACTTCACACTGGGTCCGGCACTATGGCATGAGTTTTGCTCCTCGAGTATATAATGTCTGAATCGTTTCACCGCCCTTACCAAAGCATAAGCCTTGTTTATCTAATCTGGAATATTTCAGTTCAGCTCCCTTCAAATTAGTGCTCTTAAAAGCAATTGGATGTTCTCCTGTATCTCTCCGTTGAGTCAGCACTGCAGCAAGTGTATGTTCAAAAGAGAATGTGTACAGATAGAAATCTGCACTGAAATCTGGGCTTACTAAGACTGGTGCTTGTTTAATGGTCTGTCTTGATTTCTTGGAAAGCAGCCTTAGCCTTTGTGGTCCAGACAATCTGGGCGTTTGCTTTAACATATCATTCATTGGTTTAACTATCTCTGCAAAGCCCGAGATAAACTTTCCGACAAAGTTAATCTTTCCAAAGAATGATCTCAACTCTTTCTTGGAGTTGGGAAATGGTATGCCGTATATGGCCTCAACTCGCCTCGGATCCATAGAAATGCCATCCTTTGTGACCAAATGCCCAAGCAGCTTGCCTTCTCGTTACACCAAATATGCATTTCTTTGGATTCAAAGAGATGCCAAACTCTCTCGCACTTGTTAAACACAGACTCTAAATGCTTTACATGGTCAAACTTAGATTTGGAAAAGACTCGTTAGATCATCCATGTAAACTACAATACATTTGCCCATAAGCCCCTTGAAGGCATGGTCCATTGCTCTCTCAAATGTTGCTCCCGCATTTATCAACCCAAATGGCATCCTCTTGTAAGCAAAAGTCCCCCACTTGGTTGTAAAAGCAGCCTTCATTCTATCCTCTTTCTCCACCAGATATCCGGTTATAGCCCGAGAAGCCATCCAAGAAAGACATCATCTCTGATCCATTAACAATCTGCAGTACTTCATCCATAGAAGGCAGGGGATAGTTGTCCTTTTCGTATGCCTTATTTAAATTCCTGAAATCCACACAAAGGCGGATCTCCCCATTTTTCTTCCTGACAGGCACTAGATTTGCCACCCAAGTAGAATGCCTGATAGGAAAAATAATTGCTGCACTCAAGAGCTTCTCCACTTCTTTCTGAATAAGGGGTTCTAACAGAGCATTAACATGCCTCTGTTTTTGTCTGAAAGGCTTGCAAGATTCTTTCAAAGGTATGATGTGAGTGTAAACCTTTGGGTCAAATACCTTTAAATCTTTGTATGACCAGGCCATTACATCCTTAGACCTGTGCAGGAAATCAATCATATTTCTCTTTATTTCCGGATCACAATCCTTTGCCAACTTGATGTTCTTTGGATCCTCCTCAGTGCCTACATTCAAATTTTCAGTCTCATTGTCTGTGGTGCCCACATAATCTTCAGAATTCACCCTCTGCCTGATCTTGTCAACATCAAATAGCCTCTCCAGCTCTACCATTCCCTTTGGGATTCTGTTGTCCTTCAATCTCATGATTCCCCCGTCATCATCTAACTGTTCCATCAGGGTGTCCCTTTGGCCCTCATCAATTATAGCATTCTCAAAGGTATTGGTACTCTGTAAGAAGTTCACAATCTGCTGATCATCCGAGAAAACTTGAAAGCTATCTATATTGTTTGGAACCGAAGGACAGGGGACTAACTCAATTGAAAACTTATCCCACTTAAAATCTTCCAATGGCTTTAAACTTGCAACTGAAGATGCCAAGACATCTCGCATGTGAATTTTGTTCCCCGGGTATATGTGTTAAGTTAAATGCATCAAAGCCTTCTACCAGGTCCCAGGCTCTGTGTTTGTACCCTTTCATATAAGAGGCTTTACACTGAAACTTACCCCTGACTTGACTTGCCACTAATTCCGAATCAGTGAAAACTTGAATGTTCTTCACATTTTTATCCAATGCAAATTTTAAACCTAAAATCGTAGCTTCATACTCGCTAAATTATTAGTACATGGGAATCGCAGCGGTAAGACATAAAAAATGTCCGACTTTGAGGTCCTTTGAGGACCGCCCTGTTCCGTATCCCCGCTTACATCTTGCTCCATCCACATGAAGTGTCCAAACTTCATTAGTATGAACAGGATGAGCTTTGTTAAATTTATTATTCTGCCCAGCTTGTTAAATTGTAGACTCCAATGTCTACCTCTGCAACATTGACAGCTTCATTTGCAGCATTGTACTCGTAATCGTGTGCTTGTACCGGGTTCTCTCGTCAACCCGCAATTGATTGGCCACACCCTTCCATGGCAACCACATGTGTGAAAAGTCTGTTGCCGTATATCCATTTAGAGACTTAGACCAATCCCTACTCAACAACATTCCATACCCCACTGGGATATCCACAACTTGGATTTCGATCTTATGTTGAGCCCTTGGCTCAGATGCCAATTGAATGTGAATGTTTTGCAGCTCTCCCACAACCTTAACTTCTGACTTGTCCAATTGGACAACTCTCCTCTCAGACTTCATTGGGGTCAGCCCCAACTGCTGACAAATTGCCAGTGGCATGACATTAGCAGATGCACCTGAATCTACCAAACAATTATGTAAATTCTTCCCAAAAATTCTGACAGTTAGTAAAAATGGGGGAACTTCAGCCTTTTCCTTGTACATGGCCAGATTGGCATTGGCTATTTTCTTCCCTTTATCTACAAGTTTAGCAGCAGGGCTAGAGTATGTCTTTATCATATTGTCTCTCTGCTCTAAAATCTGTGCCAACTCATGCAAAGTAATGTTAGCCTTAATCTTTTTCATATCCTCCACTATGTTATATCCTTTGTTAAGTGGAGGAATAGCAACATCTGGTACTCTTTGAGCTCCTCCCTTTGGTGGAGGTGGATTATTGCTTGGAGAGGGGTCAGGAGGAATATTGTGAGAGTTGTCAGGAGGAGTTGATGTGGTATTAGGCTCAGGATTCCTGTTTCTCAGGTTGTAATTATCTCTTCTGTACTGCTGGAAAGCCTGTACTTCATCCATGGGCATTTCAACTACATTCTCAGATTCATCCGGAAAGAGAAAGAATCCAAGACCATAGCTGCACTGTGTCCAGATGAACTTGGGCCATCACCAGTTCTTTGATTTTCAGGGGAGATCAAATCTCCTGACAAGGCTTCAAATGCATTGCAAAATTCCACACAATCTAACTCCCCATGCTGAGAAGTGGCATGAATTCTGCACCAGTTGGGCAGGGCCAAATCACAAATGTTCACATCATGAGCTTTACCCTTGTAATCTTTATTAGGTTCATATGGGGGCCTGTTAAATCTGTTTGGTTGATATGAATATCTGTTGGGATTGTCTCCAGTAGAAGTTTGCCTTTTAAAACTCAAAAAATCATTGGCCAGCTTTTGAACAATCTTTGAGACTTCTTCAATCCTAGCATTGTCAGCCTCTTTTATCGGGTTCTGTACATTCTCAACAGGTGCAGCAGACCATCGGTGCCGTCGATGGTAAAGTCTCGACAAACCGGCAAGATCATCTCGATGTGGAATGGGATTGAACACAGGAGCAGCTTGAGTGATCAGAGGAGTTTGTTGAATATTTAAAGGCTGGGGTCCCAACTGTCTTTCCAGGATTAAAGCTTCTTTATAAGCTTCTGTCAAGTTGGTAATAGTGGCATCCCTCTTCAAGAAGACAGAGGTCATTGGGTCTAGAGAGTTCCTGAAAATCTCTAATGCCAGGTCAGCATTCGGTACATAATAGCCAATGAGTCTACCATAAGCTTTCTGGAATCTGACATTATAGGATCTGATAGACTCATTCAGTTCTCTTTTGATGCCAGAAAACTGCTGATATAAAATGTCGGGATCTATCACTTCTCCGAACTGTGACACAAAAACTTTTTCTAAGTCATTCCAACCGGTGATGGAATCATTGGTAAGATTTAGAAACCAATCATAAGCTCCCTCCTGGAGAGTAAACGGGAAGAGTCTTCAGGCAACATCCTCATGTTGTACATTTAATAACTTCAGTGCATTCTTGAATGCAACTAAGTGTTCCTCTGCAGTTCTTGTCCCATCATGTTTATACCTAGGGAGGTATCTTTCTAGATTTCTGGGCAAGTCATGGGCTATACCCGGAATGTTCAAAGCTGTGGAGCCCAACCAATTTGCCATAGCTAATGGATTGACAGGGATATTCTGAGCTCTGGTTGGAGTAACAATCAGTGGTGATAAAACTATCTGTGATAGAGATGTTGGCCCTTCCGAGGCTACTTCTTCTCGGAGTTTCTAATTCAGGGACAAGGAGCTCTCCACTCGGGGTGGGACCTTGTTACCCTGTATGTAGAATCCAGCTTTCACAAGCACTTATAACTTTGCAGTTCTCAACAGTGTTCTGCATTTGGCAATTTAAAACACTCGCACCGACAACTTAAAAAGTACGACAATTTACAAAACCGCACCGAAGTTTCACTGTGGGTCCTTACAAATGTTGTTGTTATGCCCTTACAATACTTGAACTGAGTTCATAGCCCTCCTTCTAGCGCCAATTAGATGTTGGTCCGGCTTTCATACACACCCCGCGAAGGATGAGCAGGAAGCTCCGGAGACACCCACGGGACGAATCCCACTCACTTTAGGATCTAGCTGGTTATCCAAGGTGCGAGTTACAGAGTTGGGTCGAATGGCTATTCACTCTTTTCCACTTCTGGAATAGATTTCAATATGGACTGCTCTGTTACCTTACAGGGGGTTCCTGAACTTGTTCAGTAGTTGTCACTTGTTTATCAGATTTAACTTGAATTCTTGATCTAGCTCTCATGGGTCAGCAGATTCAAATAAAAGACAAATAAAGAAAATAAAAATGGATCATTCACCGAAAACAAAGAGAGGGTAGGGTAGGGCAGAAAGAGAAGTTTATCAGACATCAACTGTAAAACCCTAAACTATCAATCTTATCTATGCTATCAGCTTCACAACAGAACAAATCAAAGAAGAAAGTGTCCAGTCACCTAAGATCACTTTCAACTAAGAGCACAAGGCAGAGTGAAACAGATCTAGCAGAAAATTATAAATCCAAGGGCAACTGGTTAAAACCGGTATCTTTCACCGACAGACTCTAGCTCACACAAAGGAAGACAAAGCAATTAGAACAAACTTAACCTCAAATCTGAATTTCCCTAGCAAACAATAGAACAACCGAAGCCTAACAAAGATATTTAAACTTGATAATGGCAGATTTACAAGATATATCTAACAAACTTTAATGGAACGGATAACAAAAGAAGATACACTTATCACACTCGCAAAAGATTAGGCTCCCCGGCCATGCTATCACGTAAAAGCTAAAGCACATCAACTCCAAGTCCGTAAACAAAGGATTTCACAAGATTTGCAAGAAATTGCTTATAAGCCTTTTATTTCTAAGTCTCCGCCTCCCGCAATTACATTGAGAAGAAGTATTTATAGACTCAGGACAGACCCTGATCTTTTCAAAAATATCTTCTTCCCCAAACTGCAAATCTTATCTTTCTAAACCCTAGGACCCGGGTTTTACAATAAAAATCCATTTAAAATCAAAGTCCAGATAGAACTTAACCCTTCGGCAAATCAGGGGAGTCAGCTGCCATAAATGGAGAAGATAAAATCTAAAGCCACTTGCATTCATCCGCAACTGCAAATAAATGCCTCCATTAATTCTGCCGGTGAGCCGGATGAGTCACCACTTCTCCATCAATTTGATCTCCGCAAAGCCATCCCCGAGTTGAAATGGTCTCCATGCTATTAATTCTGCAATAAATCTCCATTGAATGCTTTCACCGGCATCTTCTCCTCTAGCATGGCGGTCCTCGATCAAATCTGCACTTTAACTTTGACTTTATGGCCTTTCCCGGTTGTCCCGCAAGTGCCAGATGGAATCCTGCATGAAAGACAAAAAGATTATATTAGCACTTTAATAAACATTAAATCAGAAGCTTTAAAGGTTAAAACAGATTAAATCAGGCTAAAAAACCTAAAGCAAGCTTGCATGTCGGCCTCTGTTTGTCTGCCTCACGCTTTGACACGTGTCGCTACCCCAGGATGCCTTCTGTTTCCCGCTGGAATGCACTTCTGGCCCTTTTGAGGACTTTCTCTCTCCTATCGCGATTCTCCGACATGTCGCGATTTCGCGACATGTCGCGAAATCGCGACGTCCCCAGCCGCCATGCATCTCTTCTCTCTCCGTCGGGGACATGCCGCGATTTCGCGACATGTCGCGAAATCGCGCCTCCCTGCCGGCCGTCGCACAACTTTTTCAAGCATGTCACGATTTTGAGACATGTTAGCGACGCGCTGCACCTTTTGTACTTAAGCGTTTTTCCATCAACAACCCGCGAAAATAGAACACGTCGCGATATCGCGACAGTTCCCGTAGCTGCATGCGTTGACCGCGTTGACCGCGATTTTGCGACACATTTGCGACTTAGCCGATTTTCATTCTGCAGCCCACTTTCTCTCTCCTACCGCGAAAATGCGACATGTCACAAAATCGCGCCCTTCCGTACAACTTTCTTCTCTCTCCTCCGGTCGGCAGCGATTTTGCGACACTTTCCAAAAATGGAAACGTCGCGATATCGCGACACTTCCAAAAATGGAAAGTGTCGCGATTTCGCTACACTAAAATGACTTAGCTGCTTTTTGATTTACCTGTCGCGATATCGCGACATTTCCAAAAATGGAAGTGTCGCGATATCGCGACACTACCAAAAATGGAAAGTTTGATTTTTCATGAATTTATGCTATCTCGTTTTCGGCATTTTCTCGGTACCGGTGCAATATTTTATTTGTGCATGAATGATTCTAGCATGTAAAAAGTGAAGTCTGGGATAACAAAGCTAGAATGCAAGAAAAAAGCACAACTTAACAAGGAGGCAAGCAAAATCTGGGATTAACACTGGAAATGACCAAGAGGGTCCCTGCTGCAAAAAGAAATTTCAAAGCTTTCAAGAGGATTAGAATGCATTTTTCAGTGGGGGTGTGTTGCTTCTCAACACTACCACCTAGATCCTTCTGCAATTTTTTGACAGTGGCTGGTCTAGCAGCATGTCAGGTTGAAAAAAAAATGAGGCTAATTGATAATGGTGGTTTTCAATTGATCTACTATGGCTAGATCTATCATGGCTCTGATACCACTGATAGCTTTTTATGTAACATGCAATGGGAGATAGCAATCACAAGATGCAGAATAATAAAAAAGAAAGTAAATCTATGATATGACTGAAGTATTCTATAAATAGAAATAACATAAATGAATACAATGTAGCTATGGAGGAAATGAACACTCCATTAATAAAGCTACTGAGCTACATTACACCCATCACCAATATATGGTGATCTACATGGCAATTTACTATTGTCTATGAATATGCTCTAAGCAGCTCTATATATCTATGTCCTATTTGTCATATCTATCTAACAATCAAATCTTTCTTATATAGGAAGATAGGTTCCTTGGCCAACACTCTACCTAGCTGTGCAAGGGACAACCTACACATATATAGCTTGCATATTAACATATGTGCATTTATTACATTGCATGAAGTAACTAGATAACTTCCCCCTAAAGTAATCTAATGTCCTAAGTATGTACCTTGGAAGATACATTTACATGACCCAATTGATGGAATATACTATATTTCTAACAGTATCATTGAGTTTAGGTTCAATATTACTGAAGAAATAAAAAGAACACCAATCAAAGTTAGCATGTTAGAAGCTCTAGCCTTCCTTGGATAGATGTATTTTATCGAGGAATACCTTAAACAAAAATAAAATAGCCATGCCAAAGTTAAAGATGTGACACAATAATAAACATAATGTAAACTAGTAGAACAACAAATATTGATAGCTAAATATCGATATGATATTTAGGTAAATGCAACTAATATATTGAATAACCCTAACTCAAGAACACTAAACCATCATCATTCTATATCACATTAAATATATAAAATTACCTATTAAAAACTATATAGTGGATTCTAGAGCAACTATAATAGTTATGCCAAATATTGTCTATGAATATATGGGCCTACAATATACTAAAATTACAAATAAAATCGATTCATATGGATGGGAATAGGTTCAATGCAATGATAAGTTTGAAATATTTTATCATGATAATGGCAAACCACTAGAAACTAGTAGTGATTAAGGAGGTCATTATGGTTGATATATAGATCCCTAGTTATAGATGTTACTATTAGGATAATAGAATATAAAGTGTGAAGGTAATGGATATTTGGAGTGGATTACACACACATGAAGGTTCCTAGGGATGAAAAAATAATTAGCATTAATAATTAGCCTCCATATAACTCTCTTTTGCACAAGCTTGATGATGGGGTACTAAACTAGAATAAAATCTCCAAATTTATAGATGAGAAACCAGGCAAAGCTAGGATGATTTAAGAACTCGATATAATTAATATAATCCTTCAATAATATGATGTACTAGAGGTGTAATTAAAATAAATAGATCTTGGTAACTACTTAATATCTAAATAACTTATTACTATACCAACATTAATCATCAAGCAATCTCAAGGATAGAATGACACATGGGCAATGCATTGTGATGTTACCCAAATGAGGAATGGAGCTACTACTTCATATAACCAATCCCCAAGGTATATAATTAAGCTATCCCTATAGGATGTTATTGAATTGTGATAATATTATTTCTAAATAAAAGGCTTTGTGTATTGGTTTAAGAAAGACTAAAAAATTGGGTGTTAAAAACCTAAGTCTTTAGCAACTTTGAGCTTGTCATAAATCAAGTTAATTCTAAATGTGCTACCAAATATAAACACCTAAAATCTTATAAGCATAGGGTCTAGGATCTATTAGAAAGGTTTAACACCTATTAAATCAGGGTTATTTCTCAATATATAAATAATAAAGTAGAAAAACTAGTTTTAATGGCTACTAAATTTTGTCCCACCATGGACATATGGAATAAATCAAATAATATTGAGGTATCTTCAAACATTCTATCCCTGACAACTCTAATCACTAGTAAGTGCTTAACAATAATGAGGGGATTTTAGAATTCCTTGTCAAAGAATCTCAATAGGTAAAAAGTAAGAATGCATATGGGGACAATATTACGATAGGGTAATCCAACTAATACCAATAAATGATTAAAATTTCTAATCACACTATAAAAATTATTAAATTCTAAAAATATTGCTAAGAAAATGAGTATCAAAGTGAAGGTATCTTAGTACCACCCAACCAATATTGCCAAAGGAAAGAACCTGCTTCTAGGGAAGGTGTATCAAAAAGGATATAAGACTATTTAAATAGCTTTATGAAAAATATGGGGACACCATTTGTTGGACATATGAATACCTTAAGGTCTATGATAGAAGCATAATTGAATATATTATTGAACTAGAATTTGGATCTCAATATATTTGGAAAATATAAAGGGTTTTCAATGAATATTGAAGCAGTAATGAAGAAGGAACTCCTTAAGCTTCTATAATCCTAAATTAAATTACCCATATAACATTCTATATAGGCAGCAAAAAATACAATTTCTTTTTGTAAAAATAATGGGGGATGTCAAGCCATGTGTTGAACTTTAGAAAATTTAACAAGGAACCTTTAAAAGATCATTCTATTTTCATTAGTTGATCAAATTCTTTAGAAAGTGGAAGGGTCTAAAGTCTTATCATTGCTAGTGTTTATTACATTATTTTATACCTTGGAAGTATATTGTAAATACTTTGTAAATATTTGGTATATAGGTGTTTTGTAAATATTTTCTATTTAGTAATCATTAGAGGTTTTCCATTATTAGGGAGTTAATAATATATTTCTTCTATGATAAATTTGAATATTCATATATCCTATGGGTTTAAGGAGATGAAGAGTTAATTGAATATGAAATGTCAAGAATCTCCATGTAAAGGCTTTAAGTAGAGGTTGCAAGGGAGAATATGTAAGAAGTAGAAAAATGTTAATTTGGAGTAATTTATCTTGTGCTCCAAAGTATTGTAATAAAAATGAATATAGTGTGTGTTCATATTATAAGTCATGGGTTGAAAATATATGTTGCATCTTATATTTTATGAGAGATCTTTGAACTTTGCTTTCATTATTGAGTATTGAATTCAATATAGTTGCTAACAATGGTATCAAAGTATGGTTACAAGGAGGTTATATAATAGTTTCCATTTGAAAATACTATCATAGTGGTTCTTATTAGAATTCCCCATGTCTATTATATAAGTGATAAATTTGAGAGGTTTTTACATGTTACAATCAGACTGAGAGGGAAAGAAGAAGAAAAAAAACTAGTATGACTAGTTAACTAGGTAGGAGAGAGAAGCAATGAAAGGAATATTAGGAAGGACTAGAACGAGTGGAGAATCAAACAAAGTGAAGTGCCTAGAGCAAGTGATAAATTTATAGATCAAAGAATAGACCAAAGTATACAAGAGTGAAGCATAGGAAACATAAAGACTAGGAGGTCAAGTTAGAATTGGAAGAATAGGCTGAGAACAATGCTTAAAGGGAACAGGTAATTTTGGCTGGAATAAACATGCCAGAGAGTAGAAAGTAAATATTGGAGAGAGATATTATTTTTAGTGGAGTAAAGTTGTAAAGAGAGACATTTGGTGAATGCAAACACAAAATATTGGCAGATTTTGTAATGGAAAAATGGGAAAACTTTGAGCTAATTTGGCATTAATACATTGATAAATTAAATTTTTGAATATTATGTAGAATTGAAATATGCAGCAAGTTCAGACACTTTTGAAAAAGGTGAAATTTGGTAGAGTTTATGGTGGACAAAGGAACATTTGAAACATAAGCACTAGAAGAATAAAAGTTGGAAATATTTAGTGAGCATTGGAAGGTTTTAGAATAGTAAAGGATATTTTTGAAGGGAATATTTATAAGTAATCTTGAAAGTAGAAATATTAAATAAAGGAAAAATGGATTAAGCATACTTTCTAAGGTGTCAAATTTTTCACTTCCAAATTTTATTGAGTTATTGAATAGAAATAATTAAAGAGACAAAAGGAATTTATAGGAAATATTTTTTAAGGATGAAGAAATTATTTAAAATCCATTCAAAAATTAGAAGGTTATTTTTTATGAATTAAAAGGAAGTTGGTTAATAAAAAATATTATTTGTCTATAAGAATTTTTGATGGGCAATTTTTTAAAATGAAAAGAGGAAAATAAAATATTTGAAAATAAATTTGAAGGAAAGAAAGGTCAAAGGTATTAAATTAGGGAGTTAAAAGGCTTTCTACATGATAATTTTTAAACTCGCTCTCATACAAGTAAATTATAGAAGAATTGAAATAAAGGATGAATTGACAAGAATTAAAAATCAATTGAAAAAATTTTCATCACAAATTCCTCTCACAAAGAACCAAATTTTATTAGAAGAAGGTTCCAAAAGCAAAGACAATACTTGGAAAGAGGAAGGATTATTTGTGAAAGAAATGTAAAGACGAAAAATTAGAAGTGGACAATTGACATTCAAAAGTTATAAGTTCGAGCATTATGAATATCAAAATTTAGAGGTTCATTGCAATTGTATGCAATAAAGTGCATTTTTCAGCACTGACCGACACTTTAATTGTTAAACAAGCTTTGCATAAAAGAAAAAACTAGAAACCATTGTCCAAAGGCTACAAAGGAAAGTGTTCACATCATTAGACAACATAGAAAAAGAAAAGAACAAACAAATGAAGAAACAAAGTGATATTAAAAGGTGTGCATCATAACCCATGTGTTGTAGGTGAGTTGGATAGGGTATGGAAATCCTCCAAGGGAGGTCCCTGGTTTGAATATCCATCCTACCAAATGCACATTGGGTACCCAAAATCCAGTTGATTATGTTGGTGCGATCAAGGTCGGGCATGACTCCCGGGTGATTTTGATGGTGTAGAACCCCCTGGTCGTGGTTTCTTAGACCAAGGCAGCCCCGCAAAGGGTTTTTCACTAAAATTAAAAAAAATGTGTGCATCATAAAAAAATAGTATAGATGAAGGAAAACAAGTAGAAATTCAAATGAATGGATCATCAAAAATAAGTTTGACATCAAAATATTGCAAAGAATATTCTAAACAAGAACAAGATGAAGTATTGAGTAATAAACTCAAAATGATGAGTGAAAAATATGACACATGTGACCTACTTTAGAACGATGTTAGGGATATTGCTCTTAAGAATAATTGTGATTTAGCAAAATTTCATGTAGAAAATATTTGGTAAACAACCAATATAGATGATGGTCATGATTAAATCCAAATAGCTAGAGATACTTTTCAATAAGATAAAGATAATGATTAAAATGAAGAATTGTTAAACCTAAACTCTTGCTTACATTGCATTATCATAAAATCTCAAAGTATGCACCAATAGAATTCATATGGTACCTACCAATTATTCATGAAGAAGCTAAAAAATGATATTTCTCAACACTTAAAAATACATATATCTTATTCTTGAAGAAACTGATGAGTGCTCTAAAAGTCTTATTACATTACATATTGAATTAGGAAAAAATAATATATATATATATATATATATATATATATATATAACATTACTCATTCTTAATGTCCTTAAGATAAAGAAAAAAAATCAAGAGAAAATAATTGAATATTTGAATAATAAACCTATGATGGTAGACATTTGTTGGAAAAAAAGTTATTTGGAATCATGAAAGCTAATGTGAGTTGTGATACTAGTGACCTATTCAAAACAAAAATATGAAATATGTAATATCAATAATTTGAGACCCATAACGACAAATGTATGCTATGATACAAAGGACCTTGTTGAGGGAACATACATTGCATGTGACACAAGGCATTTGAGCATTAACCACAAAGACAAAGAATTTGCTAAAAGTGTATGTATTTATTTTGTTTATTACATAGGAAATATTTGTGTAGGCCCTGATAGATATAACAATGACATAAATATCTCTAGGTATGTTGATAATTGTTTGAAGAATTTAGATTATGGTAGAGATACTAATAGTCTAAGTTGTACTAAAATTGATTAGTATGATAATAAATATGGTTATTTTAAAAGGTATGCTAAAGAGATTAGTTCAAATTTGTTAAATAAAATGGGATATAGAGATTTGGAAAAACATGGAAAAGGTATAAGGCCAAAATGTAAAGGCCTTGCATATACAAGATAGATAAGTAGTAATGAATTTGTATTAGGTGCTAATTTTGTGGTAGGAAATAGTGACACCAAACTTGTGATAGGGATGGATAAAACTGATCTTGTAACAGGTGACAATGAAAGACAAATAGGTAATAATAAATCAATTAATGGGAAAAGTAATTTTGTGGTAGGGAAATTAGTGAAAAGTAACAACAAATGTATAACAAAAAAAAATAAAACCAAATGTTTTTCAGACATTAGTCATACAAAATTTGTTAAAAGAAAATATATAAAGGAAACAAAATTCATAGTGTGAATAAGTGTAATCATTGTGGCAGACATTGAGATAAAATAGAGAAATTTTGGAAACTCCATTGTTATGAAACTTGTCAAGGAAATAATCATTCCAAATATATTATCAGTACAAAGAAAATAATAGAATAAAAATAAATTGTGGATGGATAAGTAAGTATGAATAGGATAAGATGAAATAAATATTGATGTTAACAAGGATAGCACTAAATGGATTTATTCAAAGAATTATGATTTCAACTTTTTTGATTTTGATAGTGATAGTTTAGATTTTCTTCATTAAAATGCTAGTATATGAAATATTTGCTTGGATTGTATAGAACATGTTGAATAAAAATGAATGATAATGTTGGCATAGGTCATTCAAAATTTGACCCGAGTTATGGACAAGATGATATTATTATAGGGATCACTAATATCAATAGATATACACAATCATAATCAAAATATTGAAGAACACAAGCTTATACTGAGAGGGGGGTGAACAGTATAAGACCACTTTTTACTTTTCTTTCCCAAATAGTATTATCCAATATAATCAATGGCAATATCAATAGCAATAACCAAAGCAATGCACAAATCATCACACACAATAGAGACACCAATTTAACGTGGTTCACCCAATGTGGGCTACTCCACGGAGAAAATATTTCACTAAAATTTTCTCAATAAATCTCTTGGGAATCCTTTCCCTATTACAATGTTTATGGACCTCTGTCCAAAGGAGACACCAATCCCCTAATCAAGTTCATGGATCTCTATCCATAGGAGAACTCCTTTCTCCTCTTGCTCTGGATGGTGATCTTCTAGAAGAACTATTGCCCCCACTACTCTGGCTAATGGATCTCTATCCACTGAAGACACCTATCCTCACTACCCTGGCTAATGGATCTCTATCCACTGGAGACTATCATCCTCTATACTCTATCACCTTCAAAGCTCTATCTCAAATCTACACTAAACATAGTCCTTCAGTCTAGCACAAATATGCTCAATCTCTATCTCTAGTCTGGCACAAACTTGTCCTCAAATCTGCACCAAACTCTATCCTCAAATTTGTACTAAACATAGTCCTTCAGTCTAGCACAAATATCCTCAATCTCTGTCCTCTGATCTGCACTAAACACAGTCCTTCGGTCTAGCACAAATCTATCCTCAATATCTATCCTCTGATCTGCACTAAACACAGTCCTTCGATCTAGCACAAATCTATCCTCAATATCTATCCTCAAGCCTTAACACAAAGCTTGAATCAATCTCAAATCAACTCTACTAGATCTGCCCCAAACCTTAACTCAAGGTTTGAACAAATCAATCAATCAACTCTGCTCACAAGTCTTCTCAAAGACTTGTCTCAATTCTACCTTGTAAGCTTCCATAAAATCTCACACTAATCTGTCCATAAGTCCTCTCTAGAACTTGTCCAAATATTCTCAACAAGTCCTCACTAGAACTTGTCCAAATCAACAAGTCCTCAAATCCTGCTCAATAAGTCCTCACTAGAACTTATCCAATTTTGCTCTCAATCTGTATTGTAAGCTTCCACAAAAGCTCACACAAATCTATCCATAAGTCTTCTCAAAGACTTACCTCAAATATGCTCAACAAGTCCACACTAGAACTTGTCCAATCTCATAGAAACATAAAGAGAATTGTTAGAGACTCAATATGCTTCACATTCATCACAATGCTCAATCACTTTCAATCACTCTTTTAGAAACATATAGAGAATTGTTAGAGACTCAATATGCTTCACATTCACCTCAATGCTCAATCACTTTCAATCACTCTTTTAGAAACATATAGAGAATTTTTAGAGACTCAATATGCTTCACATTCACAAACTCTCAATCACTTTCAATCTCTCTTTTATCATAGAAACATATAGAGAATTGTTAGAGACTCAATATGTTTCACACTCATCAACACTCAACCTCTTTCTCAAATCAATTCAGAATATAGAACAATTTGTTTTATAGAACTTGAACTATCACTTCACACATCCACTTGACTAGGCTCAACCAACTCTACTCAACCAATCACTCAATGAAATAATCCTTGCTCACAAACCCTAGTCCAAGCATATGAACACTCACTCAAAATATTTCCAACAATGCTTATCAACCAATCTCACATAACAATGATACTCATGTTCTTTCCAAACCCTAGTTCAAGTTCTTCACTCAATTACTCACTTCAACAACAATGCTTATAAACCAATCTCACATAACAATGATACTCATGTTCTTTTCAAACCCTAGTTCAAGTTCTTCACTCAACCATTCACTTCAACAACAATGCTTATAAGCCAAGGTGCATAGCATTCACTTCACAATAGCTCAACAACTCAATAAGGAAACCTAACCAAGTCCTTTTCACTCCAAATCTTGTTTTCAAAAAACCAACCAATCAACTCAACCATGGAAGAATGTGCCCATACCTTTTTGCTTGAAGAAGAAGGAACCTCAAAATCTATCTCAATCATAGATAATACTTTACCAATCTCAAGAAGGTTAGATAACAATACAAAGCATATAAATAACTCACAAATACACCTTATTACTCCATTCTTAAAATAATATCCAACACCACAATATTTAATTAATCACTTCTTCAAAACCCTAACTCATCACAAGATCATCTCAACCATTCAGATTTAACATAACTCACTTCATAAAATTATCTTCAAAGAATAAACCAATCTCTACTTATGACTCCCTACTTTAATATTGCATTTATTAAATAACTCACTTGTAAAACAATGCAATAAAATAATTTTCCCTTTTTCTAAGATAAAAATATTTTTACCTTCAAATCTATCTCAGCAAAATAACCTTTCAAAAACTTAATAATATTTCCCTTATGAATTTTGGCTAATCCTCCAAAATAAAACTATCACCTTATTTCTCCTAACTTTAACTTTAGCCCATGCAAAAATTAAATCATAAACCAAAATGTTACCACTTTAGCATGCGTAGGAGTCAAACTTGGCACTTCTCTCCAATGAGCACCTTGGTCGTGGCTTCCATGCCGTGTGAGCCACGTGCTCCTCTTGGAGCCACCAAGTGCCTACCACGCTTTGACCTCCTTAGCACCCACGAGCCAAAAGGCTCCTTCACCCTCGCTTTTTGAAAACCATGCATTGCATGAACTATCATTGCGAAATATGCGCACGAGTCTTAGGCGTTAACATTAGCGAATGAGGATGGATGCTTTGGCCTTTGGAAAGGCTATGGTTTAAATACCATACACCTTCCAATAATCTCCCACATCGATGGAGGGAGTACGTCATCTTCACATGCGAAAATGTCAGCACCAAACTTAGACTTTGGCCTTATAATTATTAAATATAATAATTTAAATTCTTTTAGAATTTAAATATTATAATTTAATAATTAAATAAACTTTGGGCCTTTTAAACCAAACTAAAAGCCTCCTTGGTTTTTAGAAAAACCTTATAACTTGCCCACCATTGGTTTTAAATAAAAACCTTTTATTTTTGCCACCATTGGTTTTAAAGAAAAACCTTTTATTTTTGCCACCCTTGGTTTTAAAGAAAAACCTTTAAAATCATGCTCCACATAATATTTAAAAATAAACATTATGGAGCTCATCTATCATCAACCTCTTGCATTGCTCCTTTTGACCTTTTGACATCAATGACAGCTCATTCCTTGACATCAATGACAACTTCATGGACTCAAAATGTCCAACAATCTCCCCCTTTGTCATTGATGGCAACCCAAATTATTTTTACCAAACACTTGACCTTTTTCTTGTTCTTCTCCCCCTAGGACATTGCTCCCCCTATCTCAATGCTCTCTCCTTAAACCAAATATCTCCCCCTTACTCAAATATCTCCCCCTTTGACATCAATGGCAAAGGGTCACCTTTGGGGCTCGAGGCTAAGAATGAGTCTCTTAGCTTAGCCCCTCCCCCACCTCCTCTTGAGGTGGTTAATTCTGGGGTGGGAGTATTTCTACTCCCAGCAAGCATTGGTATTTACCTTTGTCCTATTTCCTTCTTATCTGATCCTTCTGATTCCTTTGACTATTCATGTTCCTATTCATGTCCATGTTCCTATTCCTATTCTTTTTATTATTCCTATCCATGTCCATATTCCTGTTCTTGTTCATATTCCTATTCATGTCCATATTCCTATTCCAGTTACTGTTCCTATTCATGTTCATATTTTTGTTCCTATTCCTGTTCCTATTCATGTTCATGCTTGATTCTTGAATGTCTGCTCTACACCACTTTGTTGTATATCCATAATTATTGCACTTATAACACTTAATGTTATTATTCCTTGGAGGTGCAAATGTCTTAGGATTTCTCCTGGTGAAGCCATATCCTTTCCTATCATGAACCCTGCAATTCATTGCCTTGTGACCAAACTGATTACATGAGTAGCAATACCCATGGAAAAGTTGTATGTTCCTAAAATTCCCATATTCTTGTCTTTCATGTGTCCTACATTGTGAAGCCTTGTGCCCAAATCTGTGACATGAGAAACATCTTCCATTGAAGTTTCCTTGTCTTGACCTCATTGGTCTCTTAGTCTCTCTTACCCTATCCTGATTCTTGTTCCATATGTTCCTTATTTGTGCATTGTTCCTTTCCTTGTTGAACTTTCTATTGTCCAACTTATCCTTAGAAGTCTCACTCTTTCTTTCACTCTCTTCTTTTGAAGCTTCTTCTTCTTTGGTGCTTGAGCTTGACTCTCCTTTTTCTGCTTCCTGTTTCCCTTGTTCTTCTTCAAAACTAAGTCTTATTTTGGTGACTGATGATCTTTGTGCATTGATAATCCTGTCCAAAGTCTTTGAATTTTTCTCAAACTTGTGTAGCTTGTCCTTAGAGCCTTTTACTTCCATCCTTAGTGAAACTATCTCATGTTCTAATTTTTCACACTCTAGATCTTTTATCTTTAATTCTTTAGCCATACCTTCTTCCATTTTCCTTGCCTCTTCAACCTTAATTTTGAAGTTAGTGAGCTCTTGTAGAAACTTTGCTTTTGCTTTCTCATCTTCTTGAGCTTGAACCCTTAATCCTGAGTTCTCCCTTTTTAATTCTTTGAGATCAACAATAAGTCTTTCATATTCTAGCTCTTTTACCTTTGATTATTCAACCATACCTTTTTCAACTCTCCTTGCCTTTTCAACCTTATCTTTCAAGTTAGAGAGATCTTGTAGAAGCTTTGTCTTACATTTCTCATCCTCTTGTATTTGAGCCTTTAATTCTAAGTTCTCCTTTTTCAACTCAACAAGTTCCTTAAGAGTAGCTTCCTCCTTTTTTTCTAAATTTCTCTCTTTTATTTGATCTTCAATAGGAGTATTTTCTTCTATTATTGAAAGTAGAGTTTCTTCTTCATACCTATTTTGATTATCCCTGTTATCCTTTTCTAAACCAACCTCTAGGACTTCAGTTCTGAGAGTATCATCTTCATCTTCACCACTACTAAACCCATTGCAATAACTTGCATCATGACCGAGTTGACCACAAACAAAACATTCTTCACCTTCTTGTGAATAATGAGCTGCAAGGTGACCTGTATTCCTACATCTGGTACAAAACTTTATCAATCTGGTTATCTCTCCATTGCTTGATTCATCTCTTGAATCTATTTCTATTTTTCCTCCCAAAACAACAATATCAAATTCATCTTCCTTTTCTTTCATGACCATGTGTGTTCTTTTCTTCTTGTATCTCATGGTTCTACCTTTGCCTTTCTTTGCCATTTGTGTTCTTGTAAGATCTTCCTTCAAGCTGTTAAACCTTTTTCGAAGGAACCATCTCTAATACCAATTGAAGAACACAAGCTTATACTGAGAGGGGGGTGAATAGTATAAGATCACTTTTTACTTTTCTTTCCCAAATAGTATTATCTAATATAATCAATGGCAATATCAATAGCAATAACCAAATAAATGCACAAATCATCACACACAATAGAGACACCAATTTAATGTGGTTCACCCAATGTGGGCTACTCCACGGAGAAAATATTTCACTAAAATTTTCTCAATAAATATCTTGGGAATCCTTTCCCTATTACAATGTTTATGGACCTCTGTCCAAAGGAGACACCAATCCCTTAATCAAGTTTATGGATCTCTATCCATAGGAGAACTCCTTTCTCCTCTTGCTCTGGATGGTGATCTTCTAGAAGAACTATTGCCCCCACTACTCTGGCTAATGGATCTCTATCCATTGAAGACACCTATCCTCACTACCCTAGCTAATGGATCTCTATCCACTGGATACTATCATCCTCTATACTCTATCACCTTCAAAGCTCTATCTCAAATCTACACTAAACACAGTCCTTCGGTCTAGCACAAATCTGCTCAATCTCTATCTCTAGTCTAGCACAAATCTATCCTCAAATCTATACTAAACATAGTCCTTCGATCTAGCATAAATCTATCCTCAATATTTGTCCTCTAATCTACACTAAACACAGTCCTTCGATCTAGCACAAATCTATCCTCAATCTCTATCTCTGATCTACACTAAACATAGTCCTTCGATCTAGCACAAATCTATCCTCAATCTCTATCCTCAAGCCTTAACACAAAGCTTGAATCAATCTCAAATCAACTCTACTAGATCTGCCCCAAACCTTAACTCAAGGTTTGAACAAATCAATCAATCAACTCTGCTCACAAGTCTTCTCAAAGACTTATCTCAATTCTGCCTTGTAAGCTTCCACAAAATCTCACACTAATCTATCCACAAGTCCTCTCTAGAACTTGTCCAAATCTGCTCAATAAGTCCTCACTAGAACTTGTCCAAATCTACTCAATAAGTCCTCATTAGAACTTATCCAAATTTTCTCTCAATCTATATTGTAAGCTTCCACAAAAGCTCACACAAATCTTTCCACAAGTCTTCTCAAATACTTACCTCAAATTTGCTCAACAAGTCCACACTAGAACTTGTCCAATCTCATAGAAACATAAAGAGAATTGTTAGAGACTCAATATGCTTCACATTCATCACAATGCTCAATCACTTTCAATCACTCTTTTAGAAACATATAGAGAATTGTTAGAGACTCAATATGCTTCACATTCACCTCAATGCTCAATCACTTTCAATCACTCTTTTAGAAACATATAGAGAATTTTTAGAGACTCAATATGCTTCACATTCACAAACTCTCAATCACTTTCAATCTCTCTTTTATCACAGAAACATATAGATAATTGTTAGAGACTCAATATGTTTCACACTCATCAACACTCAACCTCTTTCTCAAATCAATTTAGAATATAGAACAATTTGTTTTATAGAACTTGAACTATCACTTCACACATCCACTTGACTAGGCTCAACCAACTCTACTCAACCAATCACTCAATGAAATAATCCTTGCTCACAAACCCTAGTCCAAGCATATGAACACTCACTCAAAATGTTTCCAACAATGCTTATCAACCAATCTCACATAACAATGATACTCATGTTCTTTCCAAACCCTAGTTCAAGTTCTTCACTCAATTACTCACTTCAACAACAATGCTTATAAAACAATCTCACATAACAATGATACTCATGTTCTTTTCAAACCCTAGTTCAAGTTCTTCACTCAACTATAATCACTTCAACAACAATGCTTATAAACCAAGGTGCATAGCATTCACTTCACAATAGCTCAACAACTCAATAAGGAAATCCTAACCAAGTCCTTTTCACTCCAAATATTATTTTCAGAAAACCAACCAATCAACTCAACCATGGAAGAATGTGCCCATACCTTTTTGCTTGAAGAAGAAGGAGACCTCAAAATTTATCTCAATCATAGATAATACTTTTCCAATATCAAGAAGGTTAGATAACAATACAAAGCATATAATAACTCACAAATACACCTTATTACTCCATTCTTAAAATAATATCCAACACCACAATATTTAATTAATCACTTCTTCAAAACCCTAACTCATCACAAGATCATCTCAACCATTCAGATTTAACATAACTCACTTCAAAAAATTATCTTCAAAGAATAAACCAATCTCTACTTATGACTCCCTACTTTAATATTGCATTTATTAAATAACTCACTTGTAAAACAATGCAATAAAATAATTTTCCCTTTTCTAAGATAAAAATATTTTTACCCTCAAATCTATCTCAAAAAAATAACCTTTCAAAAAATTAATAATATATTTCCCTTATGAATTTTGGCTAATCCTCCAAAATAAAACTATCACCTTATTTCTCCTAACTTTAACTTTAGCCCATGCAAAAATTAAATCATAAACCAAAATGTTACCACTTTAGCATGCGTAGGAGTCAAACTTGGCACTTCTCTCCAATGAGCACCTTGGTCACGGCTTCCACGCCGTGTGAGCCACGTGCTCCTCTTGGATCCACCAAGCGCCTACTGCGCTTTGACCTCCTTAGCGCCCACGAGCCAAAAGGCTCCTTCACCCTCACTTTTTGGAAACCACGCGTTGCATGAACTGTCACTACAAAATATGCGCACGAGTCTTAGGCGTTAACATTAGCGAATGAGGATGGATGCTTTGGCCTTTGGAAAGGCTATGGTTTAAATACCATACACCTTCCAATAATCTCCCACGTCGATGGAGGGAGTACGTCATCTTCACATGCAAAAATGTCGGCGCCAAACTTAGACTTTGGCCTTATAATTATTAAATATAATAACTTAAATTCTTTTAGAATTTAAATATTATAATTTAATAATTAAATAAACTTTGGGCCTTTTAAACCAAACTAAAAGCCTCCTTGGTTTTTAGAAAAACCTTATAACTTGCCCACCATTGGTTTTAAAGAAAAACCTTTTATTTTTGCCACCATTGGTTTTAAAGAAAAACCTTTTATTTTTGCCACCATTGGTTTTAAAGAAAAACCTTTAAAATCATGCTCCACATAATATTTAAAAATAAACATTATGGAGCTCATCTATCATCAACCTCTTGCATTGCTCCTTTTGATCTTTTGACATCAATGACAAAATATCCTTGACATCAAATGACAACTTTGACTCAAAATGTCCAACAAAGACTGGACCAAATTCAAAAATTTATAGTATAGCAAATAATGTAATACAAGGTGGAATTGGAGTTTATTACATTATTTAGTACCTTGGAAGTATATTGTAAATACTTTGTGAGTACTTTGTAGATGATTTGTGTGTAGTCTTGTAAATATTTATCATTTAGTAATTATTAGAGGTTTGTCATTATACAGAGTCAATAAAATATTTATTCTATAAAAAATAGGAATAGTCATATCTCTTGTGAGTTTGATGAGATGAAGAGTTAATTGAATATAAGATGTCAAGAGTCTCCATGTGAATTTTTTATATAGAGGTTTCAATGGAGATTGTGTAAGAAGCAAATAAGTGTGAATTTGGAGTAATTTATCCTGTACTCCAAAACATTGTATTAAATGTGACTTTATTATGTATTCATGTTATGATTCATGGGTTGAATATATGTGTTACATCCTATATTTTGTGAGTTCTTTGAACTTTGATTTCATTATTAAGTATTGAATTCATTATAGTTGGTGGGTGTTGTTAATCCTCTTCAACTTTAATTTGTCAATCTAGGGTGGCATCTGATGGCTATATGTGCTAAATACTATAAGAGGTATTTTGAGTGTCGGGTTTCTAAGTCTCTAATGAAAAGCATTCATGAAAATTTAAAGGAATATATAATTGAAACAACAAACATAAACTAAAAAAACCTTGTAAAAAGGTAAATTACAAATTACAATAATCCTATAAAAAGTAAAACAACACTAAATCTAAACCACTAATTGACTTAACTAATTTCTTCCACACTAATTTACTTCTATCAAAATGTGCAAGAAATTTCATAAATAAAATACTATTCTAACAACACACTGAAAATAGTAATATACTAATCTAGGAAAGTAGGAAAAATATATTTATCAGAGTGAGAGAGTGAAGCCTTGATCTTTATATAATAAAGAGAAGAACTAAGTTAAAATTAAGTTACTCTAATTCATAATAACATATATTTCAACATACATACTCTTTACCTTAGTTACAAAAATAATGGAAATCCAACCTACATCAATCTTCTAATTCAACAAATATATTCTATATAACCCCTTGACTTTTGTTAGGAGCAATTATTTATAATAATATTACTCTTAAGTGCTATGATACTTGCTATAATTCAAGGCCATATTCTTATAAATTAAATTCAAACAACATTATTTCTTATAATATATTGTACCTATAGTCACGTTATAGTTGTTATAACACTTTAAAAAAATAGTAACCTAAGGTTTTTATTACTCGATTCTAAGTAAAATAATAATAATAGAACCTAGAATATCATTAATCAAACTTACAAAGGAAAATTGCATGTCCCTTTAATAACCATAGCTCCATCCTGGGAAACACCAACCTTGGCCAACTGTCGACATATTTGTTGTCGTACCAATCATTGTGAATAATCCATTCACCAATATTTCCATTGGAATACAAAATCACTTGCTCTGTATCTCCCTCTTTCCACACTACCAAGTATTGATATGATATATTTTTTTTAGGTTCTTTCTTATTTTTCTAAAGCATCCTTCACACGAATCATATTTATTTTGAGCTCAAAAAGTGCTCTAGAATGTACTTAGAATGTGTTCTAGAGCCTGCAATATTGAGTGCTTCTATGCATTTCCAAAATGTTAATCAAAATGACCATGAAAAAATATGAAAATCATCTCAAACTAACTAGGAAATGCTATTCACCTTTTTATGTTCATTTAATCAAAACATCATAACAAACCATATAAAATTTCACAATTAGAATACACATATACTTTGTATAGGAGGCAAGAACATCTTTAAAATTTTAATTAGATAATTCAATCTTAGGCTTCATAAATAGTTGCCAATAATCATTTCATAATAGTTTTTTTGGAATACAATCAGATATGGGTCAAATATGATGATCAACATAACGTACCTTCACCACTAAATGGGATACTTTTTCTTATCAAAGGATGCATTTTGGGCTATCTAATGCAATAGATACATTCTAGAGATACATGGTTATTGGTTTTGTAGACTTGATAGATGAGATCATACTCATATACCTTGATGAGTCAACTTTATTTTCTAAAGAAAGAGCTAAGCACAATGAACACCTTAAATTAGTTCTAAAAATATGAAGAAAATGAAATCTCCCTAAAATCCAAGAAGTTCATTTTTATCATGTAAGAAGAAAATATCTTAGGACATGTGATGTTGAAGGAAGATCTTTTCATTAATCTTGATAGAATCAAATCAATCCAATATTTGTCCCTTCCCTTATCGATCAAAGACATTAGATCATTCCTTGGATAGATATAACTTGTGGTCAAATTCATAACTAATTTTGTACAATTAGTGATAGGTCCACTTTATATTTTATCAATTGAGGGTTATAGCCTTTTACACCTTGTCAAGAAGATATATGCATGCACACCCAAGAGATATCTAGTTTGCTTCTAGGTAGGCAAATGTTAGTTGTTGGGGGATTTTGGTGAAAAATTTTGTGGATCTATATTTCTATTCTTATAAGAATATAAATTAAGCTAACTAGAAATGACAATTATGCTAGAAAGAAAAACTAACTACTTGTTCAAAGCAATTTACTATAGAATGTGAAACCTGGCATTTAGTCCTATTGTTTTAGAAAGAATCAAGCTATATTATGAAATTGAACAATATTGAAAGTAAATATAAATCACATATGCTAGAATGGAATGAAATGAAATAAAATCTATATGTACACTTACTAAAACAAATGTGTGAAAATAAAAACTAACTATGCTACAAAAAAACTAATTATGATTATAGAATTAGTCACTATATTACATTTTTAAAAATGAAAACTAAGCTATGATATTAGAAAATCCTAGATTCTAACTATAATAAAAAAAAAAGACAAGTTAGCCTCTAAGTTGTATGCTTAAGGATAAAATAGATCATACTTTAATGAATAATTGTTGAAAAATAACTAAACTATTGGAATGAATCAAAGCATGACAAAACTAAAAGCTAAATGTAACATAAACTACCAACAATACATAATTAAGTTGCATCAAATAGAAATATGGCAAATTAGAAAGTGTAGTGTTATATAATAAATATAAATTACAATGCTACTAAGTACAAAATGAATAGAAAAGTTATAAAAAGAGTGTAAAACATACACAACTATCAACAAAAAGCAATTGTAGAACACTACATGAAAATAAATGGAATTGGGAGGAAATATTTGGAACTTACTCAACATGAGTGGGCCCGTACTTGATGAGTAAGTCTTCGACCTATTCCTAAAAAAATGTTATAAAATTGGAACTATTTAAAGTTAATTCGGATTAATATGCATTAACATCATAGAAAGGAAAAATTATCTTGGTTTAACCTACTCTCGGCTATCTATCTTTGCTAACTCTATTATTCACATAGAGACAATGGCCTTAGACATTTCCATGACATCTAAAGCTATTATAGATGTTCAACATGATGTGCAATTAATTTATAGCATGAAATAACATTGTACTATTATGGCATTCATTATTTTTTATTTTCAATCAAAATGACCATCAATAACTATTATTGCCCAATATAAAATTGGTAGTAAAACATTTGCAAAGTGGACTATTCATTTATAGCTATTTTTTGGATAGATATGCTATTGGTTGATAGATATGTGATCAACTCAATATGGAATATGTATTTATAATTTTCAAGATGGTTACTCTAGATCCTATGGATTTTCCAAGATGGTTGGAAGTAGGTTAAATCTCTTTTTTTTCTCTTTATTTGCATGTGCAACTACATAGTAATGTTAGCAAACATCTAATGCTAGATATCATTCCACAAAAACTATACCCATGTGAAGCCCTCCATAGCAAGTCCAAGTTAATTATGCAACAAACTCTTCTATAGTACAAAGTTTAAAGCAACCTACAGTAGAAACACAAAAACCTTCACCATAAACATAACCATTAAAGAAATTATCAATGAGCACTAAAACATGCAAAACTTATATTATTGATAATAGAATATCTCTTAAGCAACACTTCTAGTTTATGTGATAAAGTATGGGAAACGTGTGCAAATATGAATGAAATGTATAATAAAGATAGACAATTTAACAAGATTTGGGGTCATTAAAAGTTACATATAAATGACCCATCATTTGCCCCAACTTAAGAGAGTTGCATGTCCTCATGTAATGAAAAACATAATTTAACTAGAGGGTAATATCAAAATTCTATTCCTTAAGTCAAATTTTCAACAACAATATTTTCTTCCTTAATAAAGGATTAATTGATATCCTATTCTTCATAAATAGTTGGTTCTAGGGTGGTATGTACTTTTTAGTGGTTTGTGCTTCAAAAGGACAGCCCATAGCACTCTATTATACCATAGTAGTGATCGATAATGCTCAAAACAGTATTTTAAGATACAACTCAAAGAGGATTCCACACATAACCTTGAACACATTGTATGTCTCTCTAACAGTATGAGAGGATAATATTTTTTAGTGTTGTACCTAGTGCACTATGATAAATACACAATCAAAAATATTACTAGGGTTAAAGGTCTCTCCTAAACCTAGGAGGTCTCTTAATATACTTGTTGGAGCCTTCAATCCAACTTGAAAAGAACCCCTAATGTCAAAAATTTTATGTCTTGTCCAAATTTGGAAATTAGAAAATATTGTTGATTAAAGTTAAATTTTCTTTAGAAAGGGTGCCTTTCATATCAAAATAGTCAATATGCCATTAGAACACCCATGTGTTTTACTCCTAGTTTGGTCATTGTAATAGTTTATTAGGCCCTTGAAAATTTTGTAACCTCTTATTTGGCTATCAAGTCTTCTATACAAATCATATTTCAATTCTTTGCATTTTTTCTAATATCATTTAAGGATTCATAATCCATTCATACATATATTCCACCTCACTACTAGTCTACAAAATAATCATGTCTCAAATTTTCCCTACGTTCAAATTCATACCATATAAATATTTCCCCTTACACTTGTTTTCCCTAAGCCTAAATTATGCCACCTAAAATAATTTCCTTCCTAAGTCTATTTCCCTAAATTCCTATAGAGTCCACATACGCCTCTTTATTAAATATCATTCACCTTCCTCCATCTCGTAGTCGTAGTTTATCTCCACCACCCACCATTTATCCTAACCATCCAATAAATTAGACCTTTACTGTCATAACCCGCCTGTTAGAACTTCCTAGAAGATATTAATAGATCCAAAGGATCAATTAACACTTGAATTTTAACATTAACCCAAACCTTACTAATGCTGCCAAGCATTAATAAAAGGGTCTAATTGATAAAATATAGGGGATGGTAAACCCTAATTATCCTATAAAAATCCCTAATTGAAAGCTAATTACACTCTACCAGGTTAATTTTAGGAGTTTTGGAATGAAATTGGGGGATTTTGTAAGGTTTTAGAGAAATTAAATAAGGCTTTTGTGAAAGATTAATTTGAGAATTTATCTTTTACAAAAATCGACTTAGTAGAATAAACCTAATTTATTACAATTATGTGTCCACAAAATTTACCAAATTTTAAATGGACCCAAAAAGAGCAAGGTCATAATTTAATAATAAAAATGTATATATTTTATTGGTGGAGGAACTATTCTCCATTCCACATGACTCCTTCAAAATAGTTCCAAGATTGACCTTGTAAGTTACCCTAGGAAAAAGGGAAGGCCCAAAATGAACAAGGTACTCCCACCTTATCTCCTCTTGTCCCTTCTCCCAATTTTAAATAATAAAAAGGAATCTCACTATTTGGGTTGACTCCAAAAAGACTCCATTTAATATTTTAATAATAAATCACCTTCTTGCTCATTAAGGAAGAGGATCTGGAAAAATTATAAAAGGGAAGACAAGTTATTGAAAGGGGAGAAATATTGGGATTAGGGACTATGCTCTCTACCTTGGGTAGATCAAAAACTAGAAAGCCATGGGAAAGTACTAAGTTTTCAATGGAAGATATTTATCCTAGAGGAGTGATTTCTAAGAAGTAATCTTGAAGGGAGATCCTTAGAAAGGAGGGTGGAGGAAGCATGAAGGGTAGATAAGATTCTAAAGGTTAGAGTGTTCTTGTTATACAATGATATTTTTCAATATTTTATGTTGGGTGTATTGTGAAATATTTCTACATGAATACCTTAGGATTAATCCATCATATCTTTCAAACTTAATTTATTGTGAACATTAATACAGTACACCCTCTGTATGGTTTGGATTAGAAAGAAAAATTATGGTTTAATATATACATATATTTACGAGAAACATTATAAATGTGTGATCGATTTGATGAATATTTTATCGATTCGATTTGGACTAATATTTCCATATTATCCTTTTCATAAGATTTTATGTTTTGTTTTCAGTGAATGGCAGCCCCTTTATACATTTCAACCATCTCCCTAGCAACATGGGTTGAGTTATATATATAGATATGGATTTATATAACTTTTAGCATCATTCCATAAACATATTAATATGTGAGTGATGCAATATTAACCCATGTTCGATCCCCTTGTGAGTATATCGAAATTAGCAACAATGCTATTTGACCTATCACTTCTATGATGCACTATTTATAACCCTATATTCTTTGACTAATTGAAGCATGTGGGCTACCTTAATTCAATTAAGTGTTGGAATTATTATAAGGTATGTATAGATCTATAAAAATTTGATCCAGTGTCCCCCCATGATGATGGTAGAGTGCAAAAGTGATTAACTACTTGCACTCAGGGATCGACTGGGTTGTTGATTGGTTTAGGGCCTCCTAACCTATTGCTACTTCCTAAAAATAAATTCACTCATGGAACTCTAGCCTTGGAGACATGAGTTGCTTTAAATTTGACAAACCAATTACATCGATACCACCAAGTCACCTAAGACCACGAGATGGTGGTTAACTTATAGGTGGCTCGAAGGCATTCTTATTATGTGATTTTTCCTCAATGTAACCCATATGGAATAAATGTCCCATGAGCAAACTATAAACCTACAAATCTCTAATGACGATCATTATTACTCAACCATTCGTGTATGGTATCTCTACATTATAAGAAATGTCATAATCACACCTTTGTCCGTTGTAGTAGAGTTTGTTTTCGATGCATAATATGGTGCTTGAAAAGACTTCAATTTGTGTATCAATGTTCGCTACGCCCATTAATGGCTTGGTAGATCCTTTTAAATTAAAGTGGTTACAACATTTAATCTTCAGTACCCCTTTAAACTTGATATCAACACAAAAACTCCTATGTTTAGGATAATGTTCTAGTCATTCTCTAAAACATAGGATTCACACTAGGGTATCATCAAAAGACATCTTATTGCCCTCCATAGATATAGGGAATCAATTAATTAATTAAGCAAATGACACACACCAATTCATGCTCGTCTACTCAGGAAAAGGTGTTAAAAAGGATGGAGGTCTTGATCATGTAATCCCATCCAAAGTGGGTTTTGGTTTAAGAAATGTGCAAAAACTTCCAGGCAGTGGTTGATGACCTTTCCACACAATGATTGGCTCAGTAGGAAGGTAAATAAATGCTACCATTAGTGGATAATTGTCCCACTTAATGACTTATCACCCTTATCATAATCCTATCGTGTACCACCATGGGCCAATTGATGCTTCTACAATTGTAAAAAGGGGTTACAGAGCACTTTACCCCATATACTCCCCATGGGAGCATGTGGGTATCCTTAGAGAGAAGAAACCACAGATATATGGTAACCACAGTTGGGTGGTCGAGGCTAGCTCATGCTAGCCACTTATTTATGAGGTCTATGGGGTTAGCGGTGATAGCTAAGCTAAAATGATTGGTTGGTGGACTGACCAAAGCCTCTAGTTGATTGATTGACATAGAAGCCTTTGGTTGGTTTGATCGACCATGTTGGTTGAGGCGTTGTATTTTCAAAAATCACTTTTATCATGTCAACATGTAATAGATCATTAAATAAAGGAATCCCAAGAAGAATGATTGATTCAAATAACTTGATTCCACATATGAATTTTGGCCAAACAATTTTCCTTCTATTTAAGATATGAAATTATGATTTATCAATCAAAGGGTAAAGAATTATATTCTTTAGTTACAAGAGTCTATTCAAGAGATTGACCTATAATTTATTTGTTATAATAATCTCCTCAAAGGATTGGTTTATAGTTTAGATAATAGACCTTTGAAACCAACCATTAATGAGGAAGATTATTATCCTGTAGACACCAAAACAGCACCATTTCGATTAAGTGATTACAAACATTGATCACATTGATATCACAGCTTTTAGGGCAGCCCTTAGAGGTCAAATAGTGGTCTTAACCACTCACACAACAGTTTAAAAGATCAAAAAATGAGCAGAGCAAAGTCGGTCGTTCTAGAGCCTTTAACAAACTTCAAAGCCTTCTTAGCCTTCTTCAAAGCCTTCTTCAAGCCAAGCCTTTATCCGCGCCAAGCCTTTTGTCAAAAACCAAGCCCTGGCCGAAGTGTCGCGATATCGCGACACTTTGAGCCCCGACCCAAAGCGGGCCCAAAGTGTCGCGATATCGCGACACTTTGGGCCGATATCGCGACACTTTGGGCCCCGACCCAAAGCGGGCCCAAAGCGTCGCGATATCGCGACACTTTGGGCCCCGACAAAGCGGCCCAAAGCGTCGCGATATCGCGACACTTTGGGCCCCGAGCAAGCCGGCCCAAAGCGTCGCGATATCGCGACACTTTGGGCCTCAAGCCAACACCGGCCAAAGTCAAAGCGGACACGGCCACAATCAAAAGCATACATTCGACCATCCAAGGAACGACCGCCACGTGGCACCTCTACGTGTCCCTTCTCGAAGAGACCCCATGGCTCTGTAAAACGACGGATTTTACAACGGACATTAATGAGACAAGCGGTTTCAAAATATCCGATCCGAGGCCACGCCTCATAACTGCGATCTGTCAGTGCGAGCCAGGTCCCATAATGGCCCGATAAGGATCAAATTTGAGCGGCGCCTGCGAATTTAGGGTTTTGAACATTAATGTTCTCAGAGGCCGAACCCTCTATAAAAAATCGGCTCGATACGTAATAAGGACTGCGAAGCATTTTCTAAAAAAACAACGAAGTGCTGTTAAACTAAACGCTTGATTACAGTCATCTGAATCTTCAGATACGATATTGGACACAGAGTCCATCAATTCGACGACAACCCCGATTCTCCAGATTTTGGGCCCATCCCCGGTGGATTGGTGCCGAAGTTAAGCTTTTACGGGGTGGCCCGTTTGGGTATCCCTATATACGTTCCCTAGTTAATTTGACTTATGCTATTTCAAAAACACTTGCTGTAGTATATGCTATTTTCGAATACATGTTAAAACAGTTCATGTTTTTATAATGTATGCTGTCTTCGAATGCGTTAAATAACAGTTTACGTCTTATATTGGCGAATACATGTTGTTTCGAATGCTTGTTGTTCTCTGTTCTTTATAAAAGTAGCAGGTTACGTAGAGTTATTTAACTTATGCATTTAATCAAATGTTTGCATACATTATTCGTTGTTTCACAAAGACAAACGTTCCGACTTCTTACCGCAGGTGCTATTAACGATTTACTGTTTCTTTTGCAGCAAGAACAACAGCAAGCAAGGACTCATCATCACAAGCGGCGACAACACTACAGACTCGCCCATTTTACGTGTGGGCATGCGGAAGGGGATCACTGTTCATCTGTTGTAACCGAGAACATGTAATTGAGGAGACATATTGTAACCGAGCGGAATTACATTAATAAAAAGGGTTGTGCTCTTGTTTTTAATTTAATTCTATCCGTGTTATTTTATGCATCAATTTAGTTCTATTTTTATTGCATCTCAGTGTTTTATTTCCGAAATCTCATGCTTTCAGTGGCGATCACGGTGGGACCGGTTCCCATATTTTTAAAAATCACAGAAGTTAATTAAACTTTTTGTGTCTTGTGCTTAACAGGTACTTCTTTTTAACCGGAGGTCGAAAACAGCAATTTCGGGCAGAAAGGAGGTAACGATTCTAGCCGTCCATATCATTTTCTTTTGCGAAGTTTCGGGTTATTTCATTTACTGACATTTTAATTTCTTTTAATTATTACAATAAGGTAGAGAAATTTTTCTTAAAGATTTTTCTTGCTTTATTTAATTATGTAGTTATCTGCGTAATTATTCATTTAATAATTAAATTTTTTTTTTTAAAGAAAGGTAGAAAATTTCTTTGCAATTTTTACTTGCTGTTTTCAGTTAGTATTATCTGTCTGGCATAGGGAAAGATTTCTTTTTCAGTTGCTTGTTTCAAATTTGCAAAGTAAAATGAATCCCACACACCACGTGGTACTTTAAACCAAGGCGTTGGTCGTAAAACCCCAACCCTTGAGCAAGACCAAAGGTGGATTCCATTATCACTTTGGCTTGAGATATTGCATCCATTACCTCGATCGCGATTGTTGCTAGACGTAAATCCCGACGAAAGCTGACCGAGTGTTGCTTGGGGTGATTCCCATGCACGCGAGGATAAGTCTTCTATGGTAGGTGTCATAAACAGAGCGATTCCCCTTCCGTACCGCCTATGTTCCACGTACCATCTGCTCTCACGTACCTATAGTCTCCCTCACGTAAGGGCGGGTATATAGAGAGGTTGGTATATCGGTCCGGCAATGGTATATTGAAGGGGCGACCATTTATGGGAGTCATATGAGCCAACATTATGCATTTAAACGTTCTTCCAAAATTGCAAACACAAAACGAAACATCAAAATGCACTAAACCAGTTTAGGACACACTATCAATCCTTAAAAGAGATAATCACGGTTTTGTGTATGTGTGTGTTCATTTCTGCTTAGTGTACACAAAAAGACAAATCATCATAAACGAGATAAAATCTGCTTAGATAGTAGAGAAGCAACACAATGGTGTACACCCGTAGCCAAGCCCAATCAAGGGCGGAAGCTGCGGAAGGTGCACAAAGGGAGGGCGCCAGTCGCCTTCGCTTTAACCCCAAGGATTTGGTCATACCACCTTGGCGGCCTGACACACAAGGCGGTCCCCTCCACACCTTAACAGATAAGGACTATGGGGGTACCCCTTCTAGGAGCACTCCTGTTCAGCATAGCACTCAACACACATCCTCCCATGAGGGGTACATCCATAGGAGAGCTACCTTAGATGCTCGTTATGAGCGGTCACCGCGCGATGAAGCGCTGAGTCAACCTAGGGTTCGACGAGAGGAACCACATGGTTACACTATCCCTCTTTCAACCCCTCCAGTTGTCAGGACTACAAGGACAAATTCAGATCGCAAGGCTCCTCAAGCAGGCCAAGCCAACTCCGTCCGCCAAATCGTGCTCACTTATGAAAGAGAGCATGAGGAAGATTCCTACCTTCCTCAAAAACAATACACATCGCGGGAGCAATACGCCTTCGCACTCGCTAGATATCATGGTCACACTCTAAGGCCAGTGCCTCAAATAAATGTCGCTACCCCCATCAGAGAGAGATGGCCTCTAGAGATCTTGGATCACTACGACCAAGATAGATATGTCAGAGAGGCATCTAGGCCTTCTACACATGAGGCGACAAGACCAACTATCTTAGAGCTTGTCAAGCATTTCGCACGTCGGGTGCAACTCACGCAACGTGAGCGAGACCGAATACCATTAGAGAAACTGTACCATATTAACGAAGAGCGCCTTCGACGCCAGAAGGATGAGTTGTTCCAACACACTATGCAGGAAAGGACTCCAACCCCTCACACACATAAGACAAAACATTATGAGAGGCACAAATCCGAACCTCTTGAGCAAAATAGGGTAGACCACATCGACCCGGCAGTCGCCAAAAAAGTCGTCCGCCAAGCTCAAATAACGCAGGTTGAACAAGGTCGCCAGGAGTTAGAAAACTTATACATGCAGCGCAAAGCGGATAAGTTGCGCTATAAACTACCTGAGAAGGCGCCAACCCCTTGCATCCAAAGAGCACAACAGTATGAGGAGCACAACCCCCAAGTGCGAGACGAGTCTCTGCGACCTTATCAAGCATCACCCCCAATGCCTCCTAGACATGAGCAGGAGGCTACTCCTATAAACAATGACGAGTGCCTTCCTCAGGAACCCACTCAGGTTTATGGGCCACCCTTAGAAAGTCACCAAGAAGCCTCTGAGGAATCAGAGCAAAGAGAAGAGCTGGATGAACTGCCCTACCAAGACATGGGGGGTGCTATTCAGCTACCCCTCCATAGGTCCCCAGTTTCTCAACACGAACCAATCAAAGCGGAGGAGCTCAAATCTCCCGATCTATGCAAAGAGCTAGAGCACTTAGAGTTGGTGGAGACCAAGATTTTGGAGCTCCCAAGGCCCAACTTACATGAGGCTCTTTTCGAAGAGGATCAACCTCTAACCGTACTCACCGATGATGCAGTCCTCCATATCTCGGAATCTACGGATCCCGATGAGCTATACACATTGTTCGAAGCTTCCGAGGAATCGGACAAGAAGAAGAGCGGGATGAACAGCCCCACCAAGACATGGGGGTGCTATTCAACTACCCCTCCATGAACCCCAAGTTCCTCAACAAGAACAAACCAAAGAGGAGGAGCTCAAATCTCCTGATACATGCAAAACATTAGAGCACTTAGAGTCGCTAGAGACCAAGATTTTGGAGCTCCCAATGCCCAACTTACATGAGGCTCTTTTCGAAGAGGATCAACCCCTGGTTGTAGGGCTACCTGATGATACAGTCCTCCATATCTCAAAATCTCCAGATTCTGATGAGCTATACACATTGTCCGAAGGTGAGGATGAAACAGAGATAGCTCAAAGCAATCACATACGACAACATCGACATCCCATAAATATCGATGAAGCATGTCAAATGATAAACATAATACTAGGGCATGAGTGGCGCATAGACCCAACCTACCAAGCATCACATGTCGATCCCACTCCTTTGGGAAGGTCGCGAGCAACTTCCACCCAGAGATATCATAGCACCATCAGTGTCGAAGGCGGACCCCGTCCTCCTATCCGTGCATAAGGCCGATCCATTCGTGCCAATTCCTACGAGAGCCAGATCCGGTGCACAAAGATTGTCAAGCTGGGGGTACCTCTATTCCCTGAAGAGCAAGTGGATTACACCAAATGCTCCAAAGGTGTCCATCAACCCTTTGGTCAAACCAAAAAGCTCCAAGGATTATCGCAATCTCTTGGTCACCTCAAAATGCTCCAAGGATTATCGCAATCTCTTGGTCACCCCAAAAGCTCCAAGGATTATCGCAATCTCTTGGTCACCCCAAAAGCTCCAAGGATTATCGCAATCTCTTGGTCACCCCAAAAGCTCCAAGGATTATCACAATCGCTTGGTCAATCCCAAAATGCTCCAAGGATTATCACAATCGCTTGGTCAATCCCAAAGGCTCCAAGGATTCTTGCAATCGCTTGGTCAACCCAAAATGCTCCAAGGATTATCACAATCGCTTGGTCAATCCCAAAATGCTCCAAGGATTTCCACAATCACTTGGTCAAAAATCATGAAAATTCAAAAACAACAAAAATCACCAAAAACAACAAAAATTTGCATCTCATTTCTAGGCATATTCAAATTCATCAAATAGAGAGTTCTTCTCGCAATTCATCTTCATATTCACCAAAATCAATCCATCAAAAATACAAAAATATGTAGCTGCATCCAAGCATTGCATCCATACATTGCATATTCATGGTCGTACAGGTCAACGGCACCATAGGCTATCATGGTTCTACTAGTCCATCTTGTTCCACACTGTTCCATTTTACAAAAACAGCAAAACACCATGCACTTTACCACACCAGAGTCAGTGGTCTCTTAATGTATCAAGAGTTTTTCGTGATTCAGTCATCATTTTGCTCTTTAGCAATGAAATGTATCAAGTCAAACAGATTTTACGAAGGTAGAGTTACACTTGCAATACACCTTGTTACGTAACATCCCAACACAAATTAAAACACATCAAAAATTCCCGAGTTGTGTGAACGAAGGATGAAACCCGCACAGTAATCCAGGTTACCATAAGCGAAACGGTTATCTTGCTCATCCCCCTGTGCGAATGACCCCAAGAATGTTGAGAGTTGGCAAAAGGACAAGCATCCTCCCTACCCAATTCCCTAAGAATCCCAAAGTTGCAAAACGTCAAAAATTTGCAAAATGTCAAAACTTCAAAATTTGACACCCTACAAGTGCACATCTCAAAAAGCACAAAGAATAGTGATTATCGTCACTCCATATCCAAATCCCTTGCTCAAGAGAAAAGAAAAATAAATCAAAATAAACAGTGATTATTATCACTATAACGAGCAAGTATCCCAATACAATTGAAGAAAAGAAGGGAGTTGACCTTGAATCCCTGGAACTCTCGAAGATTCTGACGAGTCATGAGGCAAGCCTCGATACCGGTTTGGTTGATAGCCTATCGGTCATCGGCGGTAAACTTCTCGCATGACGATATATCTATCACATTAACTTGTGTATAGATCAATGTTTGCATGTGGATGAGCTAGCTTATGGTATCCTTGGAGGACACCGCAGATTAATCTAACTACATACAACAAAGGAGTTAGTGGAGCTAATTAGGTGATCCTCAGTACGAGTTCGGTTGAAAGCCCATCTGGCACTGGCGGTATCCCGACAAATACCACATAAATGAACTCAATTGCACACACAGGGATGTGAAATAACTTGGTTAAAAACAAGTCCGATTCATACCTTGTTCAAAAGTCTTGTAAGATAAAGTACAATCATGGCTAGTGAGTTAAAAGTCTGTCTGAGTCTCAGAAAACCTTAGCTACATTTCTAAACCAATTGCACTACTTTTCATCCTTGCAATACCATCAGAAAATACAAAAAGAAGAAACACCACATTTGTACATAGCAAAGTAATGGAGTTCTAAAACAGTCTATGGTGCCATAACCAAATATCACCAAGTCCATACATCCATTTCATTTCTGCATATCACATGCATTTGCATTCATCATGCATCCATCAAAATAAATCAACATACAACATTGGTAATTATCATACCATATGCATCCATCCATATAAAGTAGCATGCATCCATCAACATCAATCATTGTGCATAAAATCATGACATCTACGTAAAGAAAGAAAATCAAAACAACAAAAACATCACAAAAATGCAACACAAAAAGAAGCAATAAGCATTGCCGGACACGAGTGCTCTTGCACTCAACCTCTTGGCATAGAAAATCGATGTCGGGGCTCAAATTGTCACTCTCCTACTTCCCCAAGAAGGCTATCATAGCTGGACCGCTCCACGGGAAGATGGGTTTTTGATGATTTCACCCCATTATGGCATCACCAAAAGGGTTAACACCCACCAAAAATAGGTCCAAATGTCGGGAAATTGCACGTGCTCAAATGGAAAAACATCTAAAGGCACCCTAACCTAAGTCATCTTGGGTCAAGCGACTCGTCGCTTTTCTCACGAAGGTCATTCCCTCATCGATTCGTCGCTTGAGGGGGTAGTCACACTTAGTCACCAATCAACAACCACACACCCAATCAAGGCAATGACATGCATTCAAAGAATCATTGACAAAGACAATCACGCTCCTGCTTGGGGCGAGTAAACAAGCAACAATCAAATCAATCAAATACTTGGCATTCCGTGAATCATGAATACAAGGTTCCCCCTGTGGATAAAACGCCCTTCACTTATTCATGATTGATCAATGTCTAAGTTCAAGTCACACCTCACCAAAACAGGTTAACACTTGAAATCAAATTCCTTAGCTCGTCAGAAGCAAGGATTCAAGAATGCATGCCCTTTCCATACTTGGGGCATTAAAAGTTGGTTAGGTTACCAAGAAACCCTAATCATTAGTGCTTTGGTCGTATATTTTTGCTCAGCACTGCGTCACCCGCAGCGCTTCCCAAAAAGGGGCATCTGTAGACACCAAAACAGCACCATTTCGATTAAGTGATTACAAACATTGATCACATTGATATCACAGCTTTTAGGGCAGCCCTTAGAGGTCAAATAGTGGTCTTAACCACTCACACAGCAGTTTAAAAGATCAAAAAATGAGCAGAGCAAAGTCGGTCGTTCTAGAGCCTTTAACAAACTTCAAAGCCTTCTTAGCCTTCTTCAAAGCCTTCTTCAAGCCAAGCCTTTATCCGCGCCAAGCCTTTTGTCAAAAACCAAGCCCCGGCCGAAGTGTCGCGATATCGCGACACTTTGGGCCCCGACCCAAAGCGGGCCCAAAGTGTCGCGATATCGCGACACTTTGGGCCCCGACCCAAAGCGGGCCCAAAGTGTCGCGATATCGCGACACTTTGGGCCCCGACCTAAAGCCGGCCCAAAGCGTCGCGATATCGCGACACTTTGGGCCCCAAGCCAACACCTGGCCAAAGTCAAAAGCAGACACCTGGCCACAATCAAAAGCATACATTCGACCATCCAAGGAACGACCGCCACGTGGCACCTCTACGTGTCCCTTCTCGAAGAGACCCCATGGCTCTGTAAAACGGCGGATTTTACAGCGGACATTAATGAGACAAGCGGTTTCAAAATATCCGATCCGAGGCCACGCCTCATAACTGCGATCTGTCAGTGCGAGCCAGGTCCCATAATGGCCCGATAAGGATCAAATTTGAGCGGCGCCTACGAATTTAGGGTTTTGAACATTAATGTTCTCAGAGGCCGAACCCTCTATAAAAAACCGGCTCGATACGTAATAAGGGACTGGGAAGCATTTTCTGGAAAAACAACGAAGTGCTGTTAAACTAAACGCCTGATTACAGTCATCTGAATCTTCAGATACGATATTGGACACAGAGTCCATCAATTCGACGACAACCCTGATTCTCCAGATTTTGGGCCCATCCCCAGTGGATTGGTGCCGAAGTTAAGCTTTTACGGGGTGGCCCGTTTGGGTATCCCTATATACGTTCCCTAGTTAATTTGACTTATGCTATTTCAAAAACACTTGCTGTAGTATATGCTATTTTCGAATACATGTTAAAACAGTTCATGTTTTTATAATGTATGTTGTCTTCGAATGCGTTAAATAACAGTTTACGTCTTATATTGGCGAATACATGTTGTTTCGAATGCCTGTTGTTCTCTGTTCTTTATAAAAGTAGCAGGTTACGTAGAGTTATTTAACTTATGCATTTAATCAAATGTTTGCATACATTATTCGTTGTTTCACAAAGACAAACGTTCCGACTTCTTACCGCAGGTGCTATTAACAGTTTACTGTTTCTTTTGCAGCAAGAACAACAGCAAGCAGGGACTCATCATCACAAGCGGCGGCAACACTACAGCCCGCCCATTTTACGTGTGGGCATGCGGAAGGGGATCACTGTTCATCTGTTGTAACCGAGAACATGTAACTGAGGAGACATATTGTAACCGAGCGGAATTACATTAATAAAAAGGGTTGTGCTCTTGTTTTTAATTTAATTCTATCCGTGTTATTTTATGCATCAATTTAGTCCTGTTTTTATTGCATCTCAGTGTTTTATTTCCGGAATCTCATGCTTTCATATCCATTTAATAAAATCCCCCTATAAAATTTTAAGGAAATATTGTGTATGAGGAAGGTCCCCCAAGAAGAAGTAAACTTAGATCATGAAACAAATCTATGGCTAAGTCTATGGAGACTATAGAGTAAAATACCGGATAGATTACGAAGACTATAGTATAATCTATCATATATATTATGAAATAAATTTATGGTTAAATTTGTAGAAACTATAGATGTAGTATAATCTTGTTTGATAGGTTACAAGACAAAGGATATGTAATTTTATTCAATAGATTACAATTGAATCATAATACCATCTCATGGTAGATTAAATGTTAAAATGGTAGAAAAAATTCCAAGTTGGAAAGAAACCTACTCTTGAAGATAACATGGGGTTTCCTATCAGTATGCACTTTAGAAATGCAATTGATGATGAATGCATGTAAGGGTTCATTTTGTGGAAATAGAAATGAATGTAGGAAGATTAGATATGGAATATAATATTGGAGATATTATGGGGTCTCTCCTCGTAATATAAAAAAACCTTAGATAATTTCCAAACCTAAATGGAATCACCAGACTAATGATATCTAGGTTTGGAGAATGAATGTGGGATTCATTATTGAGGGAATTATGGGGTTCCCTCTTGATAATTGATGAGATTTCTCCTTAATATGAAATTGATGATCATTCATAAACATGTAGATATAAGAATTTGTGAGATTCTTATGTATTGTATTGATGGCTTAGAGAAAGGAAATGTGGAATTTTCTTATTTGCATCATGATTTGAAAAAGGAACAAATTGATTCCTTTAATTGTATATTTGATTTAGAAAAGGATCCGTGGGATGCCTTTCTATATTTGTATTTATGACATCTTAAGTTTATGAAATGAGAGGAGAAATATATTTTGGAGGTTAGGTTTATTCCCCATGAGGGTTCCCAGGATATATGTTGTGTATCTCTATTTTATGGTTTGCAATTATTGTTATGCATGGATGTTATACTTGCTCTCTAATATGATGTTAATTAGTTAGATTGTGGATATTGAATAAGATGGAATTTAAATGTTATTTACTTTCCAATGAGATGATGCATTTACATTCTTATAATATGATCACTAAAGTGTTATATGATGCATGATTTTGTTAACAAGCAATGTTCCATAAGTGAGAATGGTTTATAATTGCACTTGAGGTTATTAGATCTAATAATGAATGGTGCCTTTGCTTTTCCAATAAATGGCTCTTTTAATATGATGCAATGGTTTATGCTTTGATTCAAGTAGTAGTCTTGAAATGAGTAAAGCAATCTTTATGTATTGTTTAATAATACATGCATGGTATTCCATTGCAAATAATAGAATTAGGAAGTAAGATTGAAGTTACATTCAATTGGTTAAGTAACTAAACTTCCTAATGAAAGTAGAGATAGAAATAATTAAAACCAATAAAGATCATGATGGAATGTGAGGTTAGATAGGATTTGGTCACTCCTATCATGAGAGTTGACACTGACCATGTCATAATTCTCTTGGTTACTTGCTATCCTAATTGATGTTGGTTCAAACATACTTGAATGCAAATTGACATGATAGATATGTTCAAAAAAAAATTCTATCTCGAGTTGGGTTGGTAATTTAGGGTTGTTACAGTTGGTATCAGAGCCCAGGCTAGCTAATGGACTCTAATGATAGGTCTAGGCTAGCAAAGATATGGGTTTTGTTTGTAAACTTCCATAACTTGTCCTTGATGAACTCTAAACTTGATAAATACCTAGTAAGGGAAGAATAAGTGCTTGGAAGCTACTAATGTGCAAATATTTTCTCCCATGCTTGTATTCACTAGTGAATCAGAATGGAAGAGTGAGGGAATCTTCCACAACTTGTGGAGTACCCAAGAGATCATTGAGAAATGGTACTTGGCATCTGTAGTATTGAGCTAAGCCTCTTCCTTACTAAAGTATTGTGTGATAAACATATTTAAGAATGATCAAGTGGGGGAAAAACTTAGATTTTATCTCATATCATGGAGATTAAAAGTTGAATAGAACAAGTAAGGTAAAATGGTAGACATTGGAGTGTCTATGAGGGTTTGTGTGATAACCCCCTTAACTCCCATTGTGTGATATGGGAAAAAAGTTAAGCATTGCAAATGATTAATGTTCTATATTTATGATAGGATGTTTAGTCTTCAAGGCATATGCCTAATGTATGGGTTGAAAGAGACCTAACATGAGTCTAGCTTAAGCTAGAAGGGAAAAAGGTGTTCCTATTGAAATAGATAGGAGAATTCCCAAGAGCATGGTATGTTTGATTACCCATTGGTCTTAATAGGAGGGTTGGCCACTCCTATCCATAGGATAGACATTGACCACATTGATTTTTGTGAAGTGCAGCCTTGGACTTACTTGAGTATTCATATTTAAGAGAACCACATGGAGATTTTGCTAAAGTAACCCCTTGATCATAAACTTAGCTATGTTAGCTATAAAAGTTTCTAAGAATATTGGGTATTGAAAGTTATCTATGGAGAGAAAATCCATAGGGTAAGTTTTGGAAAATAGGAAGATAAGATCCCATTCAAAATTGCAATGGCAATACTACCTTGCGATGAGGTAGGAGTCTGGATAAGATCATGGGATCAACAAAAAAATATTTCTTTATTTACATTTTTTATCAATGTTACAATACACTCATGGCCTTTGTCTAGAAGCTATGGTGAAGGAAATGGTGGAACCATCGGAAACCCAACATACTTGAACATGGAAACCATCCAAATATCACCAAAACCATCTTCTAACATGATACCCTGATATGCAAAGGAGAGCAAGGATGGAGAAACTCCATACCTAAACTCACCAGAAGCATAGATTATGGGGATCATACCTAGCCTCCACTAAGAAGTACCCCGACTCCACTAGAAAGTATGCCACCCAACCACCCAAGTGGTGGTCAAGTTTAATAAGGTATTATACACTATTTAAATAAGAAATTACCCTCTACACAATGCATGTGGTATTATTATCCACATAGGTAAACTAGGGTATAAACCTTCAATAGTTGGTTTAAGCACAGAGAACCCTCTATTGTATATAAAAAGGAAACAAAGTTCTAGTCTTAAGAGATTTGAAGTAGCAATGTGATAAGGAATGACTACAAGTATGTCAAACCCGATCCAAAAAGTTTAC
Organism: Wollemia nobilis; assembly: GCA_028583015.1. Taxonomy (NCBI): domain Eukaryota; kingdom Viridiplantae; phylum Streptophyta; class Pinopsida; order Araucariales; family Araucariaceae; genus Wollemia; species Wollemia nobilis. Next base: position 639,873 of record JAQPPZ010002843.1, on the reverse strand, counting down.
AAAGCTAGTCGAAGAATAGTTTTTGGAGATTATGAGATTAGAGGAATGCTTCATGAAAGATAGAAGTTACCTTAGAATTCAAGTAACTTATAGAACCTCTTGCATAAAGCAAGCATGCATCTAGTTTAAGTAAATGATCTAGTAAATATGCATACTTAGATATAGTTTCTTGCATAATGCAGGAAGGACTATAAACCGTGTCAAGTGACGAGATGAGTTGATGACTAAACTCAACTTAACATAAATTTGAATTATTATCAAATAAATAACCATGATCGAGGTTTTGCAATGGTACCTTATGTACATGTAAACACAACCTAGATAGATGGCAAAAATATAATAATGGTCACAACTTCTAAAAGTAAGATGCATAGGTAAACGTGCACTCATCCGATGGAGCCTTCAAAAGGGCAATGATAAGACATCTTGAGACCGCATTAATGGGACACCCATAAAGAGGAGATACGACCACAAGTGTTTTGGAAGGGAAAAATTATTACCTTGGAAACTAAAGAGGAACTAAGATGGGATCGATGATGTAGTACATACGCATCGATCGAGACATGATCAACGGTGGGTGTTGAATATAATTTGAATAATCAAGGTACTTTTGATCAGATTTCTGATCAAACTCAATGTACCATAAACTGACAACTAGCTAAACATTTGGGAGAACCAAAGATGCTTTATTTCATAAGCATTTGAAAAGCAAGAGTTCTACCCATGGAATGCAATATGGTAGCACTTATGTTGGGATTGGCATTGCTATTTATGGGCACAATGGGAACAAGCCCCATAGTAATCCTTATGATCATACTCCTAGTGCTTGTCGATCTATTGGTACATACTCTTTGAAGAAAGGAAATGGCTTTTGGTGGTGCCAAAACAAGCCAAAGAGACAATGCAGTTACCAAAAAAGATGTGGTTATGCAGGAAGTTGGTAGAGTAATCGAAGGAGCAACCGAGACTATTGTTAAAGAAGAGCTTCCTGAACAACTGATGAAAAGAGGGCAGACTCAAGAAGAGTTATGGGCCCAAGAAAGGATGAGACTAGAGGCTGAGAGAGATGCAACCATAGCAAAGTAGGATAGCCTCAGATTAGTGGAAGCACAAAGAAACAACTAGAGGGCCACAACAATGGTAGCTTTATACACATAAAATGCACAACTACATCAGGCAAGGAATGAATATAGTGTTGCATTCTTGACTACCTATTTTGATGCATTGGTGAGCCATGGACTAATCATCCCATCTTCGCCAACAGCTAGAGCACAATGTGGGTGAGGGAGAACCACATGAGCAACTCAAACAATAACCTAGGGTAGAGGTCGAGTAACCTCTAGAACAATTGCCCCAACACCTTCTCCAACTGAAGGCTTAGGTCCAACATAGAATAGTGATAGGACCAAGAGGCAGTAGCCTTGAGGGCTACAAAAATGGTTGAAAGCCACCCATTGTATATTATAAGGATGATAATTGTAACCCAAGAGGGTTTTTTCTTATGTAAATATGTATCCTTGTTATGAAATATAATGAAGATGTTTATACAATGCTTGGTTTAGATTATTGTAGCATTAATAATCTATCTAAACAAGAATGCTTTTATTAACTCTTGATTAGATTTCATTAAGAGTTGGATCGGATGATCCCAATACTTGAGTCTTCTTGTTCTAAGTGGTGGCTCAGAAGGTTCCAAATAGCAAGTAGCTTTTGGAAGGTCCTAAGAGGGTAAGCTTGGACTAAATACCCTATCCGACATATTGATCACTTGAATGTCATCTGCAACGACTAGATCTCAAGTGAGGAATGCCTTGGAGGGTAAGAAGAGGTATTTCGGGATGCATCTATGTGTGAGTCCAATAAACTTAATAAAAGAAAATATTATTCTAGTTAAGATTTAAAATTAACTTAAATGAGCAAGGTTAGACATGAAAATTCTAGTTAATATTGGAACACTCTTAGGAGGTATAGATAGGGAATCTATCCTTAAATAAGAGTGTGGGATCCTCTCTTAAAATTGAAGAAATCATGTTCTAATGTCTGGTATGACACCTTACATGGAGTAAGTGTGATCATAGGTATTATCAGTGGATGATAATATGTTTGGTATGACACCTTACATGGAGTAAGTGTGATCATAGGTATTATCGATGAATGATAGTATGATTGGTATGACACCTTACATGGAGTAAGTGTGGTCATAGGTATTATCAGTGAATGATAGTATGATTGGTATGACACCTTACATGGAGTAAGTGTGGTCATAGTTACTATCAGTGGATGATAGTATGACTAGGATGACACCTTACATGGAGTAAGTGTGGTCATAGAAACTATTAGTGGATGATAGTATGTTGTGGATAATAATATGTATAACATGGCACCTTATAGAAAGTAAGTGTGACCATTGTGATCAAATAATGATAAAAATTTTGAATGGCACCTTACAGGGGGTAAGTGTGACCATGGATATCAGTATGACATCTTAAGCATAGTAAATACGATCATTGCTATTGCTAATAGATTTTGTTACTCAGAGACTACATGTGTTCAAGTTCTTCTCCTCCCACTATTGAGCCACTAGTGAATCAAAGTGGAAGAGCTAAGTGAACCCTCCACATTCTGTGGGTCTTAAGTGGTGTACCTTAGGCTCTTTTGAGGATTGCACTTGACATTTGTGTCTCTTGAGATATGAATCTTGCAATAAGTTGATTAAAGATGTTTACCAGGGGACATCAAGGATGATGCACTGGTGGTGGCAAATGAGTTTGCCAAGGTGATTTCAAGATATATGGGTATCTTGAAGTGAGATTTATGAAATTATGTCTTTGTCTTTGATGACACCTATTTATAACTCATAAAAAGGACTATCAAGGTATAGTGTGATACTCCTTTATGAGAGTTTTTGATGAATCTAATTAGACATATTATGTCTAACTTATTATAAAAACATAATTTCATGTCATCTCTATGAAAATATTCTGCAGTTCTATTGTTGTAGTACTCTATTATCATTGACTATGCAGTGATAGATGTTTTGATGCTTTGATTTTATGATGAAAATTGTGTATTGATGATGTTTTCAATACTTATTGTTGATGCAATATGGATGTTTTATTGCTTTAAGAACATGGTACTACTGATAGTTTGTATTCTTGCAGGTCTAGGTACTCTCGTGGATGGAATATGTTGCTTACCATCAGGAACGAGACACTAGAAATAAGGAAAAGGATGATGGTTCTAACTGTTTTGTAAAGAACTAATGCTAGTTTTATTGATTTTCTGCATTAACTAAGCTAGGAACTAATGAGAAACACAGAGGACTATGTTTAATCCAAGGGGGGGAGTATGTCACAGCCCACCCATTAGGACTTCCTAGAAGATATTAATTGATCCAAAGGATCAATTAATACTTGAATTTTAACATTAACCAAACCTTACTAATGTTGCCAAGCATTAATAAAAGGGTCTAATTGATAAAATCTAGGGGATGGTAAACCCTAATTATCCTATAAAATCCCTAATTAAAGCTAATTACACTCTACCAGGTTAATTGGGAGAGTTTTGGAATGCAATTGGGGGATTTTGTAAGGTTTTGGAGAAATTAAAATAAGGCTTTTGTGAAAGATTAATTTGGGAATTTATCTTTTACAAAAAGTGACTTAGTAGAATAAACCTAATTTATTACAATTAGGTGTCCACAAAATTTATCCAATTTTAAATGGACCCAAAAAGAGCAAGGTCATGATTTAATAATAAAAATGTATATATTTTATTAGTGGATGAACTATTCTCCATTCCACATGACTCCTTCCAAATAGTGATAAGGTTGACCTTGTAAGTTGCCCTAGGAAAAAGGGAAGGCCCAAAATGAACAAGGTACTCCCACCTTATCTCCTCTTGTCCCTTCTCCTAATTTTTAAATAATAAAAAGGAATATCACTATTTGGGTTGACTCCAAAAAGCTCCTTTTAATATTTTAATAATAAATCACCTTCTTGCTCATGAAGGAAAGGGAGCTGGGAAAAATTATAAAATGGGAGACAAGTAATTGGAAGGGGAGGAAATATTGGGCTTAGGGAGTATGCTCTCTACCTTGGGTAGATCAGAAACCAGAAAGTCTTGGGAAAGTACTAAGTTTTCAATGAAAGACATTTATCCTAGAGGAGTGATTTCTAGGAAGTAATCTTGAAGGGAGAGCCTTAGAAAGGAGGATGAAGGAAGCATGAAGGGTAGATAAGCTTCTAAAGGTCAGAGTGTTCTTTTTATACAATGATATGCTCTGAATATTTTATGTTGGTGTATTGTGAATTATTTCTTTATGAATACCTTAGGATTGATCCATCTTAGCTTTCAAACTTAATTTATTGTGAATATTAATACAGTACACCCCCTGTATGGTTTGGATTAGAAATAAAACTTATGGTTTAATATATATATTTACGAGAAATATTATAAATTTGTGATAAATTTGATGAATGTTTGATCAATTTGATTCGGACTAATATTTCTAGATTATCCTTCTCATAATATTTTATGTTTCATTTTGATTGAATTTCAGCCCCTCTATACATTTCAAACATCTCCCTAGAAATGTGGGTTGAGTTATGTATATATATATATGGGTTTATCTAACTTCTATAACCATTCCATAAACATATTAATATGTACACGATGCAATATTAACCCTTGTTCGATCCTCTTGTGAGTATATTGAATTAGCAACAATGTTATTCGACCTATCACTTTTGTGATGCACTATTTATATCCCTGTACGCTTTGACTAATTTAAGCATGCGGGCTACCTTAATTTAGTTAAGTGTTTGCATTATGATAGGGTATATATATATCTATAAAAAATTTATTCAGTGCCCACCCACGATGATTGTAGAGCATGAAATTGATTAACTACCTACACTCATGGACCAACTGGGTTGTTGATCGATTTAGGGTCTCCTAACCTATTGCTACTTCCTAAAAATAAATTTACTCATGAAGCACTATCCTTGGATACATGAATTGCTTTAACTTTGATAAACCGATTACATCAACACCATAAGGGCACCTAAGACCATCGGATGGTGGTTAACTTATAGGTGGCCCAAAGGCCTTCTTACCATGCAATTTTTCCTCAATGTAATCCATGTGGGATAAATATCCCATGAGCAAACTATAAACCTACAAATCCCCAAAAACTATAGATATTACTCAACCATCCACGTATGGCATCTCTACATAATAAGCAATGTCATAATTATACCTTTATTCATTATAGTAGAGTTTGTTTTCAATGCATAATCCAGTTCTTGAAAAGACTTCAATCTGTGTATCAATATTCACTATGCCCATCAATGGCTTGGTAGATCCTTTTAAAATAAAATGGGATATGATTGTTAATCCTCACTATCCCTTTAAACTTGATATCAATGTAGAAACTCCTTTGTTTAGGACAATGTTCTAGTTGTTCTCTAAAACATAGGATTCACACTAGGGTATCATCAAAAGATATCTTATTGCCCTCCATCGAGATAGGGAGTCAATTAATTAATTAAGTAAATATTGTGCACTAATTCATGCTCATCCACTCAAGAAAAGGTGTTAAGAAGGATGGGGGGTCTTGATCATGTAATCCCATCTGAAGTAGGCTTTGGTTTAAGAAATATGCAGAACTTCCAGGCAATGGTCGAGGAGTGTTCCACACAATTATTGGCCCAGTAGGAAGGTAAGATAAATGTTGCCATTAGTGTATCATTGTCCCACTTAACGACTCTTCACTTTTATCATAATCCCACCACATACTTCCATGGGCCAATCGACGCTTCTATAGTTGTATAAAGGGTTTATAGAGCACTTTATCCCACATACTCCCCGTGGAAGCATGTAGGTATCATTATAGGAAAGAAACCATAGATGGATGGTAACCATGATTGGGTGGTCAATGCTAGCTCATGCTAGACACTTAGTTGTGAGGTCGAGGGGGCTAGCTGTGGCAGCTAAGGTAAAATGATTGGTCGATAGACTGACCAAAGCCTCTAGTTAATTGATCGACACCAAAGCCTTTGGTTGGTTTGATCGACCGTGTCGTTTGAGGCATTGTATTTTTGGAAACCACTTTTATCATGTCAATATGTAACAAATCTAGAAATAAAAGGGTCCCAAGAAGAATGATTGATTCGGATAACTTGATGCCACATATAAATTTTGGCCAGACAGTTACCCTTCTGTTTAATATATAAAATTATGATTTATCAATCTAAGGGAAAAGAATTATTCTTTTTAGTTGCAAGATTATATTCAAGAGATTGACCTATAAGTTATTCATTACAAGAATCTACTCAAAGGATTGGTTTATATTTTAGAGAATAGACCTTTGAAACCAACCATTATTGAGGAATATTGTTATCCTTTTAATAAAATCCCCTGCAAAAGTTTAAGTAAATATTGTGTATGAGGAAGGTCCCCAAAGAAGAATCAAACTTATATTATGAAACAAATCTATGGCTAATTTTGTGGAGACTATAGAGTAATCTAGTGGATAGATTATTGAGACTATAGTATAATCTAGCGGATAGATTATGAAACAAATTTATGGTTAAATTTGTAGAAACTATATATGTAGTCTTGTTTGATAGGTTATAAGACAAAGGAGATGTAATTTTATTCAATAGATTACAAGTGAATAATAATACCATCTTATGGTATTTTAAATGTTAAAATGGTAGAAAAATGTCCAAGTTGGAAAGAAACCTACTCTTGAAGAGAACATAGGGTTTCCTATTAGTATGCACTTATGCACTTTAGAAATGCAATTGATGATGAATGCATGTAAGGGTTCATTTTGTGGAAATAGAAATGAATGTAGGAAGATTAGATAAGGAACCTAATCTCGGAGAGATTATGGGGTTTCTCCTTGTAATGTAAAAAAGCCTTAGATAACATCCAAACCTTAATGGAATCATTAGACTAATGATATGTAGGTTTGGAGAATTAATGTGGGATTCATTCTCGAGGGAATTATGGGTTCCCTCTTGATGTTATATGAGATTTATCCTTAATATGAAATTGATGATCATTCATAAACATGTAGATATAATAATTTGTGAGATTCTTATGTATTGTATTGATGGCTTAGAGAAAGGAAATGTGGAATTTCCTTATTTACATCATGATTTGAAAAAGGAATAAATTAATTCCTTTAATTGTATGTTTGATACAGGAAAATGATCCATGGGATGCCTTTCTATATTTTGTATTATGACATCTTAAGTTTATGAAATGTGAGGAGAAACATATTTTGGAGGTTGGGTTTATTCCTCGTGAGGGTTCCCAGGATATATGTTGTGTATTTCTATTTTATGGGTTGCAATTGTTGTTATGCATGGATGTTATACTTGCTCTCTAATATGATTTTAATTAGTTAGATTGTGGATATCAAATAAAATGGAATTTAAATGTTATTTACTTTCCAATGAGTTGATGCATTTACATCCTTGTAAGACAGAGTGTTATGTGATGCATGATTTTGTTAACAAGCAATGTTCCATAAGCGAATGTGGTTTTATTTGCACTTGAGGTTATTATATATAATAATGAATGGTGCCTTTTATTTTCCAATGAAAGGGTATTTTAATATGATGCCATGCTTTATGATTTACTTCAATTAGTGTTCTTAAAGTGAGTGAAGCAATCTCTATGTAATGCTTAGTAATACATGCATGATATTTCATTGCAAAATAATAGAATTAGGAGGTAAGATTGAAGTTTCATTCAATTGATCAAGCAACTAAACTTCCTAATGAAATAATAGGTAGAAATAATAAACGTCATAATGAAATGCATGGTTAGATAAGAGTTGGTCACTCCTATCATGAGAGTTGACACTGACCATGTCGTAATTCTCTCTATCACTTGCTAGCCTAATTGATGTTGGTTCAAATATAATAGAAAGAAAATTGACATGATAGATATGTTAAAAAAAATCTATCTCGATTTGGGTTGGTAAATTAGGGTTACAATTATCCTTAGTCCCCCAAAAAAATTATCTAGTATTTCATCTCTAAGGTTAATACCATAGGTCACATATTATTTCCTAAGTGTCTCCCAAGCCCACATCCCCCTTTGCATTAAACCATATACACTTTCATTTATCCTATGAACACAATTTATTTTCATCCCCCCTCAATCATCACAAACCCCCATTACCATAAAAGTTCTTGAAGTATAAAGGTCATGGGTACGTAAGATAATTTTCCCCCTTTGACCTTAATGTATATGACTTTAGCTTTAAATTTCCATCTTAGGAAATTTATAAGGTCTAAAATCTTACTTTGAATCCATATTGATCCTAAGTAAATATGAAATTATTTTCTTTGCAAGGGTCTAGACACGTTCTCACCTTTTTACAGTAAAAACATTATATCTTTTTACATTTGATGGCCATAGTTTATTTTTGCCATCCAAAAGTCATTCCAGCCCCATGATTTGTTAACTTTCTTCCACCATAGCCACCTTATACTTCCTAAAGTTTTCAAAAGGGTATTCATAAAATATTTCCTAGAAGAGCCAAGGTATCTTATGTCTCATGCATAGTTCCCTTTTCATTAAAAAGTATACTCCTTTTTACATCTAACGGTCATAGTTTATTTTTGCCAACCTTGATTGATATGACCACACAATTAGTTAAACTTGTTGTCGTAATTGTTTCCTTATGTCCCCGTACTATGTTTTCCCATTAATTAAAAGGTGTATACTTACCATAAACCTTATGGTCATTATTCATCACTCTTTTTTTAGAGCAACTTAGGCCTTTCATTTTATTAAGGTCTGCATAGTTCCTACTCCTAAGGTCTAAGGGTCACATGCACATGAAATAAAATATACCTTTTCAAACCTCATTTTATATGATTTCCATTATAAGGTTTCACCTTAATAATATTTTTTCCTCTAAGATCAAAAAGATGTTTCCCTTCCAAGTTAATAAGTCCATTTTCACCTAAGTCTTTGTATAAATATGAAAATCCAAAGGTAATTTAACCCCTTTTCATTTATGTCTTTTCCCTAAGGTCCAAAGGCTTAAGTATCAAAATTTTAAACCCAAAAGTCTAAGTACTCGACATGGTCGATTGATTTTATTCATAAGGATCCAACTACGTCCTCCCCTCCCGCTTTGAATTTGGATTATAATCATAAAAAATCAAAAGGCCTAAGTCAAGATACATATTTCAAATACTAAAGGTTCCCTCCCATTGTTTTGATAAAGACCATGCATATTTCCACATCTTACAGGCGCTATTCATTTTTGTTGATCCCTACAAATTGCTACCCTTCATTTGTTGTGAATTTAAATGAGCCCAAAAAAACATAAATTGCTCCCATTAAATTCCTTGCACATTTTTACATCTGACGGTCATAGTTTATCTCCACCCTCCCTCATCCATCACTACCATCCCTATTCATATACATATCCACATATTAAAGCATAACCTACCATCCCCTTTTTAGTCCACCCTTTAAAAATCCAAAAAATCCTAATAGGATTGACAAGGAATGTCAAAAATAAGCAAGGAATGTTAGAAATGTGTAGGGTACACACCAATGAGAGTCCACAAGAAAATAATGTAAAGAAAAATAAGCCTTTTTGCATAGAAATAAGATAAATTTGATATGGTGCATGCGAAGAATTACAATTCAAACATGAGGTGGCACACTAGCCAAATTTATCGTGATCAATAAAAAAGTATGCACATCATCCTAGAGTCGTTCATACAGTCAAAAATAGGCAAGTTGGCAAGTTCAAAGTGGAAAATTCAAGGAACGTAGTTGGATGAAATAAAAGCTGGTGCATGCCAAATTTACTATATATGCTCACTTTAAATTCATAACTCCCCCTATAATAAGCAGTTGCAATGAGACAAATGATCAAAACCTACAGAGGATCCAAAGAGTTTAGTTATTATTTAGATAATGCAAACTATGGCATCTTCAAGTTCTACTCTTGTCATGCTTGAGCTCGAGGTTGTAGCTAGAATTAAGAGACACACCAAAGAAATGCCATATAAATATTTGCAAGGGAAAGCCACCACCCAAGACCCCAAAGAATTTTCTTTACAATAAAGGTTGAATCATGAGGTTTCTACAAGCCAATAATGGGAGATAGAAAATACAACCACATTTGCAAACTGGCTCAAGAATACTATCAATGTCACCCAACGCTGCTCAAAGGACTTTTCAAAAAGACTTGGAGAGACAGACATAGCCCTAACCCTTTCTGTAATAGATGGGTCTACAATATGGGTAAGCTCATATGCCCAAGAGTTTATATTTCCTCTAACCTCCTGTCTTGACTGGAAATGTCTTATGATCCTTAGACTAGAGTAATCGAATACTTTATAAACTAGGTAATGTTCAGAATCACACTATATAGGATAAGAAAGGTCTTCAATCTGAAATAAGCCATGCTAATTGTGGACCTAAAGGTACTTTCATATCAGTCCAAGCATATGATTGGCATAAGTTTTTACACTAGGCTCTTTAATTATAATGAACGAGTGTCAAGCAATTTTCCCATTCATAAGTTTAGAATTCACCCCCGGGTTAAGAAATATGCTGACATAATAAATATATTAATGGGGACTAGAGATTTGAATTATGTAGAAAAGGAAGTCATGTTCTTAATCATCCAATGCAACAAAAGATTGCAACCCGTAATGTACAAATGGGAGAATGTTATTAGTGATAATATAGATAGAGAGCTTAGGGAATTGCAAAAGGCCCTTGTAGAGAAGAAGGAATTGTTGCCCCATTTTTTGTATTATTCTTTTCTTATACATTTGGTAGTAGGACACTTTTTCAAACAATTAATTGAGATATAGGGGGGAGAATACGATAAAGTTGTTTAGGAGAGACTCTCTTGGGTATAAATGGGATAGTCTAGTTATGCCCAATTTTTTAGTCTTTCTCCCAGAGATTCATCAATAACTTTGTAATCGACTGTCCCCTAGAGTTGGTTCTAGGATGGTTGAATTCCTACATAATATGAATGTGAGTGATTTCTTTCTCACTAAATAACTGGCTTATGTGAGAGTACATGGTGTGAATATCCCTCCCAAAGTGTTACCCAAATTTTACCCTATGTCAATAGTAGACCTGGAAATTGTTAGATAGGTAGCATAAGAGACCAAGATGAGGGTAATTAAAAAATTTGGAAAAATCCCATGGGTAAAACCTCCCTTTAGAATGGGGAATTATATGCACAGAGGAAATTTTAGTCTGCTAGGCTCCCTACAAAGAATGGACTCATATGGTTTTGCAAAAATCTCTTGGTAGCCTTACGATCCATATAATTATTACAAACTTTCAGTGAATAAAAAAATGAAATATTTCCTGGTGAATCACTAAGGAGACTTGTTTGAAGATGCCATACAATCTACAATAAGAAAAGAAGAATCATTAGAGCCTATATGTAAATAATACCCAGATAGAATATCTTATACTCAGATAGAGATGGTCGGTAACTACTCATCATAATTAAGAATGCCAAGGATGGCAATAGTATAATCAAATGCATCATTAGTCCCTGTAATGTGCCCCAAAGAATTGAAGGATATAATCCTATAATTTCTAAATCAATAGGGTAAATAATTTGAAGTAGTGATGGAAATTATCAACACTATTGTGGAAAGGCTAGAAAAGTCCACTGCTAATCATCTTACCCTTGCAATAACAAAGCAATCCCTCGCTAGTCAATCTATTCATGACCCAATAAAACATACTGAGAAATACAAAGATATTGTCATTACCCAACTCACACAATAGGAAATATTTGTTGCCACACCTACATAGGCTCAGCTCACCTCCCTATATGTTGCTCAAATGTTTATGGTCCCAAAACCCAGGCTTGAGGTGATAGCAAACCAGTCCCAAGTGATTCCCACTACTCTAGTAGTTGATAAAAAAGAGCACATAATTACCCCATTGGTGTGTAAATAGACTCAAGAGGTTGGTGGATTATCCAATATTTTAAAATAACATCAAGTAAAGGTAAAAATCCCTTCTACTTCACTAGAGCACAAAAAGGCTAAACATGAAGTTGCAACCACTAACCTTGAAAGCATTACTCTAACAAGAGTAGAAGTAAAAGTTGTATAGTTTGATACTCATGAAGAGAGATAGGTTCAAAATATTGAGGAAGGAAAAAATCTACATGAAGGGTAGTTCACGATTGAAGAAGTTGAAGAACAAAGTGTCTATGATACATCTACCACCACCATTAGAATTCCTTTGCCAAAGAATTTGAAAGAAGCTCAAATTGATTTAGACAAAGGAGAGTTGTCATCTATAGTGGACTCGAATTCCATGATGAGATCAAATTTAGTTGCATACGCGCAAGTTGCATTGGTTGTGGAGAAAGGAATTGCAGAGTTGAAAAATTCAAATTAGCAAAGGAAGATTAGTTATAGATAAAGATAGATCAATTGCAAGCAAAGCTAGAGAGTCTTAAAGAATAGCTTTTAGATTCTCAAGCTACAGTTGTAAGTTTAGAGCCTTAGATCATAATAAAAATATTGACTACTCTAAATTTATCTCCAAATTTAAGAGAGAAGTGTAAAACAATATTTAGAGCAAGTTAGAGGATTTAAGGGAGACATTCTACAACATCAATATGATCAGGAAAAATATTGATATCCTGAAACACCTCCTAGCACAAACTGATAAGAGATTAAATATAGTATATACTACTTTTTAGTTGTTTTAAGACTACTATGAACAGATATGTGGAGGACAAGTCATGATGGATGATGGCACCATATTTTTCTACGTCGAAGAATTCATAAAGATCTCAATATTCTTAAGAGATAGACCTGGATGGTCAATTGGAACAGAGAAGTAATTGAATGGAAATATGAGATGGATAATGAACTTAAGGAGGTAGGATTTTCTTTAGAAGAATTCCTACAGGTAGCAGATGTCGAAGATCTGATCCTGAATATGATCCAAGACTTTAACTATAATCCTGATAATGAGGCAAAACTAGCCAAACAAGTTAACTTTCTGGCATAAATAGTTGATTGTTTGTGCACCTTTTCTAAAGAAAGTAAAGAGTGGTCAAAAATTTAAAAGACCAAAATCCTACAAACTATAACCTTCTATGAAGAAGCATGGGAGTACATTGATATAACGATAAAATACCTCCAAGTAGAGATAAGTAAAGGGAAGAGTGTCAAGGTAGATAGCATTTGAATGTCTACTGGGGTGATCAAAATGTCTGATATAGAGGCTATAGAAGAAGGGTAGAACTCACAAGCAAACAAAAACTGAGGAAATCAGCACCAAACCCACCATAGAGGATAACACTAACTAAGGGGTTGGTCAACCATAGAACATAAATATTGTACAGTTGTATCCCATTTTTTATAATCTAAGTCTTAACAATAGACAAAGGATATATTTTGAATGAAACTGTTAGCGTACTATAACCACTTTGTCTCTATTGCATTGTTAAGCGTACTGTTACGCTTACTGTTACACTGTTGTAACAGTGCTGTTTCAGCCGTGACTATTTTCGGCAAGTGTTGTGTTATTTAAACTCGGCTGATTAATACAATTCTAGTTCATTGCGTTTTACATGGTACCAGAGCAGAATTACTGGGAGAAGGCGGAGGCGGAGGCGCAGAGCGGAAATATTTTTTTTGGGCACGATCTCTAATCATGCAATCGTGATTAATCGAAGAAAAAAAAAAAAAAAACTCCGCGCGAGTACGCAGCGGAGGCACAGAGCGTCGCAACGCAGAGGAAGGGACCCCCGCGAGTGCAGACGCTGTGGACCTGCGTCGCATCGCGCACCACGTGACAGGACGTCTGTCGCACATCGCAGACACCCCGCGCGGCACATCGCGACAGAGAGGGACCATCCCCCTCGCACGTGCAGGTGGCGACGAGAATTTTTTCGCTCTGCACGTCGCGATAGAGAGGGACCATCCCCTCGCACGTGCAGGCGGCGACAGGAATTCTGTCGCTGTGCACATCACGACAGAGAGGGCAATTCCCCTAGCACGCACAGGTGGCGACGATAATTCCGTCACTCTGCACGCGGTGACAGGCGAGGCAGCCTCACGCCCGCATCGACGTGCGGGAATTTACCCGCTGCCACTGCCCGCACGCGCAGGGGGCGACGGTAATTACGTCGCTCTGCACGCTGCGACAGGCGAGGCAGCCCCCCCGCATCGGCGCGCGGGAATTTACCCGCTCCCGCTCCCCGCCCCGCACCCCCCCGAAATTTAAAACTCCCACCCATTTTGGAGCGGGGTATAAACCCCCCCCCCCTCCCGTTTGAAAATAAAAAAATTTTATCAAACCTGCGGAGCGGAGCCTCCCGTTTGAAAATAAAAAAAAAATTATCAAACCTAGGAGCGGAGCCTGCGGAGAACGCAGCAGCTGACAGGGACGGACTGCCAGATGGGCCACCGGAGGCCGTAGCAGAGGAGGAGGAGGAGGAAGAAGGTGTTCAAAAAGGAGGAGGCTCTTGATCTCTTCCGGATCAGCCCGTTGGCTCACTTGGTCGTGAGTCGTGCGGTAAGGCTCAGGGAGCCTGCAGGTCGGGGGTTCAAATCCCGCCGACTTCCCCCCAAAGGTATAATTTTTTTTTTGCATAGTGTTTTTTAATTATTATTTTTTAATTAAAATTTTTAATTTTAATTTTTTTTAATATAGTTTTTAAACTTTATAAATTAAAATTTAATTTTAATTTATTTTTTCTAAAGTTTTAAAACTATAGAAATTAAAATTATTTATTTTAATTTTAAATTTATAATAATTATTAAAATGCTTTGTTAAAGAAAGCCTTTTTAAGGGGGGATATTTTTCAAAAATCAAAGGGGGATAGTGAGTAATTTTTCAAAAAATAGCAATTTGGCATTGTAAAAGGTGCATTTTCGGCTGTGACCGACACCTTGTGGGTTATTCTTGTGGGCAATTTTTTTTGTTGTATGTTGCATATTTCATTTTTGCACTATAACATTAAAAATTAAAATCAAAACACTCCCTAAGTCCCCGGAATATAAAACCCATCTGTGCAATTTTATTGCACTGCAGCGTTCGGTATTTGTGATACCTCTGGCCAGCACTTACAGGTAAAGCTGTCGTGATTTGGCTACTGTATCCGCCGCCTAATATAGCTGCTATAACGACGTCTGAGCTTGTTCTCTATAAATCGTCGGGGAGGAATAAGTACGCCATTTTTGCATTTTTTTACTCCATCCACTACCCTTTATCGCACTTGTGTTTAGGCGTAAATCCTGACGAAGTATTCTTCATAGTGTTTAGGGGAAGTTACGCCCCACGCATGAGAAGAATCTTCTATGGTAGGTGCCATCAACAAGGCGATTCCCTTTCAGTACCGCTTATGTTCCACGTATCGTATGATCTCTAAAACTCACCTATAGTCTCCCTCACGTAAGGGCGGGTGATTTTTGTTGATCTTTCTAAATACCTATAGTTTCCCTCATGTAAGGGCGAGTATTTTGTACGGTATATTGGCCTAGCAAAAGGTATATCGAAAGGGGGACCAATTGGTGATATAAGGAACCTTCACTATGGCCGTTGTTGCAAAGTTGATGACTGATCCGCATCAGTTATTGAAAGGTCCAAATTATACACCATGGAAACATAGGATGAAGGCTATTCTCCAAATGGAAGATTTGTGGGATATTGTTACCGGAGTAGCAACAAGGCCTTCACCAACGACGGGATCCACGGGTCCTTCGACGGATCGGATAGCTTTTGACAAGAAAGACAGTAGAGCAAAAGTGCTCATTTTGTTTGTTGTTTCAGATGAAGTGCAACCTCATATAGCTGACAAAGCAAGTGGTAAAGAGGCATGGGATGCCATTAGAACCATCTATGAGGGGAAGAATGAATCCACCATTCTTCATCTTCAACAACAACTTCATAACCTGAGTTTGAGGCGAGGTGAAAGCAGTTGAACTCTTTCTGTGCAGAGTGTCTGAGTTGAAAGAGAAATTGAGTTCTCTCGGAGATACTGTGGACGAAAAGCTTCTCATTTCACTTATGATGAGAGCTTTACCTTCTTCATTTGATATGTTGATAACCTCCATCCAGGTGTCTCAATGACAAATTACCTACATCGAGTTGGTCAATCTGCTCCAACAACAGGAGGCACGCCAACTTCACAAGGATGATTCTTCCAATACAGCCCTATACACCAACGAGAGGGGTTCTAGGAAGAAAGGTAATGGGCAAAAAGGAGGCAACTTTCCGAAAGGAGGAAATTCTCAACAAGATACGAAAGGAAAAGGCAAACAACCTCAACAAAAGAAGAGGTGGTGCAAGATCTGTGAGAAAGACAACCATGACACCAACAGGTGTTGGCATAAGAACAAGCAAAAAGACCAAAACAAACCACAAAATAAGAACAAGCAACCCCAGGTGAATGTTGTTGTTGAAGAATCTGACTCAGATTCTGAATGGGCACACAAGGTGCTCATGACTACCACAGATTCCACTCAGAGGGATCCTATTTGGTATGTCAATTCTGGAGCTAGCAAACATATGACTAGCGACAGATCGTGGTTTGAATCATTTGAGGCCAAAGAGGGCAAACCTGTCACCATTGCTGATGATAAAACCTACAGGTTTCAGGGAGAGGGTACAGTTTCAGTCACTCTTCCTGATGGCAAGTGTCAGATTGACAAGGTCCTCTATGTTTCGGGATTGGCCAACAATTTGTTGTCGATGACACAAATCCTGGACAAAAATATGGTTGTCAACTTTCGTGTTGAGAATGGAAAGAAGTGTTGTACAATTACCAGGAAGGGTAAGCAGATTGCAACGACTTCATATAAGCATGGCTTATTTGCACTAGATGCTATCTCTACTCCACATGTTGCCATGACTATCTCTACCAAGGAGGCAACTTCCCTATGGCACAAGAGATATGGGCATCTTAGTTCTGGCTACTTACTTGAGCTCAGCAAGTATGAGATGGTAAAGGGTCTTCCTTCCCTTTCGCCACATTGCCGGTGTGCTCGATCGCTTAGCGGGAAAGCGACATAGAGTACCATTTGAGAAGAGCTCTACAAGAGCACGAAAACCTCTGAAGC
This sequence comes from Wollemia nobilis, assembly GCA_028583015.1. Taxonomy (NCBI): domain Eukaryota; kingdom Viridiplantae; phylum Streptophyta; class Pinopsida; order Araucariales; family Araucariaceae; genus Wollemia; species Wollemia nobilis. The sequence goes on along the minus strand of JAQPPZ010002843.1, from coordinate 622,756 downwards.
TAATTCACACCGATCTATGCGGTCCTTTCACACCCAACAGTGTTGGAGGGAAGAGGTACTTTCGATTATTCGTAGATGACTACTCACGAAAGATGTGGGTTTTCTTTCTCAAACTAAAATCTAAAGCTTTTGCATTCTTCCAGCAGTTCAAGAAATCCGTTGAGAAGGAGTCAGGGGCTTCTATCAAAACCCTCCGCTCAGATCGAGGGGGAGAGTTTACCTCTAATGAATTTTTTGCATTCCTAGATAAGCATGGGATCAAGAGACAGTTAACAACTGCCTATATTCCTCAACAAAATGGAGTTGCTGAGAGAAGGAACCGTTCTATCATGGAAATGGTTTGTTGTATGCTCACAGGAGCTACTCTTGGGCAACAATATTGGGCAAAAGCTGTCACCACTACGGTGTATCACGTTGAATAGGGCACCCACAAAGGCCCTAAAAGGAATGACTCCACAGGAAGCATGGAGTGGTCGAAAACCCTCCATATCTCATCTACGTATTTTCGGATGTCAAGCTTTCATGCACATACCGAAAGAGAAAAGGAAGAAACTAGATGAGAAAACACCGAGATGTATTTTTCTTGGATATTCCGAGCACTCTAAAGGATATCGGTTGATAGATCCTTTGACCAAGAAAATTCATATCAGCGAGAGATGTTGTCTTTGATGAAGCTTTCACATCACGAGAGCACATCTAATGTACACCAAGATATTGTGGAACCTAAGGAAGAGGAGATTCCTTCGTCAACACAGACAGGAGGTCCTTCTACATCTTATTCACCACCACCGAAGAAGAATCCTAAATGGTGTACAAATACAATCAGAGACACAAATTTATCCACTCCTCCCAATTTGAATTTGGATAGACCTCGTACACGCAGTATGGCTCAAAAGGAAAGAGAAGCCAGAGAAACTGGTGAGGTTGATGATCTTTGTCAATCTTTTGAGGAACTTCCTGTGACTCCAAGTATAGAAGTTGAGGATATGGATATTGATGATGACAGGGCATTCATGTCTACCATAGATAGTCTTGAACCTGCATCAGTGCAAGATGCTCTCAGTGAGCCTCAGTGGAAGGCCGCTATGGATACAGAGTATGAGTCTCTGATGAAGAATAAAACTTGGAAGCTTGTTGATCTACCGCATGGAAAGAAACCTATTGGCTGCAAATGGGTATACAAAGTCAAGTACAAGGCAGATGGAACAATTGATAAGCATAAGGCCCGGCTTGTTGCAAAGGGCTATGCTCAAAAGGAAGGCATCGACTATGAGGAAACTTTTGCACCTACTGCTCGGATGACCACAATTCGGGTTATGTGTGCTATGGCAGCACAATATGGGTGGAAAGTTCACCAAATGGATGTCAAAAGTGCCTTTCTAAATGGTGATCTCCAAGAAGAAGTCTATATGACTCAGCTCGAAGGATTTGAAGTGGAAGGCCAACAGCAGAAAGTTTGCAAATTGGTCAAATCCTTGTATGGTCTGAAACAAGCTCCTCGAGCTTGGTATATAAAAATGGACAATCACCTAATGCACCATGGATTTAAGAGATGTCCGTTAGATGCAAACCTCTATTTCAAGAAACAGGGTTCTGAGATAGTGTTGCTTGTACTCTATGTGGATGATCTGCTCATTACAAGGAGTTCAAAAACTATGATCTCTATCGTCAAAAGAAACTTGTGCAAATCTTTTGAGATGACAGATCTCGGACTTCTCCATTACTTGTCTTGGTCCGGAATTCAGCCGGAAGGAGCACTCCATCAAAGTGTCTCGAGAAAAAGTATGCCAATACATTGCTTGGATAAATATCGCATGATCGATTGCAAGCCAATGGCAACTCCTATGGAGAATGGACTTCAGTTATCGCGATATGATAAATCACCTCAGGTAGATGGTACTCTCTATCGACAGTTTATTGGGAGTCTCATATATCTGACCAATACTAGGCCAGATCTCGTATTTGCTGTCAATTATCTTTCGAGGTTCATGCAGGAGCCTAAGACTACTCATTGGAAAGCAGCAAAACATGTTCTTCACTATGTCCGTGGTACTATAGAATATGGCCTAGAATACAAGAGGAACAACAAATTCTTCTTGCAAGGATACATGGACTCCGACTATGCCGGATCATTTGATGATCGCAAGTCAACTTCCGGATACATTTTTCATCTGGGATCCGGTCCTGTCTCTTGGCACAGACAAGAAGCAACGGTGGTTGCTATTTCATCAACAGAGGCAGAATATCGCGCCACACGTGAAGCTGTGTGCGAAGTGATATGGTTACGTCGCATTTTGACAAGTATGGGCCATCCATCAAAATCTCCAATACACTTGTTTTGCGACAATCAAGGTGTTCTGAACCTCGTCAAGAATCCAGTCCATCATGAAAGAACAAAGCACATTGACACACAATGTCATTTCATTCGAGATGAAGTTCCAAAGCATCAAATTCAGCTTCAGCACATTCCCATAGATGCTCAAGTTGCAGACATTTTCACTAAGGCACTTGGACGTGTCAAATTTGAATTGTTTCGTAGCTCACTTTGTATTGCAAAATAATGTAAGGGGATGTTAGTAGTCTAGTATAGCTATTAGTTATTACATTACCCAAATAATGTAATAAAGGGGGATGTTAGCGTACTATAACCACTTTGTCTCTATTGCATTGTTAAGCGTACTGTTACGCTTACTGTTACACTGTTGTAACAGTGCTGTTTCAGCCGTGACTATTTTTGGCAAGTGTTGTGTTATTTAAACTCGGCTGATTAATACAATTCTAGTTCATTGCATTTTACAAAAACAACCCAAGATAGTTGTAATTTTGTTGTAATGCACTCAAAAAATTAAAGGTTGGGATGTTTCCATATGAACAGATCCACTCCACATGGTCATAATAGAGCAAGAACCTGTGAAGCTATAAAAGGAGTTATGACAACCAGATCCATGATCAAGTTTTTGCATAGAAAATTTTACCTAGAGGTATTCCCTAGTGTTTTTGTCCATCAATTATACTTATCCTTTATCTTCTCTCTCTGTCATCCCTTAATTCTTCCCCATTGTTGTGCAATATTTGTAAGGAAGCATTCACGAAGTTGAGATCATTTCTAGTGACTGAACCAGAAGCTAGGAAACCTATTGTTACCACATTGGAACAAAAGGGTGATGGATTATTATTTCATCATTTGAATGAGAATCTTGATTTTGTGTTCACTTGCTAATTTATGTGCCATTTTGATCTAGACTCTTGTAAAATCTTGATACTAATACAAATTCTAGCTTCTTCATTTGGGAAATTCACTATGTTTGTGTGTGTCTCATTTACATGTTGCATAATTTGAATGTGTAATTGATGCTTCTTTTGTTGGTTAATTAATTACATTTGTTACATAATTTGAATGAATGTGATCAATCCAACATTTCTCTCCTTTTTCTTTCCTTAGCAACAATTGTGTTTATAAATCTTGATATAATTGGTGAATGGACAAGGCATCAATCCACTGGTAAATGCATAATTGGGAGATCTATGTGAACCTTGATAAACATCAAATCTTTTTTTAACAATTTTTATTAATCTGGATGAGCATGGGCTTGATTATCAATACTTAAGTTCATCTTAGGGGTATCCTAATCCAACCCAATTTTTTTAGATTCATCATATAATCTATTCCTAGGTTAAAGAGGCAAATCCACCAGAGTCTCCAGTACTACTGGAATCAATAAATTCTTGTAGCGTGACACATCATTAAGGATATAAGATATTTACCCAACAATACCCAAAGGAAAGTGGGAGTTCAAGTCTATATATGGATGTTGTCTAAGGCTTGGGTATTGGATTTTGATCACCCTCACTTCACTAGATGATTTATGGGTAATCTAGCCTAGACAATAACAACTCCTCTATGATATTTTAAAATCCTTAACATAAGTGTTTTAAAATAGTAAACTAAAACAAAAAAATGGCTCAATTTTCTTTGTAGGGTACTAATAAGGAAAATAAAAACAAATAAATTTTATACTTAATAGGTTGTAATGGCAAGATAAACTCTTTGCACTGTAATAAAACGCAACCCTAAAAAGTGCTCTGATACCACTTGTTAGGAACCTTGTAGTAAAATAAAAGCACATCCACATGATATTTTAATAATAGCAAAAATAAGATTGAAATTAATAATATTGTAATACAAAATAGAAATGCAACATATTATATTATAGAAAACAATAACTTATTATAGAATCACAAGCCTCTTCGAGGAGGCAACCTTCTTAGAAATAGAGCTTTGTTACAACAAAATATGATATGTCTTTCCTCTTGTCCCCTTGATTCTTCTAAAGACTTAAACTAACCCTAACCCTAATGTTCAAGGGTTTCTATCCATGTGCAAGTGGGGGCCCAAGCTAGTAACTCCTAAATAATAATTATTACATCTTTAAATAACATATTTTTTATAATACATAATGGTTACATCATATGGGCTTGTAAGCCTAGGTGCCTAAAATACCACATGACTAAAAAATTATTAATAATATTAAAATGGGATCTTAACATTGGTTGTATCTACAATGATGTGTGTGTGTGTGTGTGTGTGTGTGTGTGTGTGTGTGTGTGAGAGAGAGAGAGAAAGAGAAGGTTGTGGTCATGATAACAACAAATATAGAAAGCTTGAGAGTAGTGTTAATAATAATAATCCTTGAAAACTAAATATATGGTGAAAAGATGAGTATATAATATTGATATTTATAACAAATAAGAAAAATTCTATTTTGAGACTAGTGATTGAATTACACTCTTTTTGGAGCCATAAAATTGTAATCGTCAATCCAAAGAATTAATAAAATCATAATACAATTTATGGTCAAGGTCGATATTGTATGATGTTATATTGATAGACCTAATGGCATTTGATTATGTAGTATATTGAATTTATTGTAATATTTTATTATATAAGACTTATGGGTCATGTTCAACCTTGTTATGGTTAAACCCACCTTATAACTTGTAATTAACCTTAATCCCTCTTGTTATGTCGACTTAGGTTATTTTTTTTTTGTAATTAGGTTTTTTGTATTGGTATAAATTATCCCCATCACTCATTTCATAATCATAGTGTTTTGAATCCTATTTAAAAATAATATAGTGATTATTTATGATGCCTATGTATGGCCCTAAATCTTTGTGTCTCTTTTCTTTTCTTTCATACTTTAACACTTTTTGTATAAGATTTGAGTGGATGGATTGATTCAATTCATTTCTAAAAAATATTATGAATTTCAACTTGGTATCAGAGTGAGTGTGGAACAACATTGCTTGGTCATGTAGAGAGTCATTTCAAATCCTCTAATCCAACTTCCCAATTATAGAAAAAAAAAAAAAAGAGATTTCTTATCTATCCAGTTTCTCAAGAATTTTAAATTTTTTTGCCAAAATTTTATCCTTCTTTGTTGTTATTGAAGCTCCTATAATTCCCCATCTAAAAGACTAACTTTGGATCTATATTACCATTCTTTATTCCTCTTCCTTGGTCATGGAAGGACTAAAGAAAAATAGAGGAAATTTTCAAATTTAAATGCAAAGTATTTTGGCATCATTCAATTTCCATGTGGCTTGGTAGAGTTCTTCAAGGAATGACTAACTTCTTTATCTACATTAAAGCAGTAGGAAGCTGGTTATACCATTGGATGCTAATATTTTGGGGAGTCTCTAGTTTGAATCTCTATGTAGTAATTTTACAAAGGCCTGTTATGATAGAAATAAAGGCAATATGTATGTTTGGTTCTTTCATCACCAACCAAGTGTGGCATAAGGATCTGCACAATATATTTAGAATGAAAGGGGGGAGGTAATGTATTCAAACCCTCATGTAAAATATTTTTATTCAATTAACATGACCCCATTCACCTTTTCTTTAGGACTACACTGGAGATCATGTTAGTATAGGTGCATAGACAATTGGTAATGTAAATATGTTTGGAGGTTGAAGGTCATGGGTAACTATATTTAATGCTCCAAGACTTAACCCATCAGAAAATTGGTGGGGGTGTCTTGGCTATGCCAAGGACTTGGGAAGGTAGTTGCATAGCTTCAAATCATGTAGAAGATTGTTTTGGTATTTTTAAATTCATGAGAAATTTGGGCCAGCTGGAGGTTGATGTGGCTATCATCAATGTATTATGAAGCCTTATTTTATGTATTTAAATACCTTCAATCCATAAAAATAAATTAAATATTGACATTGTTGTGGTTGAGAGTAGTTAAAATGGTAGCATCAATGAATCAGAGACCTACAGGTGATAGTTCTATATTTTCCTCTTCTTCTTTAAGGTTTGAGTTTTTAATTTTTTATTTTGGGGGGTCCATTAGGGCAAAAATTCTAGATGTTGGAACTCATAATATTTTTTAGAAATAAATAGAAACATTCCATCCACTCAAATCTTATACATAAAGCATAAAAAAGGAATAAAAAAAGAGAGATAATGGGAACCCATAGGCACCATATATAATCCATAGATAGATTACACAACACTATAAAAATTAAAATGAGGAGTGGTGGAGGGTATTTATACTAGTACTAGAACCCCAATTACATAAAATACTTTAATATAAGTCAACATAATAAGAGGGATTAAGGTTAATAATAAATTATAAAGTGGGTCTAACCATAACAAGGTTAACCATATCCCATAGGGCTTACATAATAAATTTAATACATTGCATAATAAATGCCCTTAGGCCTATCAATATTACATCATACAATGTCAACCTTGGCCATGAATTAGATTACACTTAAAACACCCCCTATAATTTGAATTGAGGGGTCAAGGAGAGAAGACATTAGTAATAATAATATATCCCCTCATAATGGATGCTCTAGTGGGCCTTTGCATTTTGAGGTAGACTCATCTGAATCCCTCTCATCATTTAAAATTTATTGCTCCAAAAATACTCCTTGTACAAGAGTCTCCTTAGGCTAGATCATAGTCATTACTTCCACTATTAGACACTCCCACACATAAAAAAATCACTTCTCCTAAGGCTTAAAATGAAGAAGAGAATTCAAAATCACCACCTCCTATAAAGATAATTTCCTTCAATCTTCCATTGTCACATAAGGTATGACTTAAAGGCATGGATTTTTATCTTACAATATACATCACCTTATTCAAAGACTTCCTCTTGCCCTTGGGCCACTTGATTTTAGTCACCAAAAGAGGCTTTGCATGAACCTACTTAAAATAAAAGTTGTAACAAAATTTCAAGAGTACCTATACAATAAATAGGATAAGGATATCATGAGAGATTAGATCTTCACAAATAAGTTGTATAAATTATCTAAATGAGAAAGAAGAATTGACTAAAACACATCTTAATCTTTCTCTTGCAAGACTCCAAAAGACTCAATTTCTACTACAACTGTCATAAATCCATCTACATCTCCCAAAAAACCAGGCTATATATTTTGATTACATTACATATTGTAAATTTGAACTTTTGAAATAGGGCAATAGGCTTTGAATATGATCACATAATAAGGTGTTTTGCCACTTGTAGTAAATCCTTAAACAAATACCACCAATGTAAAGAACTCAAAAAACCAAAAAAAAATGAAAAAAATAGGCTCAAGTGCTTCTGTATGTAAAATTTGTGGCCTTACAAGTTTGCCCTCCAAAATAAACCTAAAGTGACATTTTAAAAAACAATAATTTTTTAAAAATCCTAATTTTTTCAGCAAGGAAAATATAACCTATAATAGGCATAAATTCTCCAAAAAAATCAAAATAATTGGAGAAAGAAAAAATTGGATCTTTCTTTTACCTATTTTTCCAAAGGTTCTTATGAAACTCTAAGAAGTAATTCATATTAGAAATTAGGATAAATATCAAGGCTTTGAATAAATTTTCTACATGACCAAGTGATGAAGCTCCATACCTGATGTGATGCCTGTTGGAAATTCATAATATTTTTCATAAACAAATAGAAGCAATCCATCGACTCAAATATTATACAAAAAGCATAAAAAGGGACACAAAAGAGAGATATATTGGACACTTGTAGGCACAATATATAGTCACTATTATCCATATATAGATTAATAATTAAAATTAGGAGTGGTGGGGATATTTATACCAATACTAAAACCCTAATTACATAAAATATTTAATTGAAGTTGATATAACAAGAGGGCTTAAGGTTAATAACAAGCTATAAATTGGGTTTAACCATAACAAGGCTGAGTGTGGCCCAAAGAGATTATACATTAAAATATTACAATAAATTTAATGCATTGTACAATGAATGTCGTTAGGTTTATCAATATTACGTCATACAATGTTGGTCTTGACCATGAATTAGATTACACTTTCAACGTCAGATGTCATAAAATTTTACACACAAAAGAATTTTAAACTCATATTTTTTAAATCACATGATTTTTCATGCTCAATGCACTAATGGCATTAGTTCACAAACCTACTACAATATTAGGGATCAAATTGTGTAAGATGGATCACAAGCCCTAGTTACTGGCCTTAATCAACAAATTTACAATATTTAGTCAACCCATGTGATGGGTTTATTATATAGTAATAACCTATGGTGCATATTTAAATAAGATAAAGCAACAATCCTTGATGAAGGAAATCAACACCAAAGAGAAGAAGAGGCTCTTGGCCTATTTTCTTTATTCACTAAATCAAAGTCACTTTTCCACATCATAGATAAGAGTGACCCTATTAATGTATGGCAAAAATTACATGAATTATTTGAGAAATTTATGACAATTGAAGTAAGTAGCTTGGAATTAGAGCTCTCCTCTCTTAAATTGGCTAAGTTTGATAACATTGACAATTGTATTGCAAGATACAAGGAATTAAGGGAAGATATTGCATTTTTTGGAGGCAAAAATAAATATGTATAATGTGTGAAGATTGTCCTTACAAATCCATCCCCTTATTTCTAGATGTTTAATCTAATGGTTCATATGATTCCTATATTCTATAAATATCAAAAGTATCTTACACTTGATCAACTTTTTTTCTCTCCTAGTTCTTTTTTAGGTGGCAATAAAAAATTGTGGTGGAGCTCCATAAATAGAACCTCATGAAAAGGAATTCAAATCTAAGGAGGCTAATACCACAAGACCCAAGGTCTAGGATAAGTCTTCAAACAAGTTAATTACCACTTGCATGTAATATAAGGGGAAGGGACATCTAATGAATATTTTCTTGTTGAAATTTTAAAGGATTGAAGTTGAGTTTTTGAAGATCAATGGTTGAGTTCCAAATGATGACAAAGATTCTAAAATATTTACCTCAACTATAGAGGCCCACTAGAGCATCCATTATGGGGTGAAGATTTTTTTAATCACTAATGTCTTCTCTCCTTGGTCCCTTAGTTCAAATTATGGTGGTGTTGAACTTATAATATAATTCATGGCCAAGGTCAAAATTATATGATGTTATATTGATATGCCTAAGGACATTTCATTATGCAATATATTACATTTATTTCAAATTTTTATTATGTAATCCCCATGGGCCACGGTTAACCTTGTAATGGTTAAACCCATCTTATAACTTGTAATTAACCTTAATCCCTCTTGTTATGTTATCTTAGGTTAAACTCTTTATTGGAATTAGGGCTTTGGTATTAGCATAAATACCCCCATCACTCCTCATTTCATAATCAAAGTGTTGTGAATCCTAACTATGGATAATATAGTGATTATTTATTGTGCCTATGGGTACCCCCAAATATTTATATCTTGTTTTCTTTCTTTTATCCTTTTATTTTTTTTGTATAATATTTGAATGGATGTATTGCTTCTTTAATTTCTAGAAAATATTATGGATTCCAACATGATGCACTATCTTAATCCTACATATAAAAACATGCTAGGTTGTGATCGTACAATGAAAAATTCAAATGGAAATCAAAGACCATGATCGTTGCCTAAAGTGATGATCTTGGTATTATTGATCTTAAAGATGTATGCTTTAGGGGGCACATGTAAATATATCCCTTAATCAAAATCTATCCTTATTTCAAGGTTTTGGGAAAGTTAACAAGCAAAAATGATAAAAGGTTGTAGAAGGTAACAACTAGGTGAAGATAATGAACCAAAACCATTGTCCAACATGTCTCGCCATTGTTCTACCAAGGACTAACAAAGTTAGTTCACCTTTGTTCCATATGTATAAGGATGAGGCTCTCCACCACTTGCAAACTTAGTTGTTAATGCTCTTTTTACAAATACACTTATTTGTGTACAACTCTATATCCTAGACAATTATTCTCCTCTCTACTTGGATAACCCCCTACACTCAAGTGGTACTCTTCCTCTTTTGAATGACATCATACAAATGTTTGTACCCTAGGTACACAACCTAAACCACATATTCTTGTCAAATGACCAAGTTCCTTAGTTGGGTGATCTCATACAGATGAATATATTGGTTGTGTATACATTGAACAATATGTTACTCTTGTTAAATGACATACATGACTTGGATATCATTCTTATTTTCCCAAATTACCTTGTAAGATCAATGTCATTTCACCTTGTTTCATTATCACTTCTCTATGTATTATTATTGTACCATAGTAATTTGATGCTCTACACAATTGAGATAGAAGAAATGAAACAAAACAATGCAACATTAACAAGAATAATCCATATGTATACAAAGTACAAATTGCACAAAGAGAATATATATTACCAAAATTGTATAATACAATGTCTACAACTAGCAATGTGCTAATACAACATAAAAAATACAATATGAGATCATGTGATATTAAATATTTAAGTAGGGTTTTGTACCTATATATCCAAGTGGAAGAAGGTAGTTGCATAATACTAATGTCTTAACTACCCACTAGGACTTGTACATACAAAAAAAAATTGATCCTTTACTTTTCAAATCAAAACTAATGTCATGCATTCTCATGTGATATGTAGCACATCCTATGTACATATAAAAAAAATTATATACATGTAATACATACACATGTATACTCATACGTCTAATTATGCTTGTATTAGTACCAAGTTAGAAATACTATCCACAACTATCACTTCTCTTTGTGTCGATTGTCATATTGTTGATTGTAGGTGGCCTCAACATCTCTTGTGGCAGAATAGAAACCTCAACGAACATTGTAATCCTTTGAATAGTGTATGAATTATTCTATATAATATATAGCCCCTCTAAACTTGTAATATTGAATTTACTTGTTGGGGCCAAAAATGATCCTTGTGACTCCTTGGACATAGCAACCCCTTGTGGTTATGATTTGCTTTTCGTCTCTACCAAGCAAGGGCATTTATTGCCCTACACTTCATGTGGGAGGTGCCAATCCTAAAAATTCCAAGGGAATGTGGGATGTGGATCCACTATATTACCTCCAATATTTTTTACCAAGGTAGGCTCCTTGGTAGGGTGCAATCTTTGACACTCGTCTTCTCCTTCCTACATTGGTCCTACTCTAGTAGGATTCTATACAGAAAAAGGGAAATAAGGGAAAGTAGTAAAATGAAAGCAGTAAATCTTAACTAACCTATCTAGCCTACCTATGAGTGGTGATGTACCAAATATCTAGTAAGACCCTTCGTGTCACGATAGATTACAGTCAACACATGCAATGACCAAAAATACATAAGGAACACATGTCCCTCTAGGAACACACAATAAAATAGAACTCTCATACCAAAGTCAAAACCAAGATTCCATAAGTAGCCACATATTCTTATCAATATGAACTCTAAATTACTTACATGTAGAGAGAATATTTTTGAAAACTCCTCTATTGGTTATGCAAGGCTCAAGCCAAGTTGAGACAGGAGAAAATGAAGAAAATTATCTTTCAAAAGGATGAATGACTTTTGATGATTTACAATGAGAAGAAGAATGTATATTTATAGATAATACATAGGGCCATTCCCTGCCCAAAATTTTAATATTTCCCCTTTTTAAAATTCTTGCTCATAGTGATTTGTACTAATGGTGTAAAATCTTGATGTCATTAGGTCTAGGGTTGCTAAAGATTTGTTGCAAAGATATCCTACCATTAATGTTCTCGGGTTCATAGCTAACTCTCTAGAGAACTCATGATGGTGATTTAAATGTTGTACATTCCTACAGAGAGAGGATTATGCTTTCAAGGAACTATATACCTCTACTCAATATGTGGGGGTTTGTGGTGGGAGCTCCTAAAGAAAAAATAGGCCTTGGAGTGTGACCGGTATCGACTTGACTAAAACCTGGATCGCCACTTTGTGCATGATTTTATTTGTTTCTCTAGTTTTCACCATAGGTAATATGTGGATGATCATGGATTTTATCAAGCGTCCTTGGACCGCACTCTTCTTCTAGCCTAGAATTCTTGGTATGTTGCAGTGTCTTGGGATTCTTCCATTGTACTATCATGTCTGATTGTTGGGAGACTAAAAATGTTAGATGACCTGACCAAATAACTATATGACTTGTCCCATTAGCTAAATGACTTGGATGAATGGCTAGATGTCTAGATGACTAGATGACTTGGACATCCTGAAGAGAGCTACGCAAGTTGTCTACCATCTATTTCTATAGCTAGATGACTAAATATCCAAGATTGTTAGTCTATCACTTGACAAAAAGTTGAACACTTGTTCATTTCATTTGGCACTTATAATTTTCTTCTCACTCATCCCTAAAATTATCTTGTATGGGCTAGATGACTAGCTATGTTACCTATACAACTCTTGTGAGCCAAAATACCTACCCCTTGGTCTATAAAATTGCTTCATGAGCCAAATAGTTTCTCTATTTCCTATGTATTCTATGTTTCAATGACTTGAATCCAACTCCACATTCTCTATTACTGGACTCTACTTTAGTGTATAACTCCATTGCAAAAACTTCTTAGTCAAAATATAATGCCAACTACTTTGTTATAAATTCCTTGTTTATGTCATTATTACACTTGTCATAGTTTGTATCTTTGGAGAGACAACCCTACTCAACTTTGTGGATGACCCTATGGACTAATTAGAAATATTAGGTAATACATCCAAACATATCTCCAATGCCTCATAATCAACAACATTAATCTATACGCAAACTTTCTAGTGTTTTAACTTCAAGTTGTTCACCACATTAGGACATGATGTTTTGTCCAACCACTTGAGATAGACAAATCCATTCCTTATGACCTCATCAACTTAGAATGATCCAAAACATAATATTTTTTAATTTTTTAGGTTTAATCTCCCAATCCTATAATTTTATATTAAGGTCTCCTTGTTTCAATTTTATAATACAACGGTGTTTATCATGCCAGTTATTTTATTCTCACTCAACTTTCCTCATATTCCACTATGACATCATATGTTTTTTATGCAACTTTTCAAATGCAAACTACATCTTCTCTAAGTACTCTTAAAATTGATCTTATATTACCACTCTCAAAACCATGATAAAAAATTCCATTGGTATCATTGTCTCTTGCTCGTACATAAGCTAGACTAGGGTCGTATTCATCATTGGGCTTATATATTGTCTTGTATACTCATAATATTATTGGTATCCTTTCTTTCCACTTTGAACCTTCTACTTTGCATGACTTATATAATCAAGACCAGACCTTATTCATCGCTTTTGCCTAACCATTCGCTTGAGGGTAATATGGGCTTCATAATAAATGAAGCATAAAAAAATCTATCATCAACTCTTAGATCACTTCATTTACATAGTGTCCTTTTAGATCATGTGTAATTTGCACTATTATACCAAATTGTGTAATAATTTGCCCATAAACAAACTATACAATATTCTTTGTATAGTTGTCAGTCAATGCCCTTTCCTTGAAACACTTTGTTAGGTACTTAATTTCAACCAAATCATACATTAATCCCTCCTTTTATTGGTATTTAGGGATTCAACAATGTATCGCTCCAAATTTTTCACACCCTTACCTTCAGGCTATAGGATTCGTGCCCGGAAGGGGGATGTGAAAAGGATGGCATGGTACCTCGGACTGAGAGGCCTTGCGAAGGTCCCGCCTCTCGGGGAGGTGTATTATGGTGATTTTTTGATGGATGGTGGGTTCACCAGGAAACGTTTGAATGGCAGTTTCCACGCCTAGGTTGGGAATGTGTTTGATGTGTTCAGTTTTAGCTTTAATCATCCAAGTCCTAGGTTTGGCCAAAATGCGTCTAAGCTATTCTATATGAAATGCAGATTTAAATGAATACAGAAACAAATTTGGACAGAAAAATAGAAAGAATAAGATGGATTAAAGACCCATACCTGATCCGGATGTCTGATGAAGATTCTGATTCTTGAAGCAGTCAGGATCGCCTCGAATTTGACAGGATCGTCTCCTATCTGACAAGATCATCTGAGATCTGACGAATTCGTCAGACGAATTCGTCAGAGACCTACAAACAGAAAAATAGATGCAAAATACAGAGAATGCAACTATGATAACAGAGGGAAATGATGTAAAATGACAGTAAGAACATTAAAATGATGATAATAAACAAAAACATGAATGCATTATACTGATTTAATGACAATTATGACTTTATTATGCATTTAAGCTACATGGGTGAACTCCAAGATGCAAAATAATAAGGAATAACCATAGAATTAACTAAATGCAGAATAATACAATAGAAAAAGGATGAAGAAATGCAAACTCTGGGCACTGATTGCCCCCAATGTGGACTGCAATCGAAATCATCTCGAATTGGGTCGAGATCATCCGAGATTGTACGAGATCGTCTAAGACGAACTGAGCTTGCTCCGACTGAAAAACAATGAAGTTCCTGCAAACAAACTTGGAAAAATACAAATGCAAACAAGTGATTTATGATGGTCTAGTGCGTGTAGAAGTCGAGTTACAGGGAATTTCAGCCAGGGGGATGCTAAGGGGAGGGCCTAGGATTAAATAGGCTTAGGAGGGAGGTTAGGAGGTTGGAGATCATCCCTATTTGGGAGATCTCCAATGGGGAGGGTCTCTAACGGCGCAGACACGCTTCTGCCCGGATTAGAGACGCCGTTGGAACAGAGACTAATTGTGAAAAATTAGTTTTGGGACAAGATCGTCCGGACGTCCTAGCCCAGACGAAATCGTCCGATCCGAGGCGATATCGTCTGATCGGCGACGATATCGTCAAACGGTCAAAACAAACTCTAAAAATGGCACGGGAAAGGAGGAAACGGATTAAGCGGCGGTTTGGGAGCGGTTTTGGAGGTTAAAATTTGAATTTGAATTATTTACTAGAGTAAGTGTAATTATTAAGGTTTTACTGTGCCAATTTTAGGGTGCTACATTTTGCCCCCTCTTTAGCGAATTTTTTGAAGAAAATGCGTTAAAGATGAGTTCTTCTCGATCTACGAGAAAGCAAAAATTATTCCCATTTTTAGGCGACGATTCTTGGTCGAATCGTACGACAACTTACTATGGTGCCCCCTCCGTGTTTTTACCCAAATCGAACGTTTGAGGTAAAAACGCGAAAAAGCAAAATTTTAAAATGTTTTTAATTGTGTTTTGAATAAAATTAAGAAAAATAGGGTAAAACCCTAATTCATTTTTACTGTTCATTTTTCTGGTTTTTAGAGCTCTGCAAGCAAAAATGGTCGAGACAACACACAGATCGACAGAGGTCCGACGCGGGCTACGGGTAAGAGTCTAAACTTAGTTTAGAATGGTTTAAGTTGAATTTACATGCTTTTTAGGTGAATTTTGAATAAATTTTGAGCATCGCGGCCGTTTTTGGGCCGTCGACGTCGTCGGGACGAAATCGTCCCGATTTCGACGAAATCGTCTCAAGTTCGCCGATTTCGTCTAAGGGCGAAATCGACGAAAGGGGGACGATTTCGTCAAATAAGGGACGATTTCGGCTTGCGAAATCGGAGACGATTTTGCTCAAATTTGGGACGATATCGTCCAATAGTGGACGATATCATCATTTGTATAAAATTGAACTTATTTTAACTTGCATTATTAATCACTTGAGTTTTTATTAATGATTTTTTTTTATTGTGTTGTTGTTTATGTTGCAGAGAGGTTTACTAAAGAGCAGAGAATGGAAATACGATGGGTTGAGAGATGACTTGGCCGCTCTATCACAGGCAGAGCGGGATCAGCTGGCTCAGGTCGGCTTATAGCATGTGGCAGAGATGCCACAAGTTTCTACAGACATGGGGCTACTGACAGCCCTGGCAGAGAGGTGGTATCCGGGTTCTTCCTATTTTTGGTTACCCACAGGGGAGATGACTCCCACATTGGAGGATGTATGGAGGATTTTGAGGATCCCCATACAAGGACGGTTGATCACTCCTACGGCCAATCAGGGCCATGCTATGATGCGGTTGTGTGGTGATCCGAGCTTCACCCTGGAGAAGGGCGGAGTGAACATCGAGGCGCTGCGTCAGATGCCTGGGGCATCCAGACTCACACGGGTTTTGGCCGGAGTGGTAGGTGGACTTCTGCTGTGCCACCAGAGCGGGTGCAGGGTACCATGGGTGCTAGCAGATGTGATCTGCGACATGCGAGACCATGGTTACAGGTTCTCTTGGGGCAGCTTTGTTCTATGCCGATTGTACAGGATCCTGCATGGGGTCGTGTACAAGGGCGGTCGATGTCTGGTTATGACATCGCTACTACAGGTTTGGTGCTGGGAGCACATTGCAGTGCGAAGGCCGATAGGGCTTCCTTTGATAGGGATTGATGGGGAGAGGCCCCGAGTTTTCTATTGGTGGCTCCGGAGAGGGGCACAGTGGTGGATTGATCTGTCGATGTCCCGGAGACTACTGGATGACCTTGTCTCGGACCAGATCACCTGGAGGCCTTGGAGGGATCATCCAGGGTGGGCCGAGGATGGACAGGAGCTGGCTCGCATCAGGCGAGTCTGCTGGCTGAGGATGGAGAGGGGAGAGGTGGAGCTCCACCGCTACGACCGAGTTTTGTGACAGTTCGGTCTACAGCAGGGGATCCCATCTCTCAGGGATTACGAGTTTTCTCGGACTATCCGGGATAACACTACAGTTAGCGGGGCTCCAGATATGCAGCGCTTCTGGAGTCAGGACGCGGATGATGCCCCCATTCAGCCAGTGGATGGGGATGACGCTGGGGTAGCCGACGGCTATGATGCCTGGTACGTAGGCATCCGCCCTCCTCGGATGACGAGGGCTCAGGGTCCGATTCATGCAGTTGTGCGTCGGATGGGGAGGCGGCGCCAGGCGGCCATTGAGGCGGCCCAGGGTCACGGCGAGAGAGAGCAGAGGAGACCACAGGCACAGCAGAGGCCACGACAGCGGGAGAGGAGGGAGGAGAGACCCCCTTCTCCATAGAGAGAGAGGCCACCATCGCCCGATAAGGGCAAGGGTGTTGACACTAGGGAGAGCAGCGAGACAGCGACTCTCCGAGCGAAGACAGTCCGTCTCCAGGCACAGGTGCAGACCCTACAGGAGGAGGCTGCACGCCATCGAGCTGAGGTGACACAGCTCAGAGATGAGATTGCATGCCTCAGAGCATGGGGCGGAGGGGCGAGCACTCGGGAGCTAGCACGGGCTATTGCCCAGATCACTTTCTATCAGACACTATACCACTAGATGGTGCCAGAGGAGGAGAGATTACCACTGCCGGCTACCATCGCGGATCCGATCGAGATTGGGTCGTCGAGGACTTCATCCCGATCCATGACTAGGACTCGCAGTACCACACATACTACGATGGGGCCACCTCGTCCACCTCAGGGCGGGGGAGGAGATGAGGCTGAGAGCTCGAGGGGTTCTCGAGGCTAGCTACTACAGATTGCACTGTACAGATTGAGATATAGTATTTATTATTTTTGATAGAGGATTGAGTATGCCGAGGTACAGATTGTGGCATACCGATCCGGTTTTGATATGATGTATATATATTGTTGATATATATAGATGAGATATTTTTGATCATATGACTTGTGTCTTATGTATTTTTATGATGCTTTTAATGTTTTGATTGATTGATTTGATGATTCATGTAATTATGTCGTTGGAAATATTATGGTTGAAATGTCATGCTTGAAGAATTTAAATGAAATAATCTGATGTAAACAAATTGGTTGTTTGTGATGTGATGATTCGATAAAAAATAAAAGGGACTTCTAACAATAATTTCAAAGGACATTGTCGCTATTATAGACCATTTCATGGAGTCGCCGCTCACTCGGTCGTCAAGCTAATCCCAGTATAGAAATATTGTTAAAAAGTAAAAGAGTGCTTAAGAGACTGTCTTAAGACTTTGGTGCAATGGTGCAAATGATGATGATGATGGTTTGTTTTCAGAGTTTCATAAAAATAGTATGCATGAAATAATGTTAAAATGATTTTTGCTAGGCATAAATTCCTAAGTGTGATAAATTTTTTGGATAATTCCCTAGGAATTATACCATCATTGCAAAATTGAAGGTTGACATAATGACATGAAATAGTGATAATGTGTTTGCGCTTGTTTTTTTGAAAAGCATAATTGTATAACATAATGATTTAAGTCATATGGTTTTCATGATTTTTAAATAAATGGGGAATAAAAATTGGTACAATGGTTTGCGCTAGGCATAGAATATGTAGGTATAGACTTATACCATCATCGCGAAATCCAAAAAAGAGATAGTTTTATTGCATGGTTGATTTTTAATAAACAGAAAATATGAAGATGAGGACTTGCGCTAGGCATAAAATTCCAATTTTGGTTTTGGAACTATACCATCGTCGCGAAAGTCGACAATATATATATATATATATATATTATTTTTTTGTGTTTTGATTGTATGGTTTTGAAAGAAATTTTGATTTTTTCTATTATGCATGTAGTTGTCTTTATACTAAACAACTGTACTTTAAAGAAGAAAATGAATTATTCCAAACAATTTGCAAAAAAATATTTCAAAGTATCTTAAAGACAAAAGTTAGATTTATAAGGAATCCCATGTGCATATGTGAGTTCATTTCCAATCTTGATTTATCATAATGATACACAAAATCTCTCAAATACAAAATGTGTGTGCAATTGCTATGTTCATTTACCAGTTTTGAGCAAGATAATATGATACAAGTGATTTGAATGAACCAAATAAGTGTTCATTAACCATGATGTAGATGCATATAACCATACTAGACTACTATGTAAGTCGGATTATCAAGAGCTAGCTAATCCATAAGCGAGACATAGGTCTGTACAAAAGAAGGTCGCTAATGTGACGGACATATCGCCACGCTAGGAGTTACCCAAGGCCAAGCAGGTTGGGCACAAACCACTTGTTATGGGGCTTACCTCACAGTTTTCGAATAATTGAGAATTCCAGGGATTCAAGCTCATCAACCCTTCTTTTCTTTTCAAAGGGTAGGGAAAGGGATTTTATTGCTTTTGCTTTTGCTTTCTTTGCTTTTCTTTTGTATTTTTGCTTGATAATGTTGTAATGATATAAAATAATATTTTTCTTTTTCTCTTTTTCTTGAACTTTGCTTTTTCTTTTTTTCTATGCTAGGGATACTTGCTCGGATTAGCTGTAGAGCAAGGGATTTTTATTCTGGGTAGGGGTGAGCTTGTCCTTTTGCCAATTCTCAAAGATTCTAGACCATGTGCATGATAGGATAGCAGGGGAAACTTTTCGCTCAAGAAACCACTTCTACTATGTAGCATAGCATGGAAATTACAAATATAATCATTTTATTGTGAAAGGATGTGCTTGGTTTAAGTAAATAACAAGATCAATTCTCTGTGCTCAAACTTTATTTAATTGAATTTTGTGGACTTTGATATAAGAGAGATTAGTAATCATGCCAGATAAAATCAAGATATTTATTTTTGTGTGTGTGAAAGTGAGGGATTCCAAATAAATGCTAATTTATCCAAAATAATTTGAAACATATAACTGCAACATTTGTAAGAAGATATATATAAATACTTTTTGAGAAGTTTTGAGAATGTTGACTCTCTCTTTCTTCTTTATGTTGTTTTGGTTTCGAAAGAGTCAAGAATATTGCTGTTTTTTTATTTTTATTATTATTTTTTGTTTTTGAAAGAATTAACAAGTGCCATAAATAAATACAACAAATAGTTTTGAAGATTTTGATGATTATGAATGTTTTTGGTGTTTTTGAATTTATAAATTGAAAGAAATACAAGATAGTGATTTTGAAATATTTTAAACAAATATATACAAGGATGAAATGACCAAATTTATACATAGTAACGTTTAAGATGCAAAATATTCATGGGTTCTTTAAGTTCTTTACCATCTAAGGTAGATAATTTGTATGCTCCCGATTCAAATTTAGCAGTGATAATGTATGGTCCAAGCCAGTTGGGCTCAAATTTACCTTTAAGGTCCTTAGTTGCATTAGTATTTTTTTGATTTTCTTTTAAAACAAGGTCGTCGATCTCAAAGGATCGATGACGAACTCTTTAGCATATGATCTTTTAAGCTTGTTTTGGTAGACACGAGATGGCTCCAAAGGTTTGTATTCAAGGTACTTGATCAAATAGAGACATTAATTGTAAAACATAGGCTTTATATGGGCATAGTTTATCATTTGTGATAAACTTCATTAATTTGGTTTATAAGAAGTTGAGAATCACAAAAACTAATAGATGTTTAATTTTTAGTGCAAGGCAGCTCGTAATCCAATGATTAGAGCTTCATATTCATTTGTATTGTTGGTGCAAGCAAATGTTAATTTGAAGGACAGAGGAATAAGATGTTTTTGTGGGGATATTAAAATAATACCTGCACTAGCCCCACTCATGCATCGGGCTCCATCAAAGTATAAGGACCATTGTTCAATATGGTCTGCCTCTAATTGAAGGCATTCATCAGGAAACTCAATGATGAGGGGATGGGTAGACTCTAAGGGTGCAGCGACTAATTGATCTGCTATGATTTGACCCTTAACAGACTTTTGTCCTATGAATGTGAGATCAAACTCGCTTAGAGCAAGAACCCACTTGGCTGTGCGACCCGATAAATAAGGTCGACTCATGAGATACCTCAAGGGATCATATTTAGCAATGACATAAGTTTTCTGACTAAGCATATAATGGCATAATTTTTGCATAGCAAACATGACTGCTAGACATAGTTTTTCTAATGTTGTGTAGCGGGTTTCATAACTGATGAAGGTTCGGCTAATATAATAATTAGCACGTTCTCTCTTCTCATCATCAAGCTGAGCTAACATAGCTCCTAAGGCAGAATCTGAAGCTGAAATATACAGGAGAAATGGGCGATCAGGTCTAGGCGGTGAAAGCACAGGTGGGTTAAGGAGGTATTGTTTGAGAAGTTCAAAAGCTTCTTTACATTCGTCGTCCCAATTAAAAGGGACATCCTTCTTAAGAAGTTTAAGAAAGGGACCGGTTTTGTCCGCCAGCTTATCGATGAAGCGACGGATGGCTTGAAGCTTACCTTGTAAACTTCGTAACTCAGATATATTAGTAGGTGCGGGCATATCAGTGATAGCCGCAATCTTGAGAGGGTCGATTTTGATAC
The DNA here is from genome assembly GCA_028583015.1 of Wollemia nobilis. Classification (NCBI taxonomy): domain Eukaryota; kingdom Viridiplantae; phylum Streptophyta; class Pinopsida; order Araucariales; family Araucariaceae; genus Wollemia; species Wollemia nobilis. The sequence continues at coordinate 601,236 of JAQPPZ010002843.1, read as the reverse complement.
CACGTAAAGAAACTAAAACCCCTAATAGTTTATCGGACTTAACTCCGAATATGCATTTGGCTGGATTTAATCGAATAAGATATTCTCGTAATCGATTAAAAACTTTTCTCAAATCATCTAAATGATTATCTTCATTAATAGAGCGAGCTATAATATCATCTACATAATCATGTAGGATATCATGCATCATATCATGAAAAATATAAGTCATAGCTCGTTGATAGGTTGCACCTGCGTTCTTTAAGCCAAATGGCATCACTTTCCAACAAAAGGTACCCCAGGGGGTAATAAAGGCTATTTTAGCCTGATCTTCAGGAGCTATCCTGATCTGATTATAACCGGAGAATCCATCCATTAAGGACATCATCCCACTCCCGGTAGTAAAGTCAATGATTTGATCCATGTTTGGAAGAGGAAAATCATCTTTAGGGCATGCAACGTTAATATCTCTAAAATCTGTGCAAACCCTAACTTTGGTGGCTTCTTTCTTGGTAACTGGAACTACATTTGAGATCCATTCAGACATAATAAATAGCTTGTATAAAAACAACATTCCAGAGTTTTTCTAACTCCCCTTTGACTAGCAAAGCCACTTTGGGATGCATTTTTCTAAGTTTTTGTTTAACAGGTTTAGCATCCGGATGGACCACTAGGTGATGCATGACTACGGAAGGGTCTAGACCTGGCATATCTTCATATGTCCAAGCGAAGACATCTTCATATTCTTTAAGGAATGCAATGTATTGCTCTTGTTTTTCTTGACTTAATTCTGATCCAATATTGATTATGTGAGGATTATCCTCGGTTCCAATATTAATTTTAATGACGTTTTCTACCTCCATGTGTAGATCTCTTTCAAAATTAGGTGGGGCGGGTGAAACGCCCAATTCTTGTAATTCTTGTAAGGTTAAGTTGGATAATTCATCTTGAGGATTAGTGGTCTCAAGTTGGGCTATAGTTGGTATAGAACCATCAAAATAAAATCCATTGTGTAACATCTCTTCAACGGAGACATCGTGGAAGATATCTCCTTCCAACTCCTCATCGGAGTCAACAATCATTTCAGGGTAAGCTATGGATAGCATGTTACATGTAAATGGCTGATTTTTTAGAGGCAAATCATCACGCCTATCCAAATAATCTTGATAACATATGAGTTGATCATCATCTTCAAAAGGAAAGGGTTGACCCTTACTAGGAAATAGGCCCACACCACAGCGGGCGGGCCACGGTTCT